>CM060630.1:30767363-30804863 GCA_030578275.1 Meda fulgida | reverse complement strand
GAGCACTGGTCAGGTAAAGAGTGAGAGAGGGAGAAGAGAGAGAGATGAGCGAGCACTGGTCAGGTAAAAGAGAGAGAGGAGAACGAGAGCGCTGGGCAGGTAGAGAGAGAGAGAGACGAGGGGAAGAGAGAGAGAGAGAGAGAGCATGGTCCAGGTAAGAAGAGAGAGAGGGAGAGGAGAGAGGAGAGAGCGAGCACTGGTCAGGTAGAGAGAGAGAGAGCATGGTCAGGCAGAGAGTGAAAGAGAGAGAGAGAGAGCTCTGGGTTCAGTGTAAAGAGAGAGAGAGGGAGAGAGAGAGAGAGCACTGGTCAGGTAAAAGAGAGAGAGAGAGGGAGAGAGAAGAGAGAGCGAGAGCACTGGTCAGGTAGAGAAAGAGAGAGAGAGAGAAGCCTGAGTCAGGTAGAGAGAGGAGAGAGAGAGAGAGTGACCCGGAGAGAGAGGAGAGAGAGCACTGGTCAGGTAAAGAGTGAGAGAAGAGGAGAGGAGAGAGGAGAGAGAACTGGTCAAGGTAGAGAGAGAGAGAGAGAGCAGGGGGGGGGGAGGGAGAGCGCACTGGACAGGTTAAGAGAGGGGGGTGAGAGAGGAGAGAGCACTGGTCAGGTAGAGAGGAGAGCATGAGGGAGAGGAGAGAGAGAGCGAGCATGGTCCAGGTTAAAGAGAGTGAGAGGGAGAGAGGAGAGAGAGAGAGCGAAAGGCCACTGGCCAGGTTAGAGAGAGAGAGAGAGAGAGCGAGTGCATGGTCAGGTAAAGAGAGAGAGAAGAGAGGGAGAGAGAGAGAGTGCGAGCACTTGGTCAGGTAAAGAGAGAGGAGGAGGGAGAGAACGAGAGAGAGAGCAGAAGCACTGGTCAGGTAGATGAGAGGAGAGAGAGAGAGAGGGAGAGAGAGTGGAGCGAAGCACTGAGTCAGGTAAAGAGAGAGAGAGGGAGAGAGTGAAGAGAGCGAGCACTGGTCAGGGTAAAGAGAGAGAGGAGGGAGAGGAGAGAGCGAGCACTGGTCATGGAGAAGAGAGGAGAGCACTGGTCAGGTAGAGAGAGAGAGAGAAGAGAGAGAGAGAGAGGAGAAGGAGAGAGAGTGCGGAGGGACGAGAGAGAGGAGAGAGAGAGCACTGGTCAGGTAAAGAGAGAGAGAGGGAGAGATGGAGCGAGCACTGGTTAGTAAAGAGATGAGAGAGATGAGAGAGAGAGAGAGAGACGAGGAGAAGAGAGAGAGAGAGAGCGAGCACTGGTCAGGTAATGAGAGAGAGAGGGAGAGAGAAAGAGAGAGAGGAGAGAGAGAGAGAGGGGGGGGGTGAGGGAGAGGGAGGAGAGAGATGGGGGGGGGGAGAGGGAGAGAGAGAGGCACACTTGTGTCAGGTTAAAGGAGAGAGAGAGGGGAGAGAGAGAGAGATGATGGATGAGAGGAGAGAGAGAGAGAGAGAGAGAGTGAGAGAGCAATGGTTCAGGTAAAGAGAGAGAGGGAGAGAGAGCATGGTAAGGTAAAGTGAGAGAGGGAGAGAGAGCACTGGTCAGGTATAGAGAAGAGAGAGAGAGAGGAGAGGCACTGGTCAGGTAGAGAGAGAGAGAGGGAGAGAGGAGAGAAAGGATGAGATTGAGAGAGGAGAGATCGCGAGAGCGAGCAACTGGTCAGGTAGAGAGAGAGAGAGAGAGAGGAGAGAGAGAGAAGAGGTAGAGAAGAGAGAGAGATCTGAGAGAGAGAGAGACGAGAGAGAGGAAGAGAGAACGAGATCGAAGGAGAGAGAGAGTGAGAGAGAGAGAGAGGGAAGAGAGAGATGCGACGCGAAGCACTGGTCAGGTAGAGAGAGATGGAGAGAGAGAGAGAGGGAAAGAGAGAGAGAGCAAGAGAGAGAAAGAGCGAGCACTGGTCAGGTAGAGAGAGAGAGGAGAGAGCAGAGGAGAGAGAGAGAGGGGAGGAAGAGATCGAGGACGAGAAGACGAGGGAAGAGAGAGAGAGAGAGAGAGAGAGAGAGAGGGAGGGAGAGAGAGAGAGAGAGAGAGAGGGAGAGAGAGAGAGAGAGAGAGAGAGAGAGAGAGGGAGAGAGAGAGAGAGAGAGTGCTGGGCAGGTAAGAGAGAGATCTTGTATTTCAGATAAGAGAGAGTGCAGAATTAATTGTATTATACATGGGGTTTTTTTTTTTACCCTCAATTAGCACTGAAAATATTAGTGTCTTTAATATAGCCGCTATAATGAGATTTCTGATTTCTCCCTTCCCTGTTATACCAGCGGTCCATCTCAACTATACAGTCCTCAAACTCGGTAAACTAGTAAAAGTAATATATTCTGGAAATCAACATTAAGATAAATTCTATTTCAACATTGAATGAGTTTTCTTTCTGAATTCCTGTTGCAGGTCTTAAACTCTTCGATTCAACGGCTCTTTATTACCATGATGGTTTCATGAAGAACCTTAATCTCAACATTTACTCATACAAATGGATCAAATGTTGGATCTGTTGACATTAGTTAATGCACTGTGAACTAACATGATTATGAACATTTTTATTAAGTAACATTAACAAAGAATAATAAATGCAGTAAAAGTATATTTACTTATTGTTAGTTGATGTTAGTTTTCTGCATTAACTAATGTTAATAAATTATACCTTAGTTTAAAGTGTTACCAAAAGATCACTGAAAGGTTCTTTTGGGAACCAAAAATGGTTCTTCTATATGGCATTGCTGTTAAAAACTCCATTTGGAACCATTATGTTTAATCAGTGAAACAAGTTTTTATTCATGGCATTTAATATTTTGGCTCTTTTCTTCATTTATGTATTTCTTGCACTAGAAAAACAAAAAATCTAAATCAAACTTTATAGTCAAGGACCTCTAAAGCTGAGGTTAGACTAAATTACCCAAAAGTGACTGGATTTAAACATTTATGGGCAGAAACTCAGAAGACACACACACACACACACAGATAACATTGAGCATTCAATCACTGTATTTAAACATCCTTGTCATTCCTACAACCTTCCCTTGTGTTTGTGGTCATTTTACATGTACATATTTCCATAACAGACAACAGAAATCACAACAGCAGAGTGTGTGTGTGGGGGGAATAATTCCTTATTTCTGATATGGTTCGTCCGCTGTGTCCTTCAGGATGAGAGATCACTCTGACAGTGAATGTGGATCCGATGTTTAATTAAAGCCGCACAGCTTCAGGAACATGCTGACTTCGAGAAACAAAGACACATTTCACCGTCCTGCTGAGTTTCCTTCATATTTATCACGTCTCTCGGAGAAAAGCAAACCCTGCGCTTGTATTTCAGAGGGGGAAATCCTAACATGTGGAGATTAATCTGTGAAGCAGCCCTGGATTCATAAACAGAAATGTTCTACCTCATTAAATAAATAAAGAAACATCTAGTCTTTCTGGTGGAGAAAGCGGGATGCGGAGGAAGACAGTTACATGCTAATTTACAATTCAAATAAAATTAAATAAAACCGAAGCACTGCTAAATGTAAATGTTAAATTTTATAATTTATTCATCTTCACCTTAATGGGGACTTTGTGTAAGGAACAGGAAAAAAGAAATTTAATTATTCTGCCATAACTCTTGCAAAATTGCCTCAATGTGGTTTGATGCATCATATTTAAATGTTTTTCTAACATTTTTTTTTAAATGTTTCTACTTGTTATAGAATGTTCAACATTCAAAATGAACATTTCCATAATGTTTGAAGAATGGTAAAATGGAATGTTAACCATTTTTAACATTCACATAACCAAAAAAATAAAAAAAAGTTTTGAGCTTTCAGGGAACATTCAGAAATGTTTACAACTTAGTGAGAACATTAGCAAAAGAACATGTTTTCCTTAGCTGGATAACTTTTGTTTTTAGACCTGGACAGTCCTAGCATGAACATTCAGCTAAACATCTTCTTACATTGAAGAAAGAAAGTCATACAGATTTGGAACAAGGTGGGATGAAATAAGTCTTATTTTTGGATGAATTATTCTTCAAAAACCATTAATAACCTCTCTTATTTCACTACAATAACTTTTAGAAAGCTTAACTGGCATTCTGAGGACATGAAGCAGAGCCAGTCAATCTGAAATGTCTTTACATAATAACCACCAATGATGAGCTCTGAAAAGTGATTTTCCACAGAATTACAAAACAGCAAGTACTCGCTAATTGAATCATTCAAAGAATTGGAGTCCACGTGCCTGTGGGAGGAATCGTGTGTGAGAAAGAGAACGGAGCGGAGGTGAAGGTTGGACGGTGGAGAAAAGCTGCTGCTTTTATCTAAAGCAGCAGTAAGTCTGAAGTCTAAAATGTTGCTCTCTGATTATGTGCTTTTAAATGGACCTGGTTCTGTGGCCCTGTTTCTCCTTCATTGATCATATAAAACAGAAAGACCGTTCAGAACAGCAGAGGAATCAGCACACACAGCTGTTTGAGACGTTTATTCTGATTAATGGCCCCCTGAAATCCCAAAGCCTGTCCCATAAATCCCATGAAAGCCAATGATAATGGGAGCTACAGCTCGACAGAGCGAGAGAGAGAGAAAGAGTGAGTATGCATAAAATATGAACAAGTCTGTTACCTTAAGTTGGTTATAGTATGATTAATTCAGGCAGGAGATATTAGGATAGTGGCCTAGAGTTTAGGGTTACCAAGAATCGTTTTAAAGGAATGATTTGACCAATTTCCCAAAACCTACCTGCGATGAGCACTGAATGACTTTGCTTTATTCTCTCGAACACTCTCTATCTGCTATGAATGAGAATAACATTAATCCAATCAGTGGAAGATTAATGTGCTTTCCGCCTCCTAAATCAAAACCGGATCCCTGTATTTCCTGAAACGATGCATGAATTATCTTGTGAAATAACATGCTGCTTCAACAATTCTTTAGTCAAAACCTTAATAAAATAGTTAGTGTGTTAAGTCACTCATCACTAATACCAGTCCTTCTGGAGATGTGATCAAACCTCTAACAGTTCAGTGAGTGCATCTTAGCAACTTAGCAAAAACATTAAGAAAAGTATCCTAGCAAAAGCATAGCAACACTCTAGAAACAACCCAAAACATCATAGAAACTGCACTCCAATGGTCCAAGTCTCAGGTATGACCTTCAGGGTTTCATGGAGAGTTGAGGCTTCGAAGTCTCAACATCTAGCTACTGGAGTGCCTCAGGGCTCAGTGCTGGGACCGCTTCTCTTCTCCATCTACTTGTCATCACTAGGATCTGTCCTTCAGAAACATGGTTTTTCCCATCACTTCTATGCTGATGAAACACAACTCTACCTCTCAGTCCAGCCATATGATCTGACGGTAGCTACTCGCATCTCAGCCTGTCTGACAGACATTTCTGGCTGGATGAAGGACCACCACCTTCAACTCAACCTTGCGAAGACAGAAATTATCTTAGTCTCAGCCAACCCAACACTTCATCACAACTTCTCCTTTCAGCCAGGTTTATCAACCATAACTCCATCAAGGATAGCCTGCCCGTTCATGCAGATTTGCCTTATACAACTTCAGAAGGATCAGGCCCTTCTTATCGGAGCTACACAACTCTTTGTCCAAGCGCTTGTTTTATCCAGACTGGACTATTGTAATACTCTCTTGGCAGGCCTTTCAGCATCACTGTCAAACCTATGCAACTGAGCCAGAATACAACAGTGAATGTCTTTAATGAGCCGAAGAGACGCACGTCACACCTTTCCTCATAAACTTGCACTGGTTGCCAATTGTCACTTTCCCAGATATTTCCCTGCTGGTGGAATGATCTGCCTAACTCAACCCGAGCTGCTGTGTCTTTAGCCACTTTCAAGAAACTGCTGAAGACGTATCTTGTTTGGCAACACTTGACCAATTTATACTAACACTTACTATAATGTATATCTATTTAAAAAAAACCTTGCTACATGTACTGTGTTGGACTAACTAAGACTAGTCACAGCACTTGCACATTGTTGCCCTATTGTTGGTTTGATTGCTTCTATTGTTCTCCTCATTTGAAAATCAGTTTGAATAAATTCTGCTAAATGATTAAATATAAATGTGCATGGTATTGTGCTTCAAAACACTATTAGCAACAACAAAGCAACATTATAGAAACCACCCAAAACACCCTGGCAACTGCATAGCAAAATGCTTTAAAAAAAAAACTTTAGCAACCACCTGGAAACACCACAGAAACCACTCAAAACACCATTTAAACTGCAAAGAAAAGTGCTTAAAACATTCAGAGCAGAAAACCTTAACAACCACTTTGAAACAACATAGAAACCACCAAACACTCTAGAAACTACATAGAAACATGATATAAAACACTTAAAATATCTTAGCAACAACATATCAACCCCATAGAAACCACCCAAAACACCCTATTACAGGCAAAGCAAAATGCTTAAAACATTCAGAACACCCTAGCAACTGCATATGAACATGTTTTTAAACTTAAAATATCTTAGCAACAACATAGAAACTACTTAAAGAACCATATAAACTTTAAAGAAAAGTGCTTAAAATATTCAGATCAGAACACCTTAGCAACCATTTGGAAACACCATAGAAACCACCCAAACAACCTAGCAACATGCTTAACACTCTAGCAACCACAAAGTAATGCCCTGGTGACCACTCACAACACCACAGCATGAATGTGCTTTTGCAACGTTTGCATGGACAAACGCAATTCACAATTTCTTCATAAAATGGGTATTTAAAAATCACAACACCTTTGATTTAAACAGGACACATTAAAGTTACACAAAATTCAGATTCATGTTCTGACTGTTCTCTCTCCAGACCAACAGTAAATGTCAAGCCTCATTATGCTAAAGCTGTGGGCACTTCATAAACCGATCTAGAGAGAATCTGACTAGAATTTAAAGATCTTAAAGCTCAAGAGGCCAGTATTGCCAAACCAAATATTAAAACCTCAGCCAGACAAAGCAGGTGTGTCTAGAAAGAAACATTATCTGCTTTAGCTGCTTATCTCATGTCTCAGTTTAATGCTGCATAACTAAAAGTAATGTGAAGTTTGACTTTATGATCTCAAGTATAGTGACCACAAACTTGAACAGACAACTAATAACACTAGAAACAATAAACGTTTGATGTAAAAACAGCTATTTCTTGTTGAATTATGCTGCAAACTTGTTGAAAAAATGATACACATCATCATTGATACACACACACAATTTGCCTGTAGCAGATATTAGGTCAGTATTTTTCATGATGTTTGAGCTGATATGCTTGTACTCACTGCAATAAAGCTCTTGCGGTGTCTGAAGGTCTTAAATCAGCAGAGATTTTGCTTTATAGAACTGAGAGAAACTCCCTCTCTCCTCTTTCTGTGGGTTTTTCATCAGGTTCATCATAGCACAGCCAATGGTGGCAGAGATCCAGAGATATTTGGTTGTGCATGAGGAAGCATATCCATCTGAATGCAAAGTAAATTGAACTCAAACTGACTGTAATTTCACATTCCTGGTGTCAAATCTCAGCGCTGCCCTATTTTTCTCTCCTCGAGAAAGATTCCATGCCATATCATACCCGACATAGAGATATTACTGCAATAACGACACGATTCCCTGGCATCAGAGTTTGCTTTCAAAAGGGTTTTGTGTTGCGTGTCATTTCTGTGAACCTATTCAATAAAACACATCCAACAAGGCGTTCTAGACTCCCTCACAAGCTCACAGATGAACAATAGATTTCTAGAGCAGCATATCTGTGGAAAATGAGATGGTCCAGATGGCACAGTCACACAAAAAAAACTAATTATATATATATATATATATATATATATATATATATATATATATATATATATATACACACATACATACACACCTATGAGCCAAAACATTATGACCACCTGTCGAATATCCTGCTGGTCGTCCCGCCGAGATATAAACTCTACAAGAGCCCTGAAGGAGTCCTGTAGTCTCCAAGACTTTAGCAGAAGATCCTTCAAGACCTGTAGGTTGAGAGTCTCAGTCAGGATTACCCCCTCTCCCTCCCTCCCCAGCTCCTCCTGTCTCAGTCAGGATTACCCCCCTCCCTCCCCAGCTCCACCTGTCTCAGTCAGGATTACCCTCCTCCCTCCCCAGCTCCTCCTGTCTCAGTCAGGATTACCCCCCTCCCTCCCTCCCCAGCTCCAACTGTCTCAGTCAAGATTACCCTTCTCCCTCCCCAGCTCCAACTGTCTCAGTCAGGATTACCCCCCTCCCTCCCTCCCCAGCTCCTCCTGTCTCAGTCAGGATTACCCCCTCTCCCTCCCTCCCCAGCTCCTCCTGTCTCAGTCAGGATTACCCCCGTCCCTCCCTCCCCAGCTCCAACTGTCTCAGTCAAGATTACCCTTCTCCCTCCCCAGCTCCAACTTTCTCAGTCAGGATTACCCTCCTCTCTCCCCAGCTCCACCTCTCGTCAGTCAGGATTACCCTCCTCCCTCCCCAGCTCCACCTCTCGTCAGTCAGGATTTGCCATTTTGATTCCCCCTTGAATCAGAATAAATTATCGAATTATGTTGTACATTAAAATATTGACATTACT
Source organism: Meda fulgida (assembly GCA_030578275.1). Lineage (NCBI taxonomy): Eukaryota > Metazoa > Chordata > Actinopteri > Cypriniformes > Leuciscidae > Meda > Meda fulgida. The sequence goes on along the minus strand of CM060630.1, from coordinate 30,796,342 downwards.
AATATCTGCAATACATTCATCTTGATTCTGTTCATCCAAATGGGGGGTTAATGCTGCTCTTATCCATGCTAGGCTGCATGGATGCACAGGGAGTTCTTGCCCAGAACAGAACCATACCGTCAATCCAAACTGTATACTAATTGTCAATCGTAGTTGACGATAGTGGTCCTGACAGAACTTCTGTTGTCTCGGAGTAGACGGGATAGCCTTCATTGCTCTCGTGCATCGCTGAGCTCAACACCCTGTCACCAGTTTCTGTGTGTTCCTCCTCGGACACTGTTGGTAAATCCTCACCACTGCTGACCGGGAGCGACACACAAGTCTTGAGTTTCAGAGATACTCTGACCCAATCATCTTGCCATAACAATCTGGCCCTTTTCAAAGTCTCTCGATCTTTATTCCTGCCAATTTCTCCTGCATCCAATACACTGATCATGAAAACTGATTGTTTGCCGACCATCTAATCTACCCAGACCTTAATATGTGGCCTTGTTAGGAGACGATCAACGATATCCTTAGCCTTCAAATATCCTTAAAACAAGATACTGTTTGGGTTTAATTTCAATCCCTCAATGAGCAATGACTAACTAGCTCTTTATTAACATCCTGTTCACTTCATTGTCACTGTGAAAATAATAGAGGTTTAATTAAATTATTAAAATTAATTATCTGAGTTTTACCAAAACAAAAATCTGAATGTCTGATAAACCCTTCTAAAGAATCACTTTAATTAATTTCAAAACACAAGCAGATGGATTTTCAAAAGGAGTTGCAGAACAGGAATGACCCGGAGCAAACTGCTAGAATAATGCAAAACTGATATATAAATATATATAAGTATCAGTATATATCACTTTTGCATTTTTCTAGAATGCGACTATAGATATATATACGACATATGTATGTGTATATAAATATAATTATATGTACAAATGTCACCTAAAAATCAGTTAGATTCAATCACTCATTAATGCTAATGATATCATATCACCGTCATCATCAGCAGCGCTTCCAAAACCCATATATGCAGCACTTTTAAATCCTTCAGTGTGACTAGAAAACTCATTTTCGGGGCTCTGCCATAGAGGTGCTTCACAAATCGCTTACAATACATTTCAAAGGAAGCCGGCAGGGTTATTATAGCGTTATGAATCTGAGTTAACTTCAGGCGGCAGACGTCCACAGGGACTGCTGAATTGTTTGGCTTGACATCTATCAAACCGCTCTGCTAAATTGTGCGATTTGGGTTCATGTATCCTTTATTAAACCCTGTGCTGTTCAACTAATAGATGATATTTGTTCTTGGACTGGATTTCAGATATGTGAGCGTAATGCTGAACGGTGAGCGGGTGAATGACTAGCATCCATGTGCTGCCTGGAATTAACTAGCCAGTCAACTACACAAGAAGATGTACACCAGTATAAGTAGATGTCATGTTGCTAGGGTGTTCTGGATTAGGGTGTTCTGGATAGGGTGTGCTGATAATCTGGTTTGAAGGGAACTAGCCAGTCATTGTCTGCTGTCAGCAAAGGTTTCTGATGGGTGAGAAGATGTGAGACATTTCTTTGCTGACTGTCAGTGATCCTTCATTTAATGGAGAACTGAAGCGAATGCCACACACACACACACACAGAGAGAGAGAGAGAGAGAGAGAGAGAGAGAGAGATAGAAAGAGCAGGACTAGAGATCACTACTAATGGACGTGCAGAATGAAAAGGTCATGTTAAAAGTGTGTAGACGTGGCTGTAGATTTACATAGACAGAACCGTATCTGTGATTATCGCAGCAGCTTGTGCTTCAGGGAGACAATGAACAGAGCCATTAATGGATTAGAGAATGTCTGTGCTTCATTTTTAGCGTGCATGTGTTTGTGAGAGCACACAAAACTGCTCTATATTCATGTGCACAATACAATATGGTGTATGTGCATCCAAGCTAAAAAACTTGTTTTCTCGTATCCATTGCAGCATCAGCTCTTTTCTCAGTGTCTGAAACGGTTAATTTGAAGATTCAGTCTCTAAACCCCGCCTCTCTGAGAGCTGCTCTGCTCTGATTGGTCAGACGGCCCAGTCTGTTGTGATTGGTCATGACCAAACGCTCATTATCATATCTGAATCTCAGCTCTTGACATACAGTGACACGAACAGTGAGGATGCGTGTGTTTTACCGTATCAATCTCATCAGTGGATTTGCTTTGTCAGCAGAAAACAGCTTCTCGACACGAACAACACGAACTCTTCCAGTCTCAGATACACTACAGTGTTTGAGGGCGGAGCTAAGAGACGCCGTTCAGCCAATCAAGACCATAGGCAATCAAGACCAATTAGTTACACACGTACACAGGTTCAGCTGGAAGTGAGACTGAATTACTGACGACTCGTTTCAGCTCAGAATCACTAAATTTCTTTTAGGAGACAAAAACTTCTCTGTTACAGACTGCATGAAAGCTTAATGTCTGAAAAAGCATAGGGGGTTTGTTTTTTGCTATTGAAACACAAAAATAAAACTCTCCAGTTCATTTCCATATAACAACCATTCACAGTGACCACGTCTTTCCAGCGGCGTCTTCGCAGATGTTTTATGGATTCGAGTGTGCTGATTGTTTACATTCATAACAGTGTGTCTAGATTGAGCTGGGAAGAAAAGCATCACTCCTGAGACGTGCTGAAAGCCGTCCGCCCGCACCGTTCATTCAATGCTAATATTTCACGAGATGCAGTTCATTCTCGCCCCTCTTCTCTGATTTACAGCATCTCGAAATGTCAATATAGCGTCTCTCTGCCACACACGACTTCATCTGTCGGTCTCTCCCGGCGCTTCGTCCTCACCGGAGTCGCGCTCATTATGTTTGTTGTCGGGGTTTAAATGCTATGGGTCTCATTATTTTTAATAACTTATTCAAATCTGCTTCTAATTTAATAAGAGGATAAATTTACTGTGTATGAGTGGAATCTGTCAGTGAGGACTATAACAAACTGCAGCTGAGGAACATTTTCATGTAATTACATAGACATTTAAAGGCCGTTTCTGTAATCTGCCGTCAGTCAGTCAATGATCATTCTGATATCATTTACACGCCATCAAGTCACTCAATCCATGCATTCTTTCTTTTGTGAAACACAAACAATTATCCATACATTGAAAGTTATTGAATTCCAGTTTTGCATGAATATCCTGGAGAAACGAAATTTAGACAACAATCAGCATAAAATATTTAGATGTGACTGTAAGCAAACATTTAATGATTATAGTGCTTATTTTAACGGATTTATTTGCGTTATCAATTCAATTATCTTTCAACTGTTCATTCAGACATTTCAGTAAACCACAACATCTCAAACAGAATTTATATAGCTTTGTGATATGTAGGCTAAATATAATTTAAAACAGATAACTAAAAATAATGTGTGTGCGTGCATTTATTACACACAATGGGTTTGTGATGTGTAAATATAATTACGAAAATAAAAATATTTTACGGAATGAAGTTTATTTTTTGGCTTAAATAAATGTTACTCTGCACAACGTCGTGTTTATTGTCTTTTAACAAAAAGTATTTTTATTTAAAAACGTGAAAACGCTGAACCTGTTGTAAATAATAGATATAAATCACGTTTAAAACTGTTGTTCCATTATTAACAGATTTTCTGTGTGTCTGTATGTCTTGTCTAATGTTTTGTGGTATGTAAATATATAATTCAATATAATTTTAAATAAATATATATCAACAGAAACTTGAACAGTCTCTACAAACTTCTGTAGTAGATTTGTGTGATGATTCTCCACAAACACACACAGCAACACACAGGTTTGCTCGGAGTAAATAATGACAGGACTTTCATTCATTTCTGGCCGAAAACGCTCTTCCTTCTGCTGTGAATTCCTGCAAGAGCCTTTCTTTTTAAAACTATTTCACCAATGCATGACTGAACATATGTTGGGAAGTCCAAATTAGTCTCCATCTTTATGTCAGCATGATTATATAAGCCGAGCTGAATGCTAGCGGTGTTGTTAGCTTGGTTAGCTCAGTCTCCATCTTAGCTTCGGCTGCTCTGTAGTTTGACAGCCAGACTTAATTATATTCGAGCCGTCACTCTCTTCAGCACTGAGCTAAAAGCGGCCCGGACAAAACCATCAAACACACTCTCAGACTCTCTATTTCTAGGGATGAGATTCATCTTTCACAATCCAAATTGTCTTTCAGGCATCTATTAACCAAAAAAATGTATCTTAACTTAAGACTTAAAAATAATACACATTAACATAATTTGGTTTTGTGATAAACGTATGACGTGAATATGATTTTTAAAAACAATAAAATAATAATAATAGTAATGTGTGTGGCTGTATTTATTACAAACAATGGCTTTGTGATATGTAAACATAATTAAAAAAAAAAATACAATTACTTAATTTAAATAAACAAAAATTTAGCCTACATTTTATATAATACATTTATATACGTATACATATACATCCATATACAAAACCATATATCCACTAGTCTTATATAAAAGTAGTGAGTGAGAATGACAGTGCTCTGATACTGTTAATACAAAAAGGCCTGCTGTTGCTATGGTTACCTCTTCGTCATCTATTTGCTACCAGGTGAAAATACTTTTGATGTTCCTGAAACATTGTTTGAGAATGCTGCATGTACTCCTGTGGCCCAATTACAATGTATTTTCCTCCAGAATCATTGATAATTTAGCGTTTCATGACCACGTTCATCTTCTCTGACTCTTACAGAACATCCTTCAAACTCCTTTATATAAATATATTATTCACTTTTGAAAGTTATCATTGGATCGTTTGCCATTTAGGAATAATAGTCTCTGTATGGATGGGCTTGCATCTTTTAAATCAGTGTGAACAAGGTTTTGCATAAGAAGGTTCTGGACTGGATGAGTTTTGAAAGTTGCAATACTCAGAGATGGACATCATATTTAAAACTCCCAAATTACCCCAAAATTCACTGAGGCTCAAACTCTCTAAAGACGCATGTTTCTGGTATACAGTAGCTTACAGTAAAAAAAAAGAATTAGCTATTAAAAATGTCTACCTATTTCAACTTACAGTAACTTCACCGATGTTAACCTGCTTTGTGTTGTTAGTGTCGGACTAGCGGTCTATGTAAATGAACAATGTTTACTTGTTCTGCATGTTACCTGGACAGAGTTTATTTTTGGCTTGTTTTATTTACTCATCAAAAGTAAATAAAACATTTATTTCTCATCAAACTTTTGACAGTTTTGTGGTTTCATGAACACTATACACTTCTGCATGTTTGTACAGCTGTTGTTCGGGTTTATGACTGAAAATTGTATCGCACTTTGTCTACTTTGCAATTTAAGTTGAAATAAATTAAGTTCAATCAACTTGGATGTTTAAGTCAAGGCAGCAACTTTATTTATGAATTAAAATAATATGATAAACACCAAGTTTGCATTATCAAGCGGACAGTTTTTGTACACACTCTTAAATATAAAGGTTCCAAAATAGGGGTCATTGAAGAACCATTTTGGTTCCCAAAAAACCTTTTAGTGAATCGCTCTAAAAAGAACCATTTTCTGAGATGATTTGGGCTCATTCCTCCTAGTGTCAGTTCAAACATCCAAAAGTCCATGTTTTATTAACTTTGAGAAAGGTTTGTGTAAGATAAATAATCATTCTGTTAAATGTAATGTAATGGTTCTTTATCTGCATCATTGACTCCATAAAGAACCATTTTGTTCCACAAAAGTTTATTTATAGTGGAAAAAGGTTCTTTAGATTATTAATATGTTCAAAAAATGGTTCTTTTTAGAATGATTCACTAGAAGGTTTTTTGGGAACCAAAATGGTTCTTCTATGACCCGTATTTTGGAACCGTTATTTTTAAGAGCAGGTAAAGCGAATGACAGCGGAAGCATTGCACTCTTCAAGATGCAAATGCTTAAAAATAAGGTGGATCCCTAGCCTGGATGCCGGCCCAACCCGCCCGCAACATTTTTTGGTCGGGACGTTCAGTCTGGACTCGATCCAGAAATCGTCGGGCCAATCAAATGGCCAGGGCGGGCTTTATGCGATGATGGACAGATGATCTGCAGTTACGGCAGGGTTCTCAATTCTCACGCATTGTATCGCATACATTATTATTGATGCGGTCGAATACTCTACAACTACTTTGCAGCCAGGCCAGAAGCTTTGGCTCAGTTTGGCTAGCTGACGGTATCTGAAACTGAGGGAAATGTTAGTGGGTATGGGAAGGAATGAAGATGTATTCATTTTATTTTAAATTATATACTAATATGTACATTTGTTCACAATGTCTCACCACACAATAACTCATACCATTTCGACTAGACACATTCAAAATGCAAAAAGATTTGTTTTTCCAAACTGTTTGGAGCAATTTTTTATATTTTTGTACATTTGTAATTTTGAAATATAACATTAAAGAGTATATTTGATGTGATGAATTGCTCTGTCATTTATCCGATTTACCAATTGTTATAATTTCAATTTGTGCTGGTTAATTATGAACAATGGGTAAAATTGGGGGGCGGGGCTCCATTAGGGCTCCTCCCCTAACCGCATGTGATCTCACTCCAAGCTTTTGGCCCTGTCCCAAATGGCACACTTCGGACTTGTGGACTTCCTCAGAGTCCACACTTCGGTGGCGTCATGTAGTGCAGACCTATAGGGCCCTCAGCGCGAGTCCGCGAGGGTGCATTGAGATGTATTTTGGGACAGACTCGATCGTCACGCCGGAAACAGGAAGAAGGTCTGGGTGTTGTTGTTGGACAGGAGCTGCGGGTCGATATGCTGCCAATTGTTGTTGTTGTTTTTACTATTGTTTTTGCAAGATGGCTTTCCATGCGGAGAAATCTTTTTTTTTTTTTACCTCAGTTTGTATTGTACATGTTGAAGAACATTTAATACTGTGCACTTTATATAATTGTATAACTTTATTTTAATTTACTTGTTGAAAGTTAAAGTTGTTTCACTTAATTGTTTAACTTAAGATTTTACAATAAACTTTTATACTGTTATAGTTACCTTTACTCCTCTCTTTGATTTTTTTTTCTCAAATAAATTACACAATTCACAATGTGCAGTTATAGCTGTCCTTATATGTAAATTATCATCATCCAAACAACGTATTATAGAATATATTTTAAAACTTCTCATTTTTTCTAAAAGACGTAAATAGGATATTTATTTTTTTAACAAATGTGTCTGTCATGTTAATCTTTTTACCGTTACATGTAGAATAGTTCCTAACATCACCCATAATGTATATATCAATATTGCTTTGCTTTTAAATATGTAAAGTGAACACAATAAAACCAATTTATTGGTTACAGTTAGTTTTCTGATTGGCATTTCGCATGGATTCCTGGGTAGTTGAAGTGCGTGGACCCGGCATCTATGCGGGCTTCGCGGAAGACCGCTTCAAGGGCACTAAGGGGGCGCTGCTGAGCACACTTCAGAGCGTTAAAATGCTAAATGGGACGGCCTACGGACTCGTAGACTCGGCGAGGACGCGCAATTTAAGTCCACGAGACCGAAAGTCCGCATGAAGTGCGCCATTTGGGACAGGGCCTTTGATAAAACTTGAGAACCCTGGTAACTTACGTATTCATCACGTCATCAAAGAGCGCTTAAAACTTGAACGTGCGCCTGGTTTACAACAAAGATGGCTGCCGCTGGAGAATTGAGATGTACAGATCCCGCTATCGCGTCTGTTGTAAAAGAAATCGACAGCGCATTCTTTTGAAAAGACGAACAGAGAACTGCAGTCAAGGCATTTGTCGATCGTAAACATATGTTTGCCGTCCTTCCTTGCCGTTTGCTTGCTCTGATTGGTTGTAGGTCTATCCAATTGAGTGAGCAGTATCAGACTCATATACCAAATTTAGTTGTTAATGATTGTACTTTAGTTGACAATAAATGTAATAATAAATATATTAATGATGCTTTGAAATCAAAATTGTTTTTTGATTATGACAGAGGGTTGTGTGTACAGGTTCTGAATATGGGTGCATTGTCCATTAAAAAAAAACAAACAAAAAAAACATTTTAAATTCATTAAATGGCCCATTTCCCCAAAAGTCAAAGAGACTCACTTTAAAATAATTTATAAGATATACCCGGTCGCTGACTTTCTTAGAAAAAGATTTAAATTTGATGTAGACCCTTGAGTATTTTGTGAGTTGGCTGATGAGACTGGAACACGTGTTTTTCTTGCCCCTTGTCTAATAGCTTCTGGTCCGAGCTACGTCATTTTCTGTCACTTCAGATTGCTAATATCCCGACTCTCATCCTCTTTTATATGGATAATATATATTCATTAGTATCAGATTTAGTTAATATGATCATTTTTATGGGTAAATATCATATTCATTGCAGTAAGTGGAGATGTTCTAAGCCTTCCTTTGTTTGGTTTATAAATGATTTTAAATTGTTTTGTACCTCACTGAAAAAGATCAAATCTATTAAAATCACAAGGAAAATGTATAGTGACATATCTACAGTTTTGATTCTCCCCTTGTGTGTGTGTGTGTGTGCGCCGCTCGAAATGTGAATTTTATTTTGCCTTTGACTTGTGTATTTTGAAGTAGCTCCCCCTCTTTGTTTTTTTTTTTGTTTGTTTGTTTTTTGTTGTCGTTTTCTGCTTCACTGTAAAAAATGATTGTGATTTTAACAGTAAAATACTGTAAAAATGCTACAGTGAAAAACTGATAATTGGTTAACAGAAAGTTTCCTTACTATACGGTAAATAACTGTGATAGATCTAATGGTACATTTAATGTAATTTTACTGTAAAATATCATTAAATTTACAGTTTTTGAAAGTGAAAAACAACAACTCGTATAATTTACAGTGAAAAAACGTAAATTGACATTCCCACAATTCCCTGCATGACACTTCACATTTGATGTATTTTTGTTGAAATAACTATTTTTCTTCATAATTTTCTTAGTTTTTTTCTAATCAGTTATGTACATTAGGCTTTTATGTTACAATTAATGTTGTTAAATTCATGTATATTGCATTATTAAAATTTCATGTGTTACTATGATGGTGTTTAATGTTTGTGTGAATGAGACTGTGCAGCTTCTATATTTTAGTATAATCTTTCTTGTGAAAAGCTGTTTATAATGAGCTTTGATTGATCATGTGACTCATCACTGCTGTAATTGTTGGTTGTCAGTGTATTACAATAGATCAAAACAGATATTAATACTTCAATAGGTCGGTAAATTAACAATATATCAGAAAATGAAATACGTTTTATTACTGTAAATTTTAAGTTAAGTCTGTAAAACCTAATATGTTGCAACCATATTTTATACAGTAAATTTCTGGCAACCACAGCTGCCGGTATTTTACCGTAAATTGAACAGATTTTTTTTTTACAGTGTTGGTTTATACTTTTTGTATATTGACATTATTTGTATATTCTCTTTCCCCTACAAGAGTTTTGTATGTTACTTCTTGTCAAAAGAAAAAAAAAAAAAGAAGTATCAGACTCACATTCTGACTAGAATATGAGTATGACGAAGTCAGGCTAGTGGCATAGCTAACTATGTCCACTGTTTCACTTCATATGAAACTGTAAAAAAGGTGCAGTAGTATATCAGAACAGTGCAGTCTTTCTCCACTATCTTCCACACAGCTTCTTCTGCCTGGAGGATTCTCGCCTTGCTCCGCTTCAGCTCAACCGATGCCATAAAGCATCCGTTTCCTTTTAGCCGTGTCATTATTCGCATGTAAAGGTAAATAATGGAGGTTTTTCCTCTGAGGAAGTGCTGCACTGCATTCAGTTTGTTTACGTGCCGCAACACAGCCGAATGAAACTCGCTTAATTATTAATGTTCCTGAAAAATGAAAGTTCTGGCGACATCGGCCTCATTTCCCCAGCGCCTTGTTAGTTTGGATAATGTTATTAGGTCTTGGCATCGCTCTGCATTACATTAAAACAATCTTATGCACACATACTTCAGCTTCTAATGCTTGAAGGACCATCGAGCCAAGGCCCAAACATTAAATATAGTTCAACTTTTCCATGACAGAATTATGCTAATAACTTCTGCAGTTTTGATGAATTAATGTTAACATTTAATGGATAGATGCTTCAAGTGGGTGTAACTCGCCTGCATATGTAACTTCATACCTTAATTAAGATGTTCAAATGCTGTTTTTTTAATGAGCTGGTTTGTTTACCTCACACTAATGGTGTATCTGTTTATTACTCCGGAGCTGTAAATGGCTTTTGAATAATTCTGTAAATGCAGAACCTCATGAATGATGGCAGACGAGGTCATGAGAAGGTTTTTTTCAATAGTGTTCAATTATGCAAGTCTTAAAGAGATCGCTCACCCAAAAATTTCAGTCTTGTCATAATTTGTTGTTAATGACAAACCTGTATGATTTTAACTCCTTATTTCAGGCAGCATTTCAGAGATGCTGTTTTACATAATGAAAGTAGATGGTGTTTTTTATTGCCAACATCCAAAAAGTTTAATAAACTCATCTCAGCAAGTTTGAATATGCTGGAATGGACATGAAAATTGAGCGTTACTGCATTGTGCACCTCCAATGGACCTGGAATATATAGCGTACAAAATCAGACATGGGGGCTACTTTTGTGTTTATTTCTGGTGTTATTTATTTTTTGTCCTCATCGGAGCTTGTAAAACTCAAAATATACACTCAAATAATATTGGCCAAAATTTAAATACACGTTTTTAAAGGGGTGGTATAATGCCCTTTTCACAAGATGTAAAATAAGTCTCTGATGTCCCCAGAGTGTGTATGTGAAGTTTTAGCTCAAAATACATTGTTATATAGCATGTTAAAATTGTCATTTTTTGAGGGTGAGCAAAAACGCACTGCTTTTGTGTCTGTCCCTTTAAATGCAAATGAGCTGCTGCTCCCGGCACAGGGGGCGGAGCTACAACAGCTTGTGTCCTTTTAGCTCACACACACACACACACACACACACACACACACTGAACATTTCTAAAACTTTTAGCCTTTTATGTTCAAACCGGAGTCAGACTAAATGGACTCCATTTATATAGGGCTTTCAACAGTATTTCAATAATATTTTCAATAGCGAGTTGATACTGTTTCCTATGCAATGAGTTAGCCAATCATAACAGTGTGTTTACTGACAAGCCTTAAAGGAGCAGCGCCTTAAAAACTGATCACTTCAGACAGAGACTGAGAATGAGGGTTGAAAATCCTTTTCCTAATTTTTTTTCTTATGCAAAAAACTGAATTAACATTATAAGTGATAATATTACTATGAATAAACTGAATTTGTTTTAACTGCATACATTTTTTTAATAAATCAATTCAAAGTGTTTAAAAATCATACATTTTAACTAACTGAATATTGCTTGTTCCACAGCTAGCCATATTTTAATCATTCATACTTTTCAACTGAATAAATGTAATTGCTTTCACAATTAACAGAACTGTGCTGGTTCTGAGCAATTTGAATAAATCTATTTTGGAAAAATTAAAATATTTAAATACATTCAAATTGATGCAAACAGTCAATTATAAACTGTGCCATGATTTTCTGAGTGCAGAAATCCTACCCGTTTCATTTATGTATGACTAATTTTAATTGTTTTTGAACGGTGTGTTCCAAATCCATGGAAATGTTATATGCAGTTTAAATACAGAAATCTTCTTTTTTATTTTTGAGTCTACAGGTTTTTAACAAGATGAGTGAGTAAATGATCGTCACAGAAATAAAACAGGTTTAAGTGAAATAGTCTTTTAAACGAAGAGCAGCAAATCAAAAACTACTCGCTATTAGAAAACTGTCAACACCACCATGTTCAGCCAAAACCCATTAAATGTGAAAATAAAGTGAGAAATTTGGCATCACAAAGCACATGGAAACTGCTCAGCAGACCCCTGAGTGTATCAAATATTAAATACATGACGCATACTGAATTATGAGAAACTCCTTGAAATACTATTTGACCAGCATACTAATTCTATAATGTTCAAAAAAACCTTGATTTTTCACACCTGAGGCTATAATAAAAACAGTCTACAAGTCTTTGAGCTCTTTATAGCGACTGGTATTTCACGGGACTCGTCCATGAAACGTCAAAATGTTTTGGGTTACAAATCATGCACTATGGTAACAGTGTTTTGAGCTCATAACAGAGTATTGTGCAAGAAACTGTGCAAAATTATGTCTATTAAAATCAACAATCTGCCACATGATTATAATTTGTGTAAAATGGGATAAAAGTCATTGGTATTTTACAGTAATGTTTAGTGTTGTCTAAAGTACCGACTTCGGTACCAAGTCGCTACTGAAAAAAAAAAAGTGCCGCTTTGAGCGGAATCGTAAACGCCTCTGATTGGCTGTTGTGTTCACGCGCTCATCGGGTGTGTCTGTGATTGTGTGAGGACGACGTTATAACCCCTTGCAGGATGTTTTAATGGTCCAAAGATCTCTTATATGTCAATAGATGAAGGCAAATTTGATTTCTCATGTCATGTCTCCTTTAAAACTACAGAAAGAGTAGCCGCGTTTCCATTACCCTTCAAATTGCGCAAATTGAAAATACGCTAAATGGAAACACGTCAATTTCGCAAAAACTCCCATTTATCGCAAAAAGTGTGTTTACGCTCGCATGAGGAGGTTTATCAGGCAATTCGAAAAATAAATATTTCGCAAAACTGCAATGGAAACTTTTTGCGCATTCACAGTCACCTGACGTAGATGACGCGGTGTGATTGGACAGAATACGAGACAGAGTTCTTTATTAAATTCATAAAAGACAAAAGAATTACAGGAATACTGGATTCGAAACCTCACAGAAACGCCACAATCAAGATCTCGAAGCAGAAACACCAGAAACTCCTCATATGAGCCACTCACATATAAGAGTCTTTCCTGGCCATTAATGCTGGATAACGCACACACGCACGCACGCGCACGCGCACGCGCACGCACACGCACACGCACACGCACACGCACACGCACACGCACACGCACACGCGCACACACACACACACACACACACACACACACACACACACGTCTCCTTTGATTATGCCAGAGCGGTGGCTGAGATATACATAAACCCACCAACATCCGTCGCCATGATGTTTGGAATGATTATCGCGAGAGGAAAAAAAATTACGTTTTAGTCGCATAACATCGGTTAATGGAAACGCCGTCATTTCGCAATAGTTTTTGTTATCGATATTTAGAAGAAGAAAAAAAAAAACGCAAAAGTTTTGCGCAAATCTGTAATGTAAAACGTGGCTAGTGTTTGCAAATAAGTTAATTTGCTAAGACAGGCATACAGACTCTACAGCCTGAAATAACCCATGATCATTATTCAGAACAGCATCTTATTTTATGAATATGCATGATTTAAAGTGATCCATTTGCCAGGCACTTTATGTACACATCAGGGTTAGACTGGAAATGTCTCAAATTCAGATGTGCCCAACATCAAAACACCCTGGATGGGATTCAAGCATCGTGATCTCATCCAAACATGACACGCGTCTTCTCACCAGTGGCACTTTAGTGGAGAAACCAAGTCCCTGCTGAAGGGTGACAATCACCACATCTGCGAAATCAATCAATCTATGACGCTTTATGACAGAATATTTCACAAAATCTAAACACAGAATATAGTGTTTCATTAATCACGATGGATGGATGGATGGATTTTAAAATTAAATAATACTTATATTACTATTTAAATTATTACAACACCACAAAATAAATGGGTGGAAATAAATATTCTATACTCTCTAAAAATGAAAATATATGATATAACTATTTATTATAGATATTAAATATATCAGTTTAGTTTAGTTCTATATAAACTATATGAAACCATTTTTTAATTAGTCTCCAAAAGCATTCATGACCCAAAACCACCAATAAATAAAAACAATTAATTAATAAATAAAGTTCCTTTTGCCCTGCTGTACACTACTTTAATTAAATTCCTGGCATATACAAAGACGCATTTCTAATTTCTGCACAGATAACACATAATTTTTCATATTGCATCCTCTGCAGATTTATGACAGCACACAGCGACCGGCTGTGCGTAGAGTGATTTTACCATGGTAAAGTGACTGTAATCCACGACCTCTCTTTCACAACACGACAACCTGTTCCAGGCAATCATTTGCAAGTATATTTAACACATAATGGTGTGTGTGCATGTCACTGTGCGTGTGTCTATAGACTGTGTGTGTAGGTGTGCATTAGCATGTGTGTGTGTGTGTGTGTTTGCGAGGATCACAGCAGGTTAATCGAATTCTCGTCTGTGCCGTATGATAATAAGCAGCACAGCAGAGACATACACTCATCAGTCCTGGCAGGTGTCATCCGCAATGAATCAAGCCACGAGAGTGTGTGTGTGTGTGTGTGTGTGTGTGTGTGTGTGTGTGTGGGAGAGAGAAGGACATACCTGAGTCACACATTCCCCGAGCTCACATGAAGACCTGTTCATACACACAGTCTCAGAAACCAAATTAATCCAAATAATACACAAATCCCCTCACAGACGCTTGTCATATTAATGCAGTATCACTGCTATGACAGCGATTACCACTAACACTGTCCGGCACAATGTAATATATTGGTGCAGTTTAAATATCTGCTTTAGTTAATTACTTGCAATTTATTCTTTGCTTATGTAAATTAGCAGGAAATGTTTACAGAGGAGGTTGTGCAGGTATTGAGTCGTTTAATCTTAATGCAGCTGTTGTGTCTCATTTCTGTCACTGATGGCAACAAACAAACAAACAAACATTTCAATTTGCATTTGGCTCTGATTCCTCCTTCAATGTGCGTTTGTGGGATTTTTTTCCACCTGTTTTAGAAGTTGAAAATCATGCATTTTCACTAAATAAAGGAGCAGCACACCTCTTTGCCAAGGGCTCCTCAATTTGCATACAGTGTATTTCAGGCCTAAAACTCAAAATGTAACCCAGTCGTCTGGGATCTATGGCTCACGAAAAACTTGGGGTGCAACAATGTGTCAAAATCAGAAAAGTTTTCCTTTGTGTCTTCCACATACTGATAATGTTCACAGATCCGCCAAAACGATTAAAAACGCTGTAATCTGCTGCCAGGCCAGTAGATGGCGATGTCACATTAGCGTCTATAGACCGAACACGTAATATGCATCACCGTTTTCACAAATAAGTGTTTTTGTAGTTTAGTACATGGAGAATATTACGGTAACGTTTTCAAAAACGTGCACGTTTTCAGGCTGTTTAGTGGTCGACCGATTGTTGTCCGATGCCGAGACACTTATACAGGTGAAAGTCGAAAAATTAGAATATCGTGCAAAAGTTTGTCTATTTCAGTCATTCAATTTAAAAGGTGAAACTAATATATTTAGTATATATAAGCATGATTATACTTTTCAGAGGGCCGACATTTGCGTATTTACAATCCTTTTCTTTTATTGATTTCATGTTATATTCTAATTTTCTGAGGATTTTGAATTTGGGGTTTTCATAAACATAAGCCATAATCACCAAAATTATAACTTTTGCATGATATTCAAATTTTGAGTTTCACCTGTATATACACAACCCTTCATATTTAAGAAAATGGCAAATATCATCTGATATATCGGTCATCACTGATGCTGCTGTTGTATAAATGAATGACCAATATAACATTTAAAATAATATTTTAATATGTCTAATATGTACAAAATGCAACAACAACAAAATAAAGCTAAACGCTTCTTGTCTCGTCTCATTCAGCTACGAATAACAATTTAAATGATTGCATATTTTCAATTCAAAATGCAATTAAAAAAAAAGTTGGTGTATGTTACTGTGGGTCGTTAAACGTATCCATCGTGAAACAGTTGTCAAATATTAAATGTTTGGCTATTTATATCTTGCCACACACACACACACACACACACATTTCACTGTAAAAGCTAAAAGTGTTGCGTTGGAACTCACACTCATCTTCAGTAAACATTAAGCCCCGCCTCTTTGTTCTGATTGGCCATCATTATGACATTGACGAGCACTGCAAATCTCCTGAGGCAAACCAGCCCAAACATTCGGACGGACGGATTAAAGTTTATTTCTAAAGCGCTTTTCACAGATAAAAATCACAAAGTGCTGTATACGAGAAAGGTAAAAACAAAACCTCATATAAACAATGTAAAAAAAAAATGTATATACAGTACATATGTAAAATCAAAGTGACACTGGTTAAAACCCATCAACCAAAAGCTTTCTTAAATAAACAAGTCTTCAGATCTTTTTTAAAAGAGTCAACAGAGTCAGCCAGACGCAGAGACAGGGGCAGGGCGTTCCACAGACTGAAAAGACAGGTCCCCTCGGGTCTTATGACGAGTCTTGGGGACCATAAGCAGGTTCTGGCCAGAAGACCGAAGAGTGGGGCTAGAGGAGTGCGGACTCAAAAGGTCCTTGATGTACTGTGGGGCTTGACTGTTTAAGGCCCTGAAAGTCAGCACTAAAATCTTAAAATCAATCCTATATTTTACAGGGAGCCAGTGGAGAGTCAACAAAACGGGAGTGAAATGAGACCTTCGGGGGGCATTCAGAGCACACTTATTCAAGAAGGTAAAGACAGAGTTGCAATAATCAAGTCTAGTTGATATGAAAGCATGAAAAATAA
Source organism: Meda fulgida (assembly GCA_030578275.1). Lineage (NCBI taxonomy): Eukaryota > Metazoa > Chordata > Actinopteri > Cypriniformes > Leuciscidae > Meda > Meda fulgida. The sequence goes on along the minus strand of CM060630.1, from coordinate 30,779,669 downwards.
TTTCCAAGTCCTTCTTTGACAACATTTTGCGTATTTTAGAGATATTACTGAGGTGATAAAAGCAGTTTCGGACAAGCTGTTTTGAGTGTATCTCCAAAGACATGGCCTGGTCAAACACAACCCCCCCAAGGGAGGGGGGGATGGATGAAGGGATGGAGGGATGGATGGAGGGAGGGGGGGATGGATGAAGGGATGGAGGGATGGATGGGATGGAGGGATGGATGGAGGGATGGATGAAGGGATGGATGGAGGGATGGATGGATGAAGGGATGGATGGAGGGAGGGATGGAGGGAGGGATGGAGGGAGGGGGGGATGGATGAAGGGATGGAGGGATGGATGGAGGGATGGATGGATGGAGGGAGGGATGGATGGATGGAGGGAGGAAGGGATGGAGGGAGGGATGGAGGGAGCGTTATATGAATAGTATAACTATACGTTATTCACATTCCAGTGTTCATCCAAACATTTAAAAAAAAGTCTGTGTATGAATGTCTTTGAATACTAACGACAATCACAATGGCATGTCTATTAACATTCAAATAATGGCCCATCATTGAACTTCTTGACTCTGCACATACACACACACACACACACACCAAATTTGATTATCATTCATGTAGTTTAGCAGAGAAGTGGGCCATATCTAAGCTCTCAAAGAAATTCTAAATTCCTATAATAGAAGGCAATCATTACTCATGTCATCAAACTTCAAAGAACAGACAAATATTCAGAGGCTTTTTAAGAGACCCCTCAAAAGGCCGGTCAGCCACTTCAAGCCCAGCATAGCAGAGAAATGCTTTAAAGGTGAACACTGAGTAATTAGCTTTAAAGTTAGAGCAGAAGTTCCTGCTCAACAGAGCTGTCCATTGAAATACATACAAGAAATAGTTTGGCAGAGTGCAGCACACAACCCAACAGAGCACATCACACACATCTTAACCCGAAGCACAGCCTGACCTCAGTGTCACCTGTAATGTCCTGTAGGCCAAACACACACTACAAGCCCAGAGCAAGACTCACAGCAGCAGAATACACACTCAGTCCTGCGCTAACATGCACACACACACACACAGCTGGAAACAAGAGGGACAACATACAAGAGAAGAACACACAACAGAAAAATGTGCATGTCAAATCGATTAATCGCATCAAACATAAAAGCTTGTGTTTATATTATGTATAAATACATGCACACACATAATGTAGTGTATATAGGCATGGGCGTCAGTTTGGTTTGAAATGTGCTGGGGACAGAGACAGAAGTGTATTTTCAAATGAATACAATGAAACTTTCTTTTTCTCTCTCTCTCTTTCGCGCAGGTCATGTTTTGAAAGAGATGTCCTATAGCTTACTGATGTAAATAAATAAAAATGTATACAAAGGTGTGATGATGTCCGACAAAAAATGTGATGGGTGGGGGTTTAAAAGTACTTTAGGTTCAATTGGTCGTACAATGAGATCTAATATATGTTGTTAGTGTCCTGAATTTTCACGTAAATAAATTCATGGTCCAGTGGTAAAAATTTTGCCAGGCGTGTCGGAGATTCTGGGGTCTAATCCGCACTCGTATAGTTGTTTTTTTCCCCCCTCATCAAAACCGATAATGTTTTTCAGTGGTTGTATATCAAGCAGGGACACGTTTGTTTGCATTTTGTTGTGCGATTTCATCATAGAGAATCTCCGCAACGGGTTGAAGCGCGCGTGATTGCGGCGCGTGCTCGAGGCACAACGGAACACTCCGCGCCACTGATCACTATCACGAGCACATGATCACTTGATTAAAACAACAACACATTTCAGCATAGATCGCCTCTTATTTAACAAATGAACCAAACGAATGCTCTAGTTAACTGGAGATGTTTTACTTAGGTTTGTTTTCATTTTCTGTGTGATGTAGACCTACTGTAAGATTCATTGTTCATTTTTATAATACGACATTAAGATACAAAATTGCAGCTTTGATATTTGATAACTGATTTATGATAAAATACACTTCAAAAATCGACATTAAATATAGGCTTTTAATTTGTGACAGGAGTGCAAATCAAATCCTGCCTGACTATTTAAATCGCGTTTTAAAATGTAATAAAAATGCACATACCTGTTTTATCACGCGAGCTGAGGTAAATGTGTATTATGTCAAGCGTTCTGGAACAAAATCGAGTGGTGTTTATGACCCAAGAGATGGGGAATATTGATAGACCTGTTCTGTTATCATCAAACACTGCGCGTCAGCGGTCAGGCACGCGGTTATGATGTTCATTCGTACGGCTATCGCGCAATTATTAAGATCAGCGATATGATCACATGACATGTTCGGATATCGTCCTCGGCTGTTGTGCTACACATTGTTTGCCAAAAAAGTTAATTTAATTTCATATGAATAATTTTTTATGCTTTCATTTTATTTCCAGAAAAATTAAATTGCACAACAACAACAACAATAAAAAGATAAATTAAGTTATTTTATATGGAAAGCAGCGTGTTTGTCTTATAGTTTTTTTGTTTTTGTTATCGTGATGTTTTAATGTGAACAATATAAGTGAGACATCAGATTTGTATTACAACACGATCAGGCTTGTGGCTTTTTTACACTCTGACAAGAAATGTTTCATGTTTTTTTTTTCTTTCATACAAATATTTTGTGCAAACAAACTGTTCTGTTCAGATCACAATAAAGATATTGAGACAAATTTTCTTCATCACTTAAAATAACTTTAAATGATGTTACTTGCTTGGCTTTTGCACTACTATTAGGGGAAGCGACATGCTTTTTGTAGAGAGTTTTTGATTGGCCGAAAATCTGTTTAGTACAGGATGAGTCATAAATATGTTGATCAATTGTTTTTTTGTAAAGAATTTTCTAAAATTGCTTTTGTACATTTACATATACAGATGGCTCCAGAGCAAATACATGGGCTAATAGCCACGAAACTAAAAATCTGATTTCATGGGTTTTTCATTTTGATTTCAAATTTGATGATGAGCGCAAAAATGCTGGCACTTTTAAACTATTTAAATATTTTATCTGTCAATTCCAGACCAGAGCAATCCTTAACCCGTGAATTTGTTCACTAAAAAAACCCCACTTACATATTCTCCCATGTGTTTCGCTAATTGAAAGTGACAGCGGAGTGAAACGAGGAAATGGTCTTTTCTCAGGTGCAGGGGGAATCAATCAGCTCATCGATCTGGTGCCAGGATCTACGGGAAAACAGGGATTTCTTTACAATTCCTGATTTGACCTGCCATCCGGGTGTTTGACAGACAGATGAAAGCGCTCACCTGCCCAACATGTGCCACTACAGTGGTTTTGAGCTTCGGTTTTGTTGATCTAATTGCTTTCTGCGAGATAAAAGCCTTAAAGCTGTTGCTCTGAGATGGCAAAGCTAATGAAGCTATTGATTGAACTGGCTTGTCACAAGCTCGACATTTCAACTATCTCTTCTGTCCTTTCCATCTGTGCTTTCTCTCTCTCACCAAATGAGTTCAGAGCAGTCAAACGCGTGCTGAAGTGTCTGTTTTGGGCTGAAAGTGTGGAGATGATTTGAGATAAGCACACGAACCACGGTGAGAAACTCTGCATTGACTTTCCATGTTGGTGGCGTGTCATTTAAAGCGTGAATGAAGGTCATTGCTGTTGGTCTCTCCAGGTGTTAGAGACCGCCTGGGCTTGTATGACAACTGCGTTTCCCATCATCCTCTGTGGCAACACTAATAAACATGATTTTTTTTAGTTTGGTGGCATATACACCAAAATCATCATTAAAAAATCTGAAGTTGTAAATGGGAACTTACTTGAAGGCATTTTTTTTTAATTGTTCATTTATTCAATGGCCTAAGGCAAAATCTAAAAACGTTTAGATCGGTCTTCTTTGACTGTTGCACTTGTATGTTAACTGGATCTTTAGTGTATTTTCTGCTTCCAGTGTGCTGACACATCGACCCGCCTGAAACGGTTATTGAGTCATGTTGCATTATTTATCTGCTGACTCACATTTAACTGCTACCATTGCAGGACTTTGGAGATCTTCAAGCTTTTGCATTGGACCAACTCTGCAAGGAACGTGGATCCCATTACTCTTAAAGTCAATGCTCAACAACTAGGGTTGGTTCAATTTTCCCAATTCTAATTGAACTTCATTTTGATGAACCGATATTGATTTTTTTAGTCAATGCAAACTTTCATTAAACATTATTTGTAGAGTGCTTTTTATCCAGTATTTGCAATAAGCTTCATGGCTTGTTACTTTTGATATGAAAGAAAGTCTCAGTGTTCAAATTCTGTCAATTTTATTACAAAATTCAAACAATAAACGTGTTTCTTTAATGTGTTGTAGAAAGATTGCCCTTGTTGAATCGATCATCTCTTCCTCTTTACTACTAGTTATAGCACCAAATCATGAGAAGCAATGCTGAAAACGAGCCAGTACTGGACTTTCAACTTACTGAAATGAATCATGTCTCAAGTAATCAATCAATGAGTGTTTCAAAGACGCCTTTGAAACCGGTTGGAAACAATGTCTTGTTACATTTGTCACAGGAAAATAGTAAGCTAGAAAAAAAATTGATAAATATGTGCACTATATTAAATGTTCTTTATATTTTGTCTCATTTATTGTATGTTTGAAAAGTTTTTTATGACCAGTTAAATATTTATAATTCAAAAAAGAATTGTAGTTGAAACATAATTATACCATTAAAAACTGCATATGTGCAATTTTAAATGTTAATATACAATTCAGTTTTTATATGTGTTGATTAGTATATCACAAAATAAATAGCAATTGAATTCTTTCCCCTTTGGATCACAAAAGGAGAAGAGAGAAAGTCCTGCTCATCCATATAATGGCAGAGAATAGCGACGAGCATAAAGCTTTTAAAAAACAAGGAAGCTAATGCTAGACTTCATATATTCTGGGGATTTACAATATGGTTTGCTGAAAAACAAACTGAAATGTGATGTATTATTTAACGAAAATCCTGACCTCGGCGTTGATCTTCTGTGCTCGTCTGGTCAGGTTTATATTTGACTCAGTGAAGAAAGCACACGGATACTTTTTTGGGGATTTCTAAGCGTTGTATTTCATGCCGTGTTTTTATTAATCTTGATTTCTCACAACTTGTGTGTTTTTCTGGGCAAGTCGGATTGACCTGAGCTGTCCTGCACAGAAGATCCACGCCAGGATTTCATTAAATAATTCATTACTATTCAGTTTGTTTTTCGCAGCGAATAGCAACCAGCATCAATTTTAATCATTCTGTGAAACTTTTGTCGACTTTTTAAAACGCTTAATGCTGGTTGCTATTCACTGCCATTATATTACATTTCAGGACATAATGTTCCCTTTGTGGTCCTAAAGAAAGAAGGGCATACAGCATTAGAACATCGCAGGGTGAGTAAATCATGACTTCGGTCTCATTTTAGGGTAAACTTACCCTTTAACAGTTTGAACCTTTATTAATTGGTTCCCTTTACAGTTTAAAGCATCAATTGAGAAATATTTCTTTCCTTAAGAGAAATAAATGTACTGTACCAGATCCAAACGAATCAATGTTGAATGTGAATCAGAACTGAAGAGATTTTGGTAATATGGTGTTATACTGCCAGTTGTTTTTATCTTTCTAATTGCGTATGAATCATTTTTCTATATAAACAAATCTATTTGCTAAAAAGCATGATGGAGCTAGCAGGTATTATAGTGACTTGCACAATACTGTATATCAGGACCATATTGGTTATTGGACAATATTATTGGCGGTGGTTGACATTGAATATTTCATGCTCATTTTTCCTATTTTTACATTTTAATGCAAAACCCTTAACAATGTATATTGCAAGTTATTGACAGCTTTATTATTGTATACTTTTTGCATAGAGCATACAAGTTATATGGCATTTTAGAGGCATATTTGGTTGGAAATTCACTCAAATAAGTGGCCGGTCCAATTGCGGAGGTGCCAGATTCAGATCCGTCTTGTTCTGGCACAAATTGAGCCCTGTTTCACATAAACCCAGAGCACTAGTGAAACACCTGCCGCCTGATTCGTCCTTATAACGATTTTCATGGGTTTTAAGGCCGTGTGAGAAAGTCTGCTCATCATTTGCTCTCCAGCGCTCTTGTGTTGTGTTTCTCACAGAACAGAATTCAATTACGATCGTGCGTTCTCAGGGTCACATCTTCATTCCTCATCAAATCTAAGACTTCGGAAGTCATTTGGCAATGAAAGATGATGAATATAAAAGTTTAGAAAAACTGTTGTGTGGCCCTGAGATTTGAAAAGTTCTGCTGTTGCCAAGTTTCTTTTGGCACTTAAATCTGTTAAAGGCCTGGTTGATTATGATTTCATTTTTCCAACTTTAGTTAGTGTGTGTAATGTTGCTGGTTGAGCATAAACAACATCTGCAAAGTTACAACACTTAAAGTTCAAAGCAAAGGGAGATATTTTCTTTTACAGAAATTACTTTTTAAGGACTACAACAAACGGCTGGTAGGAACTACAAGCACTCCTCCAGAGTTAGTGACATCACAAACCCTAAAATTTACATAAACTCCGCCCCCAGGAACGCGGTTTAAAATTATCATGACAGAATATGCTAATCAATGACTAGAAGATAACTACACATAAGCTGGATAAATTCTGGGATTTTGGACTTTGGGACCCCCTCGAAAATGAGATGATACATCTCAAGGGGTTTATCCTAATAATAAATTTAAAGCAAAAAAAATAAAAATCATCAACTAACCATACAGAAACGTCCTGTTGCTTCTACATGTTGTCACTTCTTCTTGAGTCTCTATCCTTGTTTGACTCCGGATAAAACATAAAAGGCTAAAAGTTTTTCTGTAAAACTTTTTCAGTCAAATGTTCAGTGCATGTGTGTGTGTGTGTGTGTGTGTGTGTGTGTGTGTGTGTGTGTGTGTGAGGTAAAAGGACACAAGCTGTTGTAGCTCCGCCCCCTGTGCCGGGAGCAGCAGCTCATTTGCATTTAAAGGGACAGACACAAAAGCAGTGCGTTTTTGCTCACCCTCAAAAAGTGACAATTTTAACATGCTATAAAACAATGTATTTTGAGCTAAAACTTCACATACACACGCTGGGGACATCAGAGATTTATTTGAGAAATTGTGAAAAGGGCATTATACCACCCCTTTAATTAAAGCACAAATACAAGTCAGACTCATATTGAAGAGTTATGATCAAAATGTTTGTATTTCTGAATGAACACAGGCCATTTTTGACTGCATTTGATTATTGATGTGGTATATAGTTGCTTGGATATTTAACATATTTTTTTAGATAAGTGTTTTGTTTTCTGGGTTCTTTAAAGCACCAGAATGTGTATATATTTCAACAACATAAAAGCAGCTTATGTTTAAAGTTTAAAGGAAGTTTAAGTTTAAGTTTAAGGTGTTTCCCTGAAGCGAGGTGAGTTTATACAGCTGTGTAAACTGATCAATGCAGGCTTTCATGGAGGAACATCTCATCTTAGACCATTAGCTTTTGAATCAGTATGAAACCACATGACACACTGTGTACAGACGCTCAAAACCAAATGCAAATGCATTGTCGTGAAAAAACACAAGTCTCACTAGGATTCTGTGCATGTGTTATATAAGTACGCCATCTTGCACATCCACAGTAAAGTCTTCGAGACGACATCAAAGGACCCGTGAGAGGAAAGCTGAGCACACAACAGCCAGCGATTCCCTCTTTATACCTGAGAGACTGAGCTCTTCTCTTCCACTTATATCTGCATCCGACAGGAAGACTGATTAGAAACAGGAAACTTCCAGGTGTTACGCTGCATACTAATGCTGGCAATTTCAATCGCTTCTTTTCCCTCTACTTTCCTTCTGTATTGACGCTGTCACCTTTCTTCTGATCATTATCATCACTTGTTCTGAGACCTCATGCATGTAAGGTTAAACTTTAGCACTTTAGTATAAGCTAACTGAAGCTTAAAGAACTAAAATTACTAAAACTGAAATTGAAAAAAAAAAGCTTTGTCTGTAAATGATGGTTTCATATGGATAATGTTTTCAATAGTGAGTGAGTGTTGAACTCTGAAAACTAATCTTTCTAAAAACTCCAGCCAGAGTGGAGATTTTGGAAAACTTTGCGTGCACGTTTGCATGTAAACTGAGAAAAACGAGTTTTAGGCAGATGCGACAGAACTTGCACTGCGTCAAAAGTGCGCCTATGTTTACATTTTCATTCGGCTTTGGTGATCATGGATGCATTCAGAGTCGCAGTCGCATTTATATTGGAGCAAACCCTTTTCGTCTGTTTGCATCTGCAGATACAGCTGCTCTATTATGTCCAGGTGTTGTTGCTATTTTCTGGATTCTGATTGGCTAATATAGGCTTGAGCTTCTCGTTACACTGCCACCTACAGGTCTGGCATGCTCTTGACTGCATATTTACACGGGTTCGTGAAAACAAACACTTTTCTGAAAACTGACAGGTGAACAATGTTATTTTTGAAAACGGAGAGGGTGAAATGTCTGTTTATGAAAATATCCGGCCAAGTGTAGACGTAACTTAAGATGATTTCATTGTTTTTACTGCTTGAAATGAACCTCTTCATATCATTTATACACCACCGGTCAATAGTTTGGAATAATTACGCTTTTTAATATGTTTTGCAGAATTCTCCTTATTTGATCAAAAATACAGTAAAAATTGTGATATTATTAGAATTTAAAACCGCTGTTTTCTATGTGAATATCTAGTAAAGTGTAATTTATTCCTGTGATTAAAGCTGAATTTCAGCATCATTACTCCAGTCTTCAGTGTCACATGATCCTTCAGAAATCAGGAGAATATGATGATCTGATGCTCAAGAAACATTTATGATTATTATCAGTGTTAAAAAAAACAGCTTCATATTTTTGTGGAAACTGTGATACCCTAAACTTTTGAATGGTAGTATAAGTTTGTTATTCAGCTAGGATATATTACAATGATCAAAAGTAAATACATATAAGCAGTAAAGACATATATAATGTCACACAGATAAGTAATTAAAGTTTTCGATTGTTACCACAACAAAAATATTTGATTGTTAAAAATCTTGTCATTTGAATGATAATGACAAAAAATGACTCATTTGTTAATCACTAGAAAGTCTGCCAAATGCACAACTGTAAGAATGCAGAGACACAAACGCCAGCACACTTCTAACAGGTGTTGGGGTATGTTGGGTCAGCGTGTTGATCCTGTTGCCGTTTGTTGGTGTTTGTTTTCACAGACTGAACATGTTCAGTTGGCGTTTGTCAGGTCATGGGATGTTTGAGCAGTCTAATGATTTTCCAACAAACTGACTCAAACCGTTGCCATAAAAATGAGGTACGAATCCCTGCCAACTCCATTGAAATGAAAGAAAACGTGATTATCACGTTGCACCCACACATAAAATGACATACTACCACACACACAAATACTAGCAGAAGTAAAACTACTGAACTGTTCTGCCATCCTGTAAGAAAGAATGTTTTGCAAGCAAAATTGAGTAAGATAAGACTTATATAGAAAGATATAAAAGTCAAAATCTGCTAATAATGGAACAAGTTTTAAAAAAGTGATTTTTCACTATCATTTACAGATTCTGCATTTACATTTAAATAAAAGATTTTTGTGACGAGAGACGATAAAGAAAAAGTTGTGCATCAAAACCACTCCTTTTCTGATAAAATAAGTTGATTTTCTAAAGCCAATGAATTTGTGACAGCTGAATGTCAAAATTTGACTTTGAGTAACTTCGAGAAAATTGAGTAACATGTTTATTTATTTAAGCCACGAAATGAACTTCATTCCATAAAATAAATATAAGGAACTAAGTGTAGCGGGACCATAAGAGGAGAAAACTCTAGATATGCAAGACTACGCCACCCTGTTTAACCAGGGAAATATTAATACTAGTGATTTAACCATGCACTTACAAGGGACACGCAGGAGTCCCTTGATTTTCTGAAAGGAGGGCCGGATACACAAAAGCTTTATTTTAGTCAACAACAATCTTAAAAGACATTAAAAACTGGGTCAACATTCACGACTCTTAAAGAAACCAAAAAGGAGGCCGAGGCTTAGCAATGGCAGGTACACTATTTTAGTGAGCACAAGGCTCCTATAATCACTCTTACCAGCCTGTGCACAGCTATCAACACACACTCTCCAATAAAGTCAAGCACGCCAGGCCTCCGTGACAAACCCCTGCACCACCGCTGGGCCTATAGCGGCCTGCCTTCAAGCCTCGGCTCCTGTGACGAAAGCAGAACATTCAACAAAGACAGCAAAGAAATAAAACCATTTAAATGAATAAACCAGAAAATCATAAACAATACTACAATGATGAGGGTCAGAATTAGCACCAAAGCTGGTTGTATTAATATCGGGGGACCAAACGCCCTGTTTTCACGTCCTGTCCTGGCTGTTCTTCATAAAAAAACTGCTGGGAAAGATCAGCTCTACAGCAAAATATAGATGGGCAAACAAGGAGGATGAGGAAGAAAAACAGGAGAAAGAGGAAGGAGAAAACTAAAGATATAAATATATTTGGTTAGTTTTTGTAAAAGCTATTTTGTTCAATTTAGAGGTATTTTTTTAAGTTATTTATTATTTATTTATTTTTCTAATACAGAAGAGACATTATTTCTATCATTATTTCATTCATTATTTTTGAAACCTGTCATAATAAAACATGTTGAGTAACCTCTGAGAAGCAAATCTGAATTTGTGTCTTTGGTTATAGATAGTATTTTCTAGGCTAATATAACAATTTTCTATCCGCACAGAGGAGGCATAGCCTACTTTAAATGTATTGAAATTAATAAGGCATTTTTGAGTAAACTTCAAATATCATTTGAGTATCTCATTGCCGGGCCAAGTGTCCTGGTTTTCGGTGATCAAAATATGGTCTAATACACCTCACTGTCCTTCTGACAACACCCGTAAAGCAAAACAGAGATTTAATAAACACACACACACACACACACAACAGGAAACCGTGACAAAACACCAAATGAAGAATACACTTAAGCAAAATAACATTCATAAAGGAATACACTGAAAAAAAATGTGAAGGACTAGTTGAAGAAAATAACGGAAGCCCGGCGATCAAGAACAAATGTTGAGAGCACGCGTCACGCGACACACAGCTCGACCCCGCACGGGTTAATCCGTCAATCTTCCCAAGAGGGAATCCGGATACTCAAAACAGCATCAAATAGCGTTGCCCCGCAGGCTTCTCCGGAACACAGTATTGGGGAACAGTCCATTCCTCCTCAAATTAAAACATCAAATTACTTATGTCATGATATAAAAAATGAGCGCTGCACAATAGCGGTAGGTACGTACCTTCATTTCAGAGCCAGTCGCACACACACACACACACACACACACACACACACACGGAAGGGCATCACCATGTCAACACAAGCACTGGAGGGGCATGTAACGGGAAAGTAGCTGCCGCCAACAGCGAGCTATCTGCAATAAAGCTATGAACCAAATAATTTCATAAAATCACTTATCCATGTGCTAACTAGCTAGCCAAACAACATACCTCAAAGCAGAATGAATGAAACACATGACGCACAGGTGGTGACACACACACACACACACACACACACACACACACACACACACACACAGTACATTAGAGCATACATTATAATCCCCTTCATTACCCAAAAGCATTAGCTTAATTAAAACCGAAACTCCGTACGTCCCACCACATAAGCCAAAAGCATTTTGTATGTCTCCTGCATGTCTTATAATTACCCAAAAATCAAATATAGTTCATCCCTTACGCACTTTGTCACATCAGTCCAAAACACAGGCCAGCTGTCGGTTATTAGAAAAACACAAAACACACTCATGTGCATCCATCACTTCACTCGATACTTGAGAAATAATTGATTATTAAAATCCATCTGTTTTCAAATCCACATCATTTGAATTCATGAGCTGCCGCTGATCCAGAGAGAGCGAAACTTCACAAGCAGTCTTTTCATCCACGCAGTAATCATTATTTCTGTCTTACAATAATTCATATTATCACAGAAGTACTGGGACAAAAGTTTGTAATTCAGATATCAGATAATAACACTGATGTCAAATAAATATTGTATCCTTACATCGTTACACCAGTAGGTGGCGACAAGCGACCCTTAAAATGTATTTGTCATTGAAATATTAATTCAAGAGATTTGCTCAAAAATACTGATTCAGAATGAAACATTTATGAAGGAGTCACTGAATTATTAATTCAAACAAATTTTCTTTAAATATTCATTAT
>CM060630.1:30752363-30762363 GCA_030578275.1 Meda fulgida | reverse complement strand
TACGACCGTCTGCCAACAGACCTGAGGTGAAGCACGGATTTATTGGCCAGAAAACTGTGAATTCAGCAGCGTGTTGCACATCAGTCCACCTGGGGAGTTGCTTCTGCCACAGAGAGACGGAGACTCGCCAAACACAGAGAAACATCTCATGATTCTGTACTCTTCTGCACATAGTGTGCACTTCACTATTCACTAGTGCACAACTCTTTCTGCTGGAGTCTAGTGTTTGAATTGATGCTGATGTTCTATATGCATGAAAACTTGGATGACCTACATTTGCATTAATGCGCAGGATATATCACAGTAAAATGCAAGAGATATATCCCACAATGCAATGCACTCAACATGACCTTCCATTTCTGGTGTGATGAATGATATCAGTCGTGATTTTTAACTTCTCTTTTTTTTTTGATGCTCGGACATTTTTGCTGAATAATCAGATTTGAAATGCTAAATAATTTTATTCCCTAGAGGGTTTCTCAAACTATGACATACGAGGTGATGAAAAGCTAATAATTAATGTAATTAAATGCAAAATTATTTATATATATATATATACAATGGCTGCTGAAATTTCAGCTTTGGTCACAGTAATAATTACATTTTAAAATTTATTAAAATAGAACACATACTTCCGGGTCTCTTGTATTTAACAGTGGACAAAAGTTTGATATAGTTTTGATTGGATCTTGGTGAACTAACACAAACAAACTGTCCTACTGCATCAGGTAAAGATATAGGACAACAGCCAGACACTTCTTAGAGGGCAAAAAGAAGACCTCTAGTACCAAGCCTGGGAAGGACATGTCTTCTCATTGGTTCACATGCAGTTTCTGCCTTCACCCATCTAGAGACTAATCCCTAGGGTTTTGACCTTTGACCGCGAAAAAAACCCAATCAGCACCTCCAGATGAAGCAACTGTGGGTGAAACAGAGAGAGATCACAATGATCCATCCAAATCCATTCGTAACTATGATTGGAAACCTTAAAGTCCCCCTGTAGTCAATCATTTTATCCCTTAAAACTCATCTTTGATCACCAAAATTACATATTTAAATTATTTATCCTTGAAAAAAAAACTTCAAATAGCTTGAATGTAACTCCACACCCTTGCCTCATTTAGTATACGCGGTTCTATGAATATGCAAAGGATGTGCCAGCATCCAATCACAGCATTGGAATGGAGAAAGTAGAAAATGGAGAAGAAAAATTGCAACCTCCTCCTCATCGTAAAGGGATTAAGGTACCCTTGTAACAGACACTCCTTGTGTCTGTTATGCTGCATTCACACCGAACGCAAATTGAGCGTCAAATTTGCTTCTATCACGTCTAGTTGGGCGCTTGAACATTTTGAATCCACTCGCGCGTTTGAAGCGAAATAGACTGAGGCGGAATTCGCTTCTTGTGGGAGGGGCAGAAAGCAGGCTCCTGATTGGTTAACGCGGCGCAAACAGACGCCAAAGTTCAGATGTTTCAACTCGGGCGTCAGAAGCGAATTCGCTTCAAACGTGTAAATGCACAAAAAGCACCAAATGAAATCACTCACGAATGAGGCGAAATCGTGTTTATCGCGCCGCGTTAAACATTGTCTTTACATTGACTTAACATGGAAATCACTCGCTCCAGACGTTCAATTCGCGTTCGGTGTGAACGTAGCATTACACTCCTTACAAGAGTCCCGGCCTGCAAGGGTGAGACTGTAACAGATCAACCACATTCTGAGCATAAACTGTAAAAAAAAAATATGAATGTAGTGTGCGTGACGTCACCCAAAGGTTTCTGAAGAGCATTTTTGAAGCCCAAAGTGGGCGTCGCCATCTTGGCAGCGTCACTCCCGGATAAACGAAAATGTGCAGCGATGCGGATTAGCTGAGGTGACGTGACGCTGACACACAGCAGACAAGTGGCTAGTAGTGAAGCAACGACAATCCACCTATCACTCAAGTGGCCACGCCCTTAATTATACAGAACGTTAAGACTTAAGATAATTTAAACAGATTACTAATAAAAAAATGCACTCACCTCACAGTCGTTATGAAAGGCAAAATTAGCTATATAGACCAAAACCACTTTTTGCACCAGCGTGTAAACACATTTTTTTCTGCTGTAAAGTTGGGCATTTTAACAGGGGAGTCCATGGGATTGAGTCTCTTATGCAGCCTGTCTCTAGTGGCCGTTCGCAGTTTAAGTCACTTCCGTGTTGGTTTCAAGAGAGAGACTGGAAGGTTGCCTCTTTATTCTGAGCCAGCGAAGGCAAACAACAGATACAAGTTCTGAGTCTCCAGTTCGTCCAGTGAGACATTAACAGATACACCATTCTGACCCAGAGAGACAACAACAGACTCCATGATCTGAGTCTTCATCTTGAGAGGCAACACCAGATTCGACCACTGTCTGAGCCTCCAGTCTGTGAGGAAAGAGACACTGACGTCCCGCGAGACAGAAGCGGATCGACCGAGTCTCAGGCCCAGAGAGGCAGCAGAAGACACTCTGTTATGAGCCCGAGTCGTTTGTTCCTGTATGTCCTGTGTATAGTGTCTCTGTATGTGCATGTTTGTTTCACAGGTGGACGGTGTCTTGGTCATCTGTTGGAGCCTGCGATTGGTTGTCCTTCACATTCAGATATAAGGAGTGTTGACTGCTTTTGCTATTACTTATAGCCGTGGTTTTGTCTAGCCTATAGTTTCATACCAGAGAGATCGTGAGTGATTGTTCCAGATTTTGATTGTGATTTTGGAGCTGTGATAATTCTTGTTAACTTGACCCACGCCTGATTCGCTTTTGAATTCTGATTTTGTATTTGTTTGCTACAAACTGGTATATATCTTCTGTAAATATTCTTGAATTTTTGTCAAATTTTATTTTATATATCTATCTTTTCACATTGTTTTTGGTTTAGGGGGGTATACTATACTTGTCTATACTTCTTCATTTATTAAACTCAGTTAAATATTAATTTCAACATTTAGTAATAGCCTACATAAGGTTGTATTTGTTAACATTCCAGGAATATCCAGGAATATGACGTGTCTTCCTACATAAACATCTACACACTCCATCAATTGGGTTAGAAGAAATGTTGCCAAACATAAAACATGCTAGAAACATAATAATCACTGCAATAATGATCCAATCACAGACTCTTAAGCATTTGCCTGTTGAAATCCAAACATTACTTTTGTGGCCGGGCAGTGTATGATGTGTTTTGCCAAACTGACATCAGAGAACTATGTTGAAAAAAGAGGGTCAAATGGGGTACAGTTGACAAAAAAGTTTGTGAATCATGCACTCACACACACACACACACACACGCATGAGATGTGATGAGGACATGCTGAACTTTTACTGTGGAATAATGGGAGTTAACTTAAGCGCACTGTTTCGTTCACGATTCTCGAAATCAGATCGGACATGTACTTTACACACTAATACACACACTAACAAACTGTTTTCCCGTCTGCCAGCATCACAGAAAATGTTTACCACCGTGAGTCCCGGTGCAACACACACCGCAGCTTCTGAGACACACACGTCTTCAGTAATGACACACACATGTCCTTTCCACCCACTGCTTTACGCTCAGATAGACAGCACACACACACACACACACACACACTCGCTGGAGGGCCTGATGTCCACATCCCACTCCAGCAAACAGGCTGAACAACAAGAGAGTCACGCACATACTCATCCGGCAGGAGAGACGGAGAGAGAAGCGGATGAGAGTTTGGACAGACTGTGAGTGTATAAATGTGCAACACTTCATGGGTCAGTGAAATACAGCAGCATCGCTTTACTTTCACTTCACTGGGTGTGTGTTCATACTGTGTGACTTTACAAGACTCTCTCACGAGTTTCATTTTAGAGCAATACGCCACTTAAACTGCCTAAAGTCTTTCAAAAAGCTTGTTGCTTTTATAAAATCATCATCGATAAGTTAAAGCAAAAGTTGTGAAAAATATATCAAGACTTATTTTATGTTTTCAGAATATATTTTCAATAATGTTCTTTTTTCTTGTTTATTTTTTAATGCATGGATTTAAAGAGGTTTATATCTTTAAAAGGCATTACTGCTTTAAATACTTTTAGAAAAATATTTTTAATATAATATATATTACATTTATATGTACTATTTATATATTTATAGATCATATATCTAGAATATATTTAGGTATTATACACCCCGTTGGCATTTTTTTGTCAAATTATTTTAAATATAACAGGAAAAAAAAGGTCAGAATTGTGAGATAAAAAGTCACAATTACCTTTATTTTTTTATTTGGTGGCGGAAACAAGCTTCCATTCGTTACTCTGTGGTGTTATTATATAGTGTGGACTCGGTTACACTTTATTTTAAGGTGTCATTGTTACAGTGTAATTAAGTACTGAGTAATATTAAGTAACTGCATGTACTTACTATAGGATTAGGGTTTGGTTGAGGGTTAGTTGCATGTAATTATGCATAATTTACTGTTATTACTACGATAACATTATTATGTGACAAGGACACTGTAAAACAAACCGTCGACTCTGGTATTCTTTTATAAATAGAATTATTTTTAGAACTATATCTTATTATAGTTATCACCCTTGGTATAAACAGGCTTATACAGAGGTTTAAACCTTTGAAAGTACATAGACCATATATTTTTTTTTAAAACATATTTCAATGTCTTATGCAAATTTGCTTCGAAATGAAGTTTATCTTTATGTTTTGCCTGTTTTGTTCTTGTTTTGTGATGTACACTCTTCATAGTGCACAGAGAGCGTTGTGCGAGAGCCTCAGTGCTGTTGCAGGCGATGATGCACATAGATGTGTTGATCTGGACGTGTGTGTGGAGGATGCTGGAACCTGGAGAGAAGAGGTTCAGACGCAGATTGACTTTAGTGCTGACACGCGTAACGCAGAGCATTGCTGTCTCTCATCCTGGACAGCTTGTGTAGACAGAAAAGTTTCACAAGAGTTTAAGGTGGACGATGACGAAATGCTCTTAGAAACAAACTTTGTTGTATTTTTTTTATGTTATCACTGTCAAGCGGCTTTGATACAACCTGTATTGTAAAAAGCACTATATACTGTATATAAAGCTGACTTAGAAGCAGGACATTAAACTTTGAAAAAGCATTTTTGACAGTATAGAGCAGAAACAGCACAAACGAAAACAAAGCAACGTTCACACATTAGATATGTGTGCATAAAATAAATTTGCAAATAGCTCAAAAAAATGTAAATAAATAAAAAACTGAGGTAGAGAATCAAAACTAGAGCAGAAAGATGATGAGGTGCTGTGATTCACCTTCGTTTCGAGTGTTAATCGGAGCATCTCTTCGTTGCATCATGCCACATGCGTTCAACAGGTTTTAATTGATGCAAGCACGCAGGGTTTTATGTTTTCAGCATCTAGGTTATATTTGTGCCATACACTCTAAAAAATGCTGGGTTGTTTTAACCCAATTTTGGGTCAAATATGGACAAACCCAGCCATTGGGTTACATTTTTTAAATTACATTTTTGATCCAATGTTTGGGTTTGTCCATATTTGACCCAAAATTGGGTTAAAACAACCCAGCATTTTTTAGAGTGTAGGCGTAGATTTACGTGGATCACTCTGACTGAGCGTTTGACAGATGAATCTGAATTTTGCTTGGCTGAACTTTTTTTTTAAATAAATGGGGGAAAAAAGCATATTTTTGGCTTATTTTTATTTAGTGATTTAGTGCTGCTGACTAAAGGGAAGAAGGCTAATGCTTAATATAATCAAATGTAAAGCTTTGAATGATACAAACTTTACAAAATCATGTTACTTGGTGCCATGAAAAAACTTAAGTAAGTTTTGAATAATTTCTCAAAAACATGCTCAACCAAACGGTTGATTTGCTCATAATGGTTAACTGTCACCCCCCTTTTTGAGAATGGACATTACAATGCACTAATACATTTTGGTTGTAATTCAAGAATGCTTTGGAATAAAGACCTAAGTTTTAAAGAAAAACCTCAGCAGATTATTGCTGAAGTAAAAGCACTGCAAAAAATAAAAGTATGAAAAAGTTATGGAAGTTTTAAATGTACATTACATCAAATATACTGTACTTAATATTTTTTCTTTTATATAAAATATATATTTTACAAAATATTTTTTACTATAAAATTACTATAAAATCAAAGCCATATATCTAACCAAGTTGTGTTCCAAATTTGAAGTTGATATCACAAAAATTGAAGTTCCCATGAGATTTTGTTTAGCCGTAATACCAAAAATGACAAATTCCATTGAATTTATTTGTATGCATTCTGCTGTAACAAATTAATAAATTTCTGTCCAAATATCATTTCTGTCACAAAATATGGAACCTTGAGACTCAGACCTTTCTGACAATGTGTTTTGTCAAGATTAGAAATAGAAATATTTGATCATAAATTATGATGGGCAATGAAAAAGCATGCCAAAGTATGTGTATGAATTCCGGTACCATTTTTTACCATTAAGTGACATCTCAACCATTTGGTAGAGGCCGATATTGTGAAAATTATGGGATGTGTTGAAAAAAAATACATAAGGAGATAAGAAATGCAAACAAAAAATGTTTCCATTTCTTTTTTCTTGGTGCGGACTTTAAAGAGTTAATAAACTATGTTTCTGGTTTCAGTTTTTGGCTAAATTAAAACGTTCATGCATCACTACTAGTCAAAGAAAGGTTTAGTAATGTAGACTTGCTTCCAAGCAATGGCATTTTCTCTACACCAACATTTCGAAAAAGCTCGAGGTCGTTTGACTCATTGCTTTAATTGCTGGTTTGTTTTTAAAAAATTCTATTTCAAGGTCTCCTGCCTCTTTGCAGTCTGTCCTTAACAACTTTAAAAGGAAACCTACACCCTTGAATAATTTTAATTCATGTTTATGCCTTTAATAAGCCACGTGTACGTGTGCATATATTAGACTTTAACAATCCTTTAAAGCTATACTGTGTCATTTTTTTATTGATTCTTAGAAAAAAACACTTTGTTCTTTCAAAATGATACGTGCTCATTAATGTGTAATTACTTCTACCAACTAATCAAGTATTATCTAAGCGTAGAACGGGGCTAGAAAGTAATATTCATTTGGTAGTCATATACAATTTCACCGCTAGTTAGGAGAAATCCCACACAGCTTTAAGGTGCCCCTGTTATGCTATTTTAAAGGGATACTCCACCGTTTTTTCATATTAAACTCTGTTATTCCCTTAACTAAAGCCCTATTCACACAGGATCAGTATTACCTGGTGACCTCTAGTCATATGTAATAATTGTGGAGGTCGTCTGTGATCTTAATCCCGTGTGAATCGGCCGTGTCTGTAATTTGTAAAGCAAAAATTCCCCCGCAAATGACCTTCCATATTTCGCCGAACACCGACGTCCTGAGGTAATATTAGTCCCGTGCGAATCGGCATCTCTGTGATTTGGCGGGATCGTATATAATTTTTTCAAGGTTTTTGTTTCATGCGCGCCTTTTTATCCATCTTTCGTGAAGAATGGAGCTGCGGTGGAGTGTTTTGATGGTATTTTGGGCGCTGGGTCATGTCGCTAGCACCAACTACACAATTTGCAGAAAGAGAAAGCTGAAAATCATCAGAAGAGCAAAAACAAAAAGAATGATTAGATGGAGATGAATGACATGTATAGCAGTATTCGGTAAGAAACACTATTCTGTTTTTGATATATCATACAGTTAGACCTATAATAACGGCAAGACTTTTCCAAGCAATAGCCTATTGACGTCATATCCGGGAGATAAGTCAGTAAATTTGAGTAAAACCACAGGTTTCGATTATCCCGTATCTAAATCACACGTGGGGGGGGGGGGGGGGTAATTTCTAAATCACACGTGGTCTCCAGATAATACTAATCCCGAGCGAATAGGGTTCAAGACGAGTTGATACATACCTCTCTCGTCTCAGTGCGTGCTGTAAGGGGTTTACAGTCAAAGACCCAGAACCAGATATGAAGAATGAAGACCCAGAGTCAGATATTATAATAAATTAAAGAGAAGTTTTACTGAAGATAGTTTGCAGTTTCCTCAGCAGAAGTCAGCTTCAAGACTCTCACAGGAGTTCGTAGGCCGCCCCGCTTACAGTGCCACAGATCACAGCAGTTTTACCATTTTCAAGGTCAAAGCTACGTCATTGTTTACAGGTTGAATGATTCTCATTGGCTAAGAAATAGGTAAACAAACACAGTAATTTTCCACACATATACAGATAGATGGAAGCATATCTCCATCGATTATGCAGCTGACACACTCGGACCCTGAAGTTATGCACGTCATGACCTTCCAGGTCGCAGATTTGGGTTGCGGGCGCCAGCATGTTTCGAACAACAATTCACTCTATCTCCAATAATGCCAGTGGTTCCTTACCCTGCAGCCAAGAAGACTAACACACACACACACACACAGCTACTCCAAGGTTGGATTTGGCCAGTCCTCTCAAAACATCAAGATAATGCGTTCTTTCTCTCAACTTCAGTCTAACTGGAAAGTAAGGCTTTAACAAAGAAATGATCCCTTAAACTATTGGCTTCAATGACCCCTATATGTTTCAACACGTTGAAGACCTTTCTCAAACACAAAACAAGTCCCTATTTCATTTCTGGAAGCCGGGCTGAATAAACAAGCACTGTGACTGCATTCAGATATCAAATACAGACATTAAAGAATACATGAAAAGAACATGTCAGTAATCACACTGGTAACTTATAAACAAAGTAAAATCTCACAAGCCTAGAGAAGTCATTCAACTCATTTAATATTTAGAAGGAAAAATATTGATTAATACCTTGATTATAATTACTCATCATTACATATACATTGAAGCAGCAGTGGATTACAATCCACCCCCTTCAGTGCACTAAATCTGGCGGCGAAACTGTGATAGCACTTAGCTTAGCCCAGTTCATTCAATAGGATCCAAGCAGAGAAGCGACCAAACACCTCCACGTTTCCCCTGTTTAAACACAGTTACTCGAGTAGTGTAACTCCACCAAGAACGGTGACACAAAATAAAAACGTTGCGCTTTTCTAAGCGTGTAAAATGGATAACTATATTGTATGGCGGAATACCATAGCACTTCGACCCGGCGCAGTAATATCATCACTCGTGAAAAATCCTCTCATATAACACAGAACGTTTAGGGAACGTTAGGGAACGTTAGTTTATGGTTCTCTAAAGGTTAGTTTGAACCAAACCAAAAACTAATGTTTAGGGAACGTTCCCTCAGGGTTATAACGTTCCCTGAACGTTAAGAAAACTTTCCATGGGAACCAAAACCTTAAGGGAACGTTCCCGCAACCAAAAACTAACGTTCCCAGAATGTTGTGGGAACCATAAATTGTTAGCTGTAGGTAAGGGAATAACATAGTTTAATATGAAAAAAAAACGGTGGAGTATCCCTTTAAAGGTTCCTAATTTTGTTTTGGAGTCTCCTACAAAAGGTTCACATGTACCAAGGTATTTAAAAAAAACTCCTAATCTCCACTGCAGCATCAGCTCTTTTCTCTCAGTGTCTGAAACGCTTCAAAGATTCAGTCTCTCTAAACCCCGCCTCTCTGAGAGCTGCTCTGCTCTGATTGGTCAGACGGCCCAGTCTGCTGTGATTGGTCAGAAAGCAAACGCTCATGATCATATCTGACACACAGTGATAGACATTGAGGATGGCGTGTGTTTTACCGTATCAATCTCATCAGTGGATTTGCTTTGTCAGCAGAAAACAGCTTCTCGACACGAACAACACGAACTCTTCCAGTCTCAGATACACTACAGTGTTTGAGGGCGGAGCTAAGAGACGCTGTTCAGCCAATCAAGACCACAGGCTGGCATTATGCAAATGAGTTACACACCTACACAGGTTCAGCTGGAAGTGAGACTGAATTACTGACGACTCGTTTCAGCTCAGAATCACTTCTTTCTTTTAGGAGACAAAATGTATCTGCACTTTGATCTTTGAAACTTTGCAGACCTTTT
>CM060630.1:30737363-30747363 GCA_030578275.1 Meda fulgida | reverse complement strand
AAAGCCAGGCTGCACCATGTGAATGAACCAGGTTGCGACCTTTCCATAAAAATTTGGTTCATTTTGAATATTATCATTTGTTTGGAAGAATACAAAGCCACAAAATGGCAAAAAGGTTAGATATCCCAAATAGTTAGGAAAACTTCATCCCCCATAATGCACTGGGCATGTTGCTGTCCAAGGCCACTCCCACCAGTCTGCTATGGATATGCACTTCACTGTAAAAAAAAATCTGTTCAATTTACGGTAAAATACCGCAGCTGTGGTTGCCAGAAATTTACTGTATAAAATACGGTAGCAACAGTAGGTTTTACAGACTTAACTTAAAATTTACAGTAATAAACTGTATTTCATTATCTGATATAATGTTAATTTACCGATGTATTGTACCGTAGTAATACACTGACAACCACCAATCACAGCAGTGATGAGAGTCACATGATCAATCAAAGTTCATCACAAACAGCTTTTCACAAGAAAGATTATACTAAAATATACAAAAGCTGCACAGTCTCATTCACACAAACATTAAACACCATCATAGTAACACATGAAATTTTAAAAATGCAATAAACATGAATTTAACAACGTTAAATGTAACATAAAAGCCTAATGTACATAACTGATAAGAAAAAAACTAAGAAAACTATGAAGAACTTTCTGATAACAAATTAAGTTTTTCACTGTAGCATTTTACAGTCTTTTACTGTTAAAATCACAATCATTTGGAAATACTTCTTAGCAAACTTTTAGTCATAATGGCGTCGACTGGAATACACTCCATGACTTTTGCTCAGATTTTTGCCCCATTTGCAGTCTAGATGAGTTGAAAATAGATGACAAAAGTCTTCAGATTTTGGGCAAATGGAGTTGACAGATTTCACAGAAAAGCGCGGAGTGTGATGAGACATTTAAACTCTTTCCCCGCCTGCGTTTATGAAAAAATTGCCAGCCACCGCTATAATTTTACATCATTTTCACAAAGGTTTCATGGCCCCCAGAATATTTTGTTGTATGAATATCTGAATATGCAATAAATCACAAGAAAGAACAAACCCTCTGCTTCTAAACAAACAAATAATAATAATAGAAAAATTCGTTCCTTGCATGAACACTTGAAAATGGGTATGATTCATAAAAAAAAGCAACATTTTAAACAAAACAACTTGAATCAAAGACCTCATCCGGGTGGGATTCAGAAAGATGATGAGAAGACAGATGGAGAAGATCGAGTCCATCAACACCACTAACGCTTCAGTCCTGCAGCTCGTCCTGCTCTTCAGTAACATTAAGCAGTTTTGATTTATATGCTGATTAATGTTGATGATCACGTTATTTTACATGTGCATCTTACATATGAGATCTTATGTTTCTGCTTCTTATTCGCATGTGATTCAGTTCTCTTTCAGAAGATGTGTAATACGTTTGGGTGTTTATTTGACCATAAACATTGATAAAACAATAAAAAAAAATGTTTAAAGGTTAAAACTCCAATGCAGAGCATGTTGATGATGCACATGAGAAGCTTTTCTTGTGTACACCTGGAACAACAACGGGGACATTTTATTTTGAGCTTCTTGTGAACCACACAGAAGAAGCAAGCAAACAGATAAAACTGGTTTACACAGCCCTTCATTTTCTGGCTGGGAATGAGGTTTTTTTTTTTCCGTCAGTGCCGAGAGCGAGAGAGCAGCTATCTGCAGTCTGTCACAGAATAAACCAATCAAAGAACAACTGGAAGATAACAATAGAAAAGAACTTTAGCTTGAGTTCCATTACATCCGGACTCTCTCTCATCTCTTTATCTGTGTCTCCTGAAGCTTCTGGCGTGATGTTGTGGTGAAGTCAGCAGTCCTATCCGCGTATGTGCGTGAAAACCTCACCTGAACTCATTTACTGACTCACTGGAGGACTCGACAGACAGAGGTGTTATTGTGTCCCGTCGGCAGCAGATTTCCAGGCCATTTAAAACGCTCACAGATGAGTTTTGCTGCGGCGTCTGGACCAGTGGCTACATAACAACCCACTAAAATAAGGTGTGGTTATTACTGCGGATCTTCTGCTTTTGTGAGGCCCGTTCAACACAACTTGTGTTTATAGCTCGTGAACATTCATAACGACATCGTGCAGCACACGTGCTGAGTTTCACACTGAGTGCATGTAAACTGGATTAGGGGCCGTTCACGTCACGTATAAAAATAACAAGAAAGTTTCAGCAAAGAATACATCGATTTCCAGCGACAAATATCCATTAATATAGCCTACAGCTCTCGGTCTCCCTGTACAGTTCCTCCATCTTTGCTGAGCTTTCACTGCTACGTTAGTCATCGGATTGACGGCTCAACTCGATCTCGATCCGAATTAAATTTCAATCGGATTGAAATGAGTGGTTTATTTCTTTTCTAATCCGATCGAGAGAACATGTAAACGCTTGATCGGATTGAAACCCGAAACTGAAAGGTCGTAGAAACAGCGTAATGACGCGCTGAACGAGCTGTTCTTCCTGTTTAATAATGTGCAACGCATTCTCATCCCAAGGCGTCATATACTGACACTTTTGCCAAAGCGTCTACATCCAACGCACATGGCACCCTTTAGCGTCAATATAACACGCTTCGGTTATGGGTAGGTTTAGGTCTGGGGTAGTGTTAGGCTTAGACCACTAGGAGGCGCCTTCTGGCCCATACCTATCTGCGTCTCATATTGACGCTAAAGGGTGCCATGTGCGTTGGATGTAGAACGCTTTGGCAAAAGCATCAGTATATGACGCCTTGGGATGAGAACGGGCTCTAATGTGTTGTATAAACGAGTGTCCCGTCATCCTATAATCCTCCTTTCCCTGCGTGTGTGAAGTGCAGCAGGAGAACGTCCACCAGTGCTGGTTTCAGACTCTCATCCACACACGACTGGTTTTGGTTATTTTTACTGCGTGATAAATATAAGCAGCGGCAACGGGTTATATTCTCATAGTCTCCAAATTATGACCAGAAATGGATAAATATTAAGTCTGCTGTTTAAAACAAATAAAGAACCAATGTAGGAGAATAGTTATTATGTGCAAACAGCGGGAAACTAAAGGCTGTCTACGGAGAGCCTGGCCGCTTCCTTTTAAGTCCTATTGTACCGAATTGTGGTTGTAGTTCCACCAGAGCTCCACTGGGGGCGATCGCCCATTAGTGCAAAATGAACAGGACTTTATGGAGCTCGATGCTAAATGTATCTCTTTCACCAGATTGCCGTTGAGAAATCTCAGATTTGATTGTAGGTTTTGCAAGCTCAACATAGGTCGAAAGCTGAATGAACAAGTAGGCCTACTTATGTCCTTTCGATTTCTTACAGGTTGAGTTGTTGTTGTTGTTGCCCATAACACGCTAGCATTCTGCTAATGATGCTGATTGGTCAGTGAAGGACTGATTACGACAGAGACACCGCTTGACGGCATCGTGGCGTCCGAAGTGGGAGAATGTTAAGGCGGACTGAACTCTTCTAGACGTTTGTTTACTGTGTCAGCTGTGCTGTCGATGCCCTCATGTGGAGCCAGAGTGGAACTGCACTCGTCCTGTGAGCACCCTCATGTGGAGCCAGAGTGGAACTGCACTCATCCTGTGAGCTCCCTCATGTGGAGCCAGAGGGGAACTGCACTCGTCCTGTGAGCGCCCTCATGTGGAGCCAGAGGGGAACTGCACTCGTCCTGTGAGTGCCCTCATGTGGAGCCAGAGTGGAACTGCACTCGTCCTGTGAGTGCCCTCATGTGGAGCCAGAGTGGAACTGCACTCGTCCTGTGAGCACCCTCATGTGGAGCCAGAGTGGAACTGCACTCATCCTGTGAGCTCCCTCATGTGGAGCCAGAGGGGAACTGCACTCGTCCTGTGAGCGCCCTCATGTGGAGCCAGAGTGGAACTGCACTCGTCCTGTGAGCGCCCTCATGTGGAGCCAGAGGGGAACTGCACTCGTCCTGTGAGCGCCCTCATGTGGAGCCAGAGTGGAACTGCACTCGTCCTGTGAGCGCCCTCTTGTGGAGCCAGAGTGGAACTGCACTCGTCCTGTGAGCGCCCTCGTGTGGAGCCAGAGTGGAACTGTACTCGTCCTGTGAGCGCCCTCTTGTGGAGCCAGAGTGGAACTGCACTCGTCCTGTGAGCGCCCTCATGTGGAGCCAGAGTGGAACTGCACTCGTCCCGTGAGCGCCCTCATGTGGAGCCAGAGTGGAACTGCACTCGTCCTGTGAGCGCCCTCATGTGGAGCCAGAGTGGAACTGCACTCGTCCTGTGAGCGCCCTCATGTGGAGCCAGAGTGGAACTGCACTCGTCCTGTGAGCGCCCTCATGTGGAGCCAGAGTGGAACTGCACTCGTCCTGTGAGCACCCTCGTGTGGAGCCAGAGAGGAACAGCACTCGTCCTGTGAGCGCCCTCATGTGGAGCCAGAGTGGAACTGCACTCGTCCTGTGAGCACCCTCGTGTGGAGCCAGAGTGGAACTGTACTCGTCCTGTGAGCGCCCTCTTGTGGAGCCAGAGTGGAACTGCACTCGTCCTGTGAGCGCCCTCGTGTGGAGCCACTCGTCCTGTGAGCGCCCTCGTGTGGAGCCAGAGTGGAACTGCACTCATCCTGTGAGGTTTTTGAGAACCCAACCCTATTGAGAACACACTTTTGCCTCATCTACATGTAAAATAATGGACTTGACCATGTAAAAGATGCAATGTGATTGCCATCTGACCATTAGTCCATTGTTGACTAATGGCAACTTACTTATCATGCCAACCTAATTGTCTACAATGAAAACTTGTAAGCTACAGTACAACTTTGATAAAAGCAAGTATTGTGCTTACAGAAGAGGGTCAGAAGACTGTCGGGTGGGGTGTGAGTGTGAGGCGGAGACACTGCTGTCTGCCCGGCCCGTGCCGTTTATTATTAGCCGAGGATCTGATCGCTCTGGGGATAAACAGCACAGGATACCTGCTCCACGGATCATTACTACCTCGCCGGAAACACACACACACACACACAAACATCCCTCCAGCTGCTTCAGAGTGTTTTTTCAGAGAGGCGCATGAAGGAGGACTCGTATCTGCACTGCAAAACATGGCTTTCTTCCTCAGTATTTTTGTCTCATTTTCCAGTATAAACATTTAAACTTTCCTAAATAAAGATACATTCACTTGAGACGCAAAATTACTAAATTGTTTTGTTTTCTGAAAAAATCATCCAAATCAAGTTTAGGCTATGCTTAAAACAAAATGTGGGGTAAAACAATACAAAAACTTGATTCAAAGGGAAAACAAGACTGTTTTTGTGCATGACTTGAGTCAAATGCTGACGATATAATGAAGGATATAAGTTTGGGGATTAAAAGACAATTCATCTTCAGTAATATTATCAGTCGAACTACACTGACACTTTCGGATTAGAACAAAAAAAATACTTAATTGATAAAAGCCACTAACTTTGCAACATTGACAGTTACTGATCTGAACTGAATCAACATTGAACTGAATTGAGCTGAATTATGGCAATATTGTCTTCTGTAGAGCTGCATTACAGCTGAACTTTTGTTTATTAATGTGAAGCTACTTTGAAAAGATCTGTCTTGTTTAAAGCGCTATATAAATAAATGTGAAATAAATTAATGAATAGAAAACACAACAATCTTTAGCAGTAATTTCTACAATCAACAGCAAATGTAAACATAATCATCATATTTCTTGCATTGCTCAATAAACCGTCCCAAACTAATCAAATAAAATGTGAAAGTATCTAAAATATAATTTAACCAAAATAAATTCCATTGATTTCAGGACCATGGAAATACAAGTGCTAAAATGCAACTAATTTCTTTATTTTGGCCTACAAAAATACGTCATCCGTGCATCACTCTATAAAGGGGACCAATATGACTTTATTTCAATTATGGACTCTTTATTAAATCAGTTTCCGAGGACTTTCCAGCTTCATCTGGGGTCTTACACAGAGCACTTGATCTTCAGCTTATTCTGTCACATAAACTTGCTTAAAGGATTAGTTCACTTTAAAAAAAAATTTGCTGATAATTTACTCCCCCCATGTCATCCAAGATGTCCATGTCTTTCTTTCTTCAGTCGAAAAGAAATGAAGGTTTTTGATGAAAACACTCCAGGATTTTTCTCCATATAATGGACTTCAATGGGGTCCAAACAGTTCAAGGTCCAAATGACAGTTTCAGTGCAGCTTCAAAGGGCTTTAAACGCCACCAGACGATGAATAAGGGTCTTATCTAGTGAAACGAGACGTCATTTCAAAAATAAATAAAAAAGTTTAAGTTTTATAAGCACAAACGCTCGCCTTGCTCTGTTCTGTGATGCGCGTTCGTGACGTCACGTAATACGCAATCACGTTGAAACGGTCACGCTTTTCCTCTGTGTATTCCGGTTCAGAAAGGTGAAAAACTGCATCTCATCTTCTCCTCTAAGCTCAAAATCGTCCGAAATCGTTGTTTTACCTTTTAACTTCCTTTTTTTGTAAACGGCGTTTGACGTTGTTTGCACGTTCAACTTGTAAACACTGACTCGATACTTCCACATACGTCAAGAAGCGTGATCCTTTTCAACGTAATTGCGTATTACGTGACGTCACGAACACGAACTTTAAGTTACGTTTGAGAAAAGGTTCAAACCCGAGACTCAGACTTAGCCTGATGAATGGATGTTTAACCAGCGCTTCCTCATAGTGCGGTCGGGTTTGTCCCGCAGCAATCTGGTGTTCAGCGGCGTGTGTTTTCTGCAGGTGTGATGCGAATTTACCAACGGCCTTGATCATGTGAAGTGCATACTGAGGGTTTTAAGTACAGCTGAGTTCGATCATTCTGAGTCTGTGTGAAATGATCCGTTTTTAAGGCGCTGCTCCTTTAAGGCTTGTCAGTAAACGCACTGTTATGATTGGCTAA
This sequence comes from Meda fulgida, assembly GCA_030578275.1. Classification (NCBI taxonomy): domain Eukaryota; kingdom Metazoa; phylum Chordata; class Actinopteri; order Cypriniformes; family Leuciscidae; genus Meda; species Meda fulgida. The sequence goes on along the minus strand of CM060630.1, from coordinate 30,740,450 downwards.
CTCATTGCATAGGAAACAGTATCAACTCGCCATTGAAAATATTATCCATATAAAACCAGCATTTACAGACATTTTTTTTTCAATTTCAGTTTGAGTTTTAGTAATTTTAGTTCTTTAAGCTTCAGTTAGCTTTCCATGGCAATATTTCCAAGTTTTTCCATCTAATATTTAGATTTTATATAAAATTCTGTGTGCAATTACTAAAGTAAGAGAGCGCCGTTATCGCACGCTGTTTGGCAGATATCAGTCAGCTTTGAAAACGGCATCTGTAGTGATTAGGATCTATCTTTTAAAGGTGCAGTGTGTGATTTTTAGCGACATCTAGCGGTTCGGTTGTGAGTTGCACTAATGGCTCCGCCCACTGCTCACCCCTCCCTTTCGAAGAAGCTACGGTGGCTAAAACGGGACAAACATATCGTTGTCTGAGACAGCAGAGAATAGCCAGAGTAAGCCGAGAGTGTCACTTTGTCACTGTTTCTGTACCACAGTCCATTATAAACCACATCATGGATAAAGTTTACAAAGCCATAGTCAGGTGAGGGTCTTAATATATAATATAATAATAGTAATCAGCTGATTGTCTCACAAACGTAACCAGCACATTTCTCCCCACATAGCAAACCCATAATACAGCGAGGGACATGTCCACCACATGAAACTATCCAACTATATTTTTTTATAACAGGGTAGTAAAAGTTTACCAGGCTAATATGAGCTGTTACTGTGGCTGAGCTGGTTAAAGCGTAAAGCCTTGTTTAAACTCAACGCCCAAAGGTGCGCGCGGCAAAAATGACATGATTGTAACAGCGCGCGCGCCTCCGCATCCCTAAGACACCATTTACTACACACAATAGGCTTTTTTCTCTGATTTTGAAAACTCTTCGCGAACGACTTAAAATGCTTCCAAGATCGACTTGTCGCGATCGACGGGTTGGTGATTCCTGTAACTTACTGTATTACGGTTAATGAAAAGAGTACTAATCAGCTGTCTCACGAACGTAACCAGCACATTTCTCCCCACATAGCAAAGCTATAACACAGCGAGGGAGAAGAACTAAGTTACATGAAACAATCCAACCACATATTTTACACCACTGACAAGGGAAGTCTCTACTCACGGTGTCTATCTGGCTTCTAGCTTTCTGCGGTTTCTCTTTCAAGGTAGTGACGAAACGCGCTCTGTAGCGCTGTGTGTTCGCTGTCGGCTACGCTAGAAACATGACGTCACAATATGGCGACCTTCATAGAAGGGGATTCCCGCGCCTATGTAGATATAAATGACTCATTCTAAGGTAACACAAACTTAACGGTTCATTAAGTAAGGTCTTTATACACCACTAAACACATATGGATCTTATATTGCATTTCTGTCAATAGATCCACAGAAATATTACACACTGCACCTTTAAATGTCAGTCTGTTCTTCAAGGCCATCTTCAAAAACTTGAAAAGAGTAGGAACTGATCTCTCAGATTTTCAATTTCAGATTAAGATGTTCTGTAGTTTTCAGCAGGCGATTCTTTGCAGGTCATTTGAATAAAATCACAGTGAGTTATGAGGTACAGGCACTTTAATAGAAAACACTCTGTTCTGGGACACACAGGGAATTGAACGGCCGGTTTATCGGGATAATTGCTCTTCGGAGACCGATGTATTCAGTGGCTTTCAGAATGAATGAATACGTATGAGATGCAACACCTTCCAAAGGCATGAAACAACATGCTCCCGTTTTGACTTTGTGCTTTTTAAAAAAATTGCGAATCCTTCAAGCCCTGAGCTGGGAACTTTTTTTTAGAGAGTGTCGTTAAAAAAACACCAGAGCAAATAAAACCCTGATGTTCAGGGTGAAATCTGGAACAGGATTACAATATGGCATCGTGGCGTTCATCACAGGCGGTGTAAATTTGTTCACAGCTCAACCAAGAACGTGTTGAAAAAAAGTGCAAAAAAAAAAAATCATGGCAGATTTACTAGAGTGGCAAGAGTGTTTTGTATTTGTGAGTTTCCTTCATGAAGGAATAACGAAGCCTGTATGGTTTGTCATAATGTTTCTGTGCTAGCTTTCTAACTTACACAACATGAGGTTTTAATTTCAGTACTTTTAGTTTTGTCATGTCTTTTTGTGGCCTACCGAAGAAAGAAAGCAAGTCAGTCAGGTTTGAAATGACGTGAGGGTGCGTAAATGATCACATCATTTACATTTTTGGATGATTTTTTTCCATTTCTGCACCACTAGCATCTATAAATCATTTGCAGAAATAAATATTCTTTCAAAATATGGTTTCTCAAACACTCTCCTGTCTTCTATTGGTCGGACAAACATGTTGTCCCACCCCAAACTCACGCTATTGGTTGAGCCAATGTTTCTGTTTTAAATATGCACGTAATATGCTTTTTCAGTTTGGTCTGTTAAGTTTCAAAGATCAAATGCAGATACATTTATTTTTGTCTCTTAAAAGAAAGAAGTGATTCTGAATTGGCTGCTTTAAAGGAGTTTATTATCCACCTTGCACATGCTGAAACCTCATGTCATAAAGCAAGAAAGCAGACTCATTTTACCATGGAATTGCCAAATTACTTTCTCATGTTAAGATCACATTTACTGCATTTCTTCAAGTTTTATATAGTCCTTTCATGCAAATAGTTGTATTCTATAAAACAAGTTTTTGTCCCATATCTCAGACCTCTGCTCTTCTCGATGAGATGCTTCATGACTTAATGACTCATTCATCAAGACGGTCACTTTTTTGTGTCTGAATGAATCAGCGATTTGAGTGAATCATCCATTGACTCAAATACAGTCATTTATTTAGTTCCTCAACGAATCAGAGTTTTTGAATGAATAACTCAATGACTAAAGATGCCAATGTCAATATACACTCAGTTCAAATAGCCTTGATGACAATCACAAACTCCATATCACAACGTCGACTTCTGTTTACACTTCTGCTGCATGAATTGCATCACTAGTTGCACTTACTATAAACAAGATGCTGTTTATTGATTGAACAGGATCTTCAACTACATTCAGGGTAAATAGCATGTATTATTATTTCACTGAATTTAAATTGCCATTGCCAGTTATTT
>CM060630.1:30727363-30732363 GCA_030578275.1 Meda fulgida | reverse complement strand
AAAAGACATGGAACAACAAGGTGATGAATACTTTTATTAGACCCAATGGTTTTTCAGACCATCATATGGTCATACTAGATGTTAATATGAAGAAGACACCCAGATCTAATTATTACTGGATTTTTAACATTAAGTTATTACAGGATGTCTCTTTTTGTGAAAAATTTCAATTGTTCTGGGATATTTGGAGATCGAAGAAAAATTCATTTGAAAACCTAAGCCAATGGTGGGATGTGGGCAAGACAAATATAAAAATGTTTTGTCAAAATTATGCTTTCCACTCATCAACTATATTGAAAGCAACAGTGAAAGCTTTACAAAGTGACATGGAGTTCATTGAAAGACAAGTTGTAAATAATAATGAAGATGTACAATGTAATGTGTTAAATAAGAAAAGACAAGAGCTGAGCTTACTCTTACACGAGCAAGCAAAAGGAGCATTGATAAGATCAAGAGACTGTTCAATAAAAGAAATGGATGCTCCAAGTGCTTTCTTTTTTAACCTTGAAAGAAAACATGTCCAACAAAAGATGATGCGCCATCTTCGTCGTTCGGACGGATCAGTTACATCAGATCCTACAGAAATGAGGAGACTGGCAGGAGACTTTTATAAACACTTATATACAGCTGAGAGTTGTGACATTGACTGTACTGAGGACTTGCTTAAAGAGTTACCTCAGCTTGGAGAAGAACGAAAACAAGAGCTGGACGATTTAATCACCTTTCGAGAGTTCACAGAGGCTATGAGGCAAATATCTAAAGGTAGATCGCCTGGGATCGATGGATTACCGGCCGAGTTTTATCAACAATTCTGGGGCCTAATAGGACCAGATTTATATGAAGTAATTTTAGAATGCATCAAAAATAACTCCAATAAGTTGTCGTCGAGCAGTTTTGTCATTGCTTCCAAAAAAAGGAGAACTTGGACTGCTAAAAAACTGGAGACCAGTATCTCTGTTGTGTCTGGACTATAAGATTGTTTCAAAGTGTTTAGCAAGTAGACTCAAGCACTGTCTGGATTTGTTGATTAAAAATGATCAAACATATTGCATTCCTAAGAGATCTATTATAGATAGTCTTTTCCTAGTAAGAGATATAATTGAATTCAATCAAGATATTAAGAATGATATAGGAGTGTTGTCATTGGATCAAGAGAAAGCGTTTGATCGTGTTGATCATGAATATCTATTTAAAGTGTTAAAAGGTTATGGATTTGGTGATGTTTTTATTTCATATATTAAGCTGTTGTATTCTAATGTGTTTGTGATGGTGAAAGTAGGAGGTGGTTTAAGTGCTCCAATAACAGTGACAAGAGGCATAAGGCAAGGCTGTCCAATTTCTGGACAACTCTATAGCCTAATTATTGAAACTTTATTATGTAGGTTGAGGAGGAATTTAAATGGCACTGTAATCCCTCATGTTAATGGTCATTCTAAGGTGGTTTTATCAGCCTATGCAGATGACATTACAGTTTTTATTACAGAAAAAGAAGATATTGAAATTTTAACAAAAAATATTGAATTATATGCTGCTAAGGTCAATTGGACAAAAAGTGAGGGTTTTATGATTGGTAATTTGAACAATTTTCCACAACTTCCAGGAGGGTTGCAATGGAGAAAAGATGGACTAAAGATTTTAGGAGTTTTTTTAGGAAATGAACAATTTCAAAAGAAAAACTGGGAGGGTTTGGTAGAAAAGGTGTCTGCCCGATTGAAGTGGCGATGGCTATTACCACAGTTGTCATATCGAGGAAGGGTTCTGGTAGTAAACAATCTGGCTGCTTCTATTCTGTGGCACAGGACTATGGTCATGGAGCCACCAGAGGAGTCGATCTCCAGTATACAGAGGACAATAGTGAACTTATTCTGGGATGGACAACATTGGTTGCGTGCTGCAGTATTATACCTACCAGTACAAGAAGGCGGTCAAGGACTGGTGGATGTCAGGAATAAAATCCGTGCTTTCAGGATACAAGCTGCACAGAGATTTCTGTATGACAAAGATGTGCTTTGGGGAAAAACTGCAAGTGCGATCATGAGGAGAGGCGGTGGCTTTGGACTTGATAAACAGCTATTTTTAATGAAGCTTGAAGAGTTGAACTTGTCTGAGCTCACTGTTTTTTATAGAGCTATGTTGCAAACATGGAAAACTGTTATAGGAACAGAACGGAATATGGACAATCTAGAACTTTGTGCACCGGAGGAACCTTTTTCTTTTAATCCATTGATTCAAACCAGAATACTGTCTTCTGTGACTGTACGACAGTGTTTAATAAGGAATGGAATTGTAAAGCTGGATCATTTATTGAATGACGAAGGATGGAAATCGATTGATGAACTTCAAGAAGCAACGGGTCTGAGATCTACACGTCTGGTGTCAAAACTAAAGGAAGAAATTTACAATGCATTACCAAGTGGATACAGAAGATTTATTGCACAAAGACATGAGAATATCCAGGACACGGGAAATAATGTGCAATTTCCAGAACTGGTAATTTCTTCAGCAATAAAGGAGGATGAAGTGGTGGGCGGCATTTTATCCTTTGGGAAGCCTCAGTGTTGTTCCTTTAAAAGCACGACAAAGAAGGAAATATACAACATTACAGTAAAGGCAAGCCATCAGGACTCTCTGAGAACACAGAAGGCTTCAAGGTGGCCAGATTTGTTGAGGCCAGACTTCCTGATACGAGACAGGTGGAGAGCCCTGTATAAGCCTCCGGTAGAGAAGCGGTCCGCAGATCTGCAGTGGAGGATCATTTACGGGGCGATAGCAACAGACGGACATGTGGCACACCTGAACACAGCAGTAAAGGGGGATTGTCGATTCTGTGGGGAAAAAGAGGATATAGAGCATTTGTTTTTAAAGTGTGAGAGATTAAAAGGTATTTTTAAATTGCTCGGGAGCTGGTTTGACAAATTTGATGAGTTTTTTTCGGATAGGGTGTTTATTGGAGGAATTAAGTATACATTTTCAAAAAGGAAAAAAATGTGTTTATTAAATTACCTGATTGGAACGGCTAAACTGGCAGTGTGGAAAACACGGAAAAATAAAGGGTTACAGTTGGCAACTACAGATCCTGAAGAAATGTGCAAGCGACTTGTAGCAGGGAGGCTAAAAATTTAATTTGCGTATTATAAGCTGACAAATAATTGATTTGGTTTTTGTGATTTATGGTGTGTTGATGAAGTGTTATGTATGTTACATGAGGATCAGTGTGTTTTAAAATTCAAAAAAAATTTAAAGGAGGTTTTATAATAAGAGTACACATGTAGCCTATTTATGTATGTATTTATTGTTCATAATTGTGAAGTAGAAATGTATAAATAAAGGTATTGTTAAACCTCTCTCTCTCTCTCTCTCTCTCTCTCTCTCTCGTGTCAGTGATTCAGTAAGTGGAATAAGACAGGCAGACCTGTGGGAGAGAGAGGAGCAGAAATGAATTTTTAAAAGCAGCAATAATACAGACGTTTTCTCTGTCTATGCAAATAAATTCGATCAAGCGAGTTTGATATGTGTTAGTGACAAAACCATTTCAAAACCATCTCAGGCAGGGTGAATGAAAAGAAAAATGTCAGCAAATTGAGACAATGTGCCGTTCAGCAGCGCTAAACCGCAGGCGGTGCAATTAGAGCAATTACCCTAGTGCTCTTCTCCATTTATTCCCATTCACCGTTAATGGCCACTTAAAACTGGGTGGCATTTTCTCTGTATTGCTCTATCACCATCCATCCCTCCACCCCTCCCTCCATCCATCCATCCATCCATCCATCAATCCATCCCTCCACCCCTCCCTCCCTCCATCCATCCATCCATCCAACCAACCCTCCACCCCTCCCTCCCTCCCTCCCTCCATCCATCCATCCATCCATCCATCCATCCCTCCACCCCTCCATCCACCCACCCACCCACCCATCCATCCATCCACCCCTCCCTCCATCCATCCATCCACCCATCCATCCATCCATCCCTCCCTCCATCCATCCATCCACCCAACCAACCAACCAACCATCCATCCATCCCTCCACCCCTCCATCCACCCACCCACCCCTCCCTCCACCCACCCACCCCTCCCTCCATCCATCCACCCCTCCCTCCATCCATCCACCCACCCACCCACCCATCCACCCACCCACCCCTCCCTCCATCCATCCACCCACCCCTCCCTCCATCCATCCACCCCTCCCTCCCTCCCTTCATCCATCCATCCATCCACCCAACCAACCATCAATCCATCCCTCCACCCCTCCCTCCCTCCATCCATCCCTCCATCTATCCCTCCATCCATCCCTCTATATTATGTAAATATAAATGTGGCGAGGGGGGCGTGGTTCCGCGAAGTCTGTAGCGGGAGAGAAGTCAGCGAGCCGCGCGGTGAGTAAGTGGGTCAAGTGCAGATAACGAACACCTGTGTCTGATTGCAGTAATTGGCGTGGAGAGTGCAGGGCTGCCGGACTCGGGACGGGGTAGTCGGTTGAAGCGGGCCCCCTGGGTGGGGCCCGGGACGCAGGGACGGGCTCCGCCGGTGTCCCTGTCCTCCACCTTGGCGCCGGCCGGGGCACCAGCCCCCCGCGAGACCTGGGAAGGGGCACAGGTTTGGGAAGAGAAGGGGTAGAGAGAGAGTGAGAGAGAGATGGAGAGAGAGAAGCCGATGGAAGGGGCTCGCCGACCCCTGAGCACGCCACCATGTGGTCTTCCGCCAGGTGGATGGCCTGGTCCAGCGACGTCGGGCGGTGGCACTGGACCCACTGAGCAGTTTTCCTCGGTAGCGTGGTGACGAACTGCTCCAGTACCACCTTGTTGATGACATCCTCGACGTCGCCTCCGTCGGCCATCAGCCATCTGCGGCAGGAGTCCCGGAGCTGTTGCGCCAGCACGAAGGGCCGGCCAGACTCCCCCAGGCTCAAGGACCGGAACCGCTGGCGATGTTGTTCGGGGGTCCGGCCGACCCGCTGCAGGATGGCGCGCCTCAGGTCTTCGTAGACCAGGAGGTTCTGGACTGG
>CM060630.1:30699863-30722363 GCA_030578275.1 Meda fulgida | reverse complement strand
CAGCACTCTGGGAACAGCCTATTTGTTCAGAAATGTCTTTCTGTGTCTCACCCTCTTGCTTGAGGGTGTCAATGATGGCCTTCTGGACAGCAGTCAGGTCGGCAGTCTTACCCATGATTGCGGTTTTGAGTAATGAAACAGGCTGGGAGTTTTTAAAAGCCTCAGGAATCTTTTGCAGGTGTTTAGAGTTAATTAGTTGATTCAGATGATAAGGTTAATAGCTCGTTTAGAGAACCTTTTCATGATATGCTAATTTTTTGAGACAGGAATTTTGGGTTTTCATGAGCTGTATGCCAAAATCATCAGTATTCAAACAATAAAACACCTGAAATATCTCAGTTGGTGTGCAATGAATCTAAAACATACGAAAGTTTAATTTTTATCATTACATTATGGAAAATAATGAACTTTATCACAATATGCTAATTTTTTGAGAAGGACCTGTATACAATGGGAACCAATGCGGGGTTAAGATTAATGACAAACGTACTGATTGTTTCAGTCAAACTGAAGGAGTCCGTCAAGGCTGCAGCCTCAGCCCGACTATTCAATATCTATATTAATGAATTAGCATCAACACTGGAGAAGTCCTCTTGTCCCGGTCTGGCCCTCGAGGACAGAGAGATCAGAAGCCTCCTGTACACTGACGATCTCCTTCTGCTGTCTCCTCATGAAGAGGGTCTGCACCACAGCCTCTCGCTTCTGGACCAGTAGAGCAGCGACTGGGCCTTACCCATCAACATGGACAAGTCCAAAATCATGATCTTCCAGAAAAAAACCTTGCCTTACTGACAAGAAATACAAATTTACACTTGGGGGAACAATTCTCAATCATGTCACCTGTTATAATTATTTGAGTCTGAAAATCTCAGCTTCTGGAAAATTTGACACTGCAATAAAAGATCTGACTGATAAAGCACGTAGGGCTTATTACAGTATAAGAAAACCCCTGTTCAAATTTAACCCAACCATTAAACTGTGGCTGAAAATCTTTGACAGCATCATAAAACCCATCCTTCTTTACGGCTGTGAAATCCGGGGCCCCAAATTTAAACTAAATTACGAATCCTGGGACAAAACCCCCACTGAAATTTTCCACCTTGAGTTCTGCAAGAACATCCTGGGAACTCACAGAAACGCTCCAAGTCTGGGTTGCCGGGCAGAATTAGGCAGATTCCCTCTCCTATCCGAAATCCAGAAGAGAGCCGTGAAGTTCTGGTTCCATCTATCAGACGCGCAGACAGAGAGCTGCCATCACTGCGCCCTCAGACACAGGGCAGGACACACAGAGAGCGACCCCATGCTACATTTAGTGGAAAAACACCAACTCAATTCATCAATTCAATTCAGACACTCAAAAGTAAAAGAAATAGGGAAAATAACTGTTGTGGCAAAACTTCTGTTAAACATCATCACTGCGTAAGAGACACTCAGAGTCAAATTAATAAAAAGAGAAGTATTTATTCTTGCAAGAATAGGCCCAGTCGCCAACACAGCAGTTACCCTGTGAAGTGAGTGACGCACGCCAGGAAGACATGAGACAGCCTTTATACTCTTTTCAAGGTTCCTCCTCACAGCAGTTACCCTTTCACCCACTGAGATAAGGTCCCCACTGCTGTTTAGTTTCTACTAAAGACACAACCTGGCCCTGAAATAAACTAGCCAAATCTGACCATTCCTAAGTTCAAGAGGTCCTGTCCCATATATTCCTGAAACGTCACGCACAAGCACGTACACACATATACTTTTACACATTGAATAGGTTCAATCCCTTATGATATCTGTTAGGAATAAATGACTATTAAAATTTCTACAACATAACCAAAGAAGAATACATACACGATTGGCAGATAAAGGTCACACAACTAAATAAATTAAAATATTTCAACAAAATAAAGTCCGATTATAAATTGGCACCATACCTGACTGAAATCACTAACTATGGTCAGAGAAAGCTCCTGACAAAGTATCGCATTAGTGACCACAGTCTGTGTGTGGAGACGGGCCGACACAGGCAGAGCTGGAGAGAGAGAGAGCTCCGACTGTGTTCACATTGCACTGATGGAGAGAGAGAGAGGGAGAGAGAGAGAGAGAGAGAGAGAGCTCCGACTGTGTTCACACTGCACTGATGGAGAGAGAGAGAGGGAGAGAGAGGGAGAGAGAGAGAGAGAGAGAGAGAGAGAGCTCCGACTGTGTTCACACTGCACTGATGGAGAGAGTGAGCGGGAGAGTGAGAGAGAGAGAGAGAGAGAGAGAGAGAGAGGGAGAGAGAGAGAGCTCCGACTGTGTTCACACTGCACTGATGGAGAGAGAGAGAGGGAGAGAGAGAGAGCTCCGACTGTGTTCACACTGCACTGACGGAGAGCGAGAGAGAGAGAGAGAGAGAGAGAGAGAGAGAGAGAGAGAGAGAGAGAGAGAGAGAGAGCTCCGACTGTGTTCACACTGCACTGATGGAGAGAGAGACGGAGAGAGAGAGAGAGAGAGAGAGAGAGAGAGAGAGAGAGAGAGCTCAGACTGTGTCCACACTGCACTGATGGAGAGAGAGAGAGACGGAGAGAGAGAGAGAGAGAGAGAGCTCAGACTGTGTCCACACTGCACTGATGGAGAGAGAGAGAGACGGAGAGAGAGAGAGAGAGAGAGAGAGAGACAGAGAGAGAGAGAGAGAGAGAGAGAGAGAGAGCTCAGACTGTGTTCACACTGCACTGATGGAGAGAGAGAGAGAGAGAGAGAGAGAGAGAGAGAGCTCAGACTGTGTTCACACTGCACTGATGGAGAGAGAGAGAGAGAGAGAGAGAGAGAGAGAGAGAGAGAGAGAGAGACTGCACTGATGGGGCCGTAGAGCACGAGCTGCACTTCCTCACCGAGTGCAGCAAGTATAAAAACATCCGACACTGTTTTTTACACAAATAGCACAGATTGTACCTCAACAAGCGAGCCTCCTTAACAAACTGTCTTATATTTTAAGAGAGAAAGAAGAGTGTGTTCAGCTGGCAGCGCAGTGTGTGTCCTCCTGCCATCATATGAGGGACAAGGGCTGAACCCTCCGTTCCATTAAACTGCTCTCTGGACTGATTTTTGTTATTGTATATATATTTTTTATTTTATGTATTGTGATATATTTATGCATAATATGGAAATGTTTTTTTTGGTTGTTTTTGTTTTTTATTGTTCACTTTTATTTATCTACATATATGTTTGTATATTACTATTACTTTGGCAATATTGTGCTATTTTACACAGTCATGCCAATAAAGCTCAATTGAATATGTAAATAAATCCATGTAAATAAAAAAAAATACTTGCATATATTTACATACAGTAGTATTTCTTATTGATTAATTGCTACTTCCTAAGTGATATTTTTTTTCCACTATATTAATTGCTTGCTTTGCACTTTTCACAATTGATTTATTTAGCCAAATTGTTCACGCATGCAGATAAATTGCAAGTATTCCAGAAAAAGAAATGTGCAGTTACTGTCAAGCCAGCGAAGCGCAGAAACTGAACTTGAGAAACAGTGACAGACAGTGACAGGAAGCTAACGTGTGAATCAGAGGTGTTAAATATTTCAGCTTTTTATTGTTCCTTCCTGAAGTGATTTTAACAGGTTCAGATCAGGTTTTAACAGCTGAAAACCACATCACTCACTGAACGGACAACCTTGAAAAGCAAATTAAAAGAAATAGTTCTAAAATGACTTGAAAATCCCCTGAAAGGTTCTATTTGTGACCTTAATGGTTTCTTTAATTGAATCTAAAAGCACTCTTGTTAAATTTAATTAATTAAAATAAGTAAAAGTAACACGATTTTTAATATTTTGTCACAACTTAATTTAATTGTGTTCAATCAACCTAATATATTTATATGAGGTTTACTTAATTCATTTGTGTGAAAACTACATGAATCATTTTTGTTGTCCGCTAACTGGGCAGTGGATCTGTAGTTCCCAGCATGCTTTGCAAGAGACTGCATTAGGAGCGTACATTTAGGGATTAAAGTGTTATTTTGTATTTTTTAGTAAATTGAAAGATGTTTTAACATTAGTGTTTAATGTTCAGTTGTGTTAGAAACTTAGAGGACTTTATGTAATGTTTTTGAAATTGTGGTTACCATTATATTCAGAAGAGTGGTGACTGTGTTTAAGCTGTGGGCTCTCAGTATGCACTATATGTGCATTAAACCTCACAGACCTGCTTAAGTAATATTTAACATTACTATGTAAAAAATGGCCTTATTTAAAGGAGTGATTGATTATGATTTCACTTTTCTAACTTAGTGTGCAATGTTGCTGTTTGAGCTTAAACAACATCTGTGCATGTGTGCGTGAGGTAAAAGCACACAAGCTGTTGTAGCTCCGCCCCCTGTGCCGGGAGCAGCAGCTCATTTGCATTTAAAGGGACAGACACAAAAACGGTGCGTTTTTGCTCACCCTCAAAAAGTGACAATTTTAACATGCTATATAACAATATCTGTGGGGTATTTTGAGCTAAAACTTCACATACACACGCTGGGGACATCAGAGATTTATTTTATATCTTGTGAAAAGGGGATTATACCACCCCTTTAAATTGAACACTAGTATTTATTTATCATTTGGAAGTAACTGTAGAGACAAATTAGCTAAAATTATAATGTTGACAATTTTTTGCAGGACAAAAATTAAATGTATTTAACCTGACAAAACTTTATCTAGTAGGAACGAAAATTATTTTAGTAGTCTTGACTAAATTAATTTAAGTTCATATGCAGCAAGGTTACAACAAATCATTTAAAACAAATTAGATTTTGTTGGAAAAAATGTAATTCAATTTCGTGGAAAAGTTTACCTTACCCGTAATTTACCGTAAATTCGTTCAACAGCTTATTTTTTTGAGTGAACATTATATGACTGCGAATACAGTGATTCATTTGCTCTCTACCGTTTGCTCTCTGTTGGTTCATGAGGTCAGATCTCTGGAGACAGGCGAGTGTCTCAGATCAGATCTAGAAGAACCTGCTGTTGTGGATTCAGTTTAGCCCTCGCTCTGGGTCGAGACGCTGAGAGAACGTGTGTTTGACTCGCCCTCAGGCTCTCAGAGAACGAGAGACATGAGAGCTGAGAAGAGTCTAGAACAATTGTGTGAACCAACGTCTGTGAGAATCACAGTTAATGCCTGACAGCAGGAGATGTCGCTGACAGACCTTGAACTTTAATCCTCTTGTACGAGAATAATATCCCGGCTAACAAAAATATGCTCTGAAAACGTTCTCTAAACGTTTAGAATGTCCAGTTTTTGGTTATGTGAACGTTCCATTTTATCACTTTGTAAACATTAAGGAATCGTTACATTTGAATGTTCTCTGAAACAAGTTGTAACATTTAAAAAAATGTCAGACAAACATATAACTAAAAGGTTTCAGAAATAAAATGTTCCATGAACAATGTATAAATAACACTTTGTGCTTTCGTTTTGAGAACATTATTAAAGAACGTTTGTTCATAAGCGATCCTTGTTAGACTTACAAATAAGATGTGAAGAAAAAAACTGTATGTTGAGATTTGCTGTGAACAACAATCTCAAAATTCAAATATTGTGCAAAAGTTATAATTTCAATGATTATGGCTTACAGCTTATGAAAACCCCAAATTCAAAATCTCAGAAAATTAGAATATTACATGAAATCAATAAAAAAAGGATTTTAAATACAGAAATGTCGGCCCTTTGAAAAGTGTAATCATGCATATGTATATAGTTTTATAGTTTCACCTTTTAATTTGAATTACAGAAATACACAAACTTGTGCACGATATTCACATTTTTCGAGTTTCACCTGTACATAGGCATTATTTACATGATTAGTATTACATTGCTTCGGTCATTTTATATGCTTCTTGCCATTAATTAAATTATTTGCTGACAAAAGTTTCTTTTTTTAACACCATTTTGTCATTTTATTTACTTGTACTTTAAACAAACACATTTAAGTCAAATACAGTGGACCTCTTTGTTGCGGCAGCTTTTTGTTGGTCTGCTTCAAATGCAAGCGGCCCAGTGGTTTAAGGGTTCAGGAATGTGCCTAAAATGTCTCTGTTCTGATATTTGATATTTTGCATGATGTCCATGTCGTATAATCTGCATGAACTCCTCAGTTTTCTGAGATCCAGAAGTGTAATAACTTCCCAGCAAATCCAGAGCGTTCCCCTAACGTTATATGCTTCGCTTTTGGTTATCTCTCCGGAAACCGAATGAGAAAGTTCTTCAAAGCTAAATTGAACTTTCTATTATGTAAAGCAAACTTTCCTGGCTTACTAACAGAGAATGTTAGAATGCCTGAGAAGCAAAAACTTTTGGTTTCTGGCATGTTTTCAAAGACGTTCATGAGTGTAACACGTCATCGGCAGCACTTTAGTAGGGAAGAAAGGCGGCCATTAAAGAGTAAAGAGCTGTCCAGGTAAACCTGCTGTCTTTAGTGTCCTTTTACAGCCTCCCATGACAGAGACACCAGTTTGACTTTGAATCCTGCTGGAAGTTGTGCGAGTAGAACCGTACTGATGTTGTGTCTTTCAGAAGTGTGTGTTTGTGTTTCTGAGATGTTGCAGGAGAACGTGTGGCCTGAACTCTATCGAGGTCTTGGTTTCCTCTGTGATTGTGTGCATTTTGTAAAACTTGCTTTTGTTAATTTGATTTATAACTTATAACAACTTCAACTCTTCATAAAAGGGTGAATCATTATAACAAGGGGAGTCTCCCTTTACTCTTTATCAAAAGCACTACACAAAAAACAGCATGAATGTAAAGACAGCAAAGTCCCCCAAAAACATTGTATTGAAAATATAAAGGCAACTTGTAAGGCACATGCAAACATAACATAAATCTGTTGACTCTTTGTATAAAACTCAAACAAAATAGTCCATATAGAGAAAGTTCAAGAGTAGTAAGTCCGTGCAAGCAAAATATAAATAAAGATAATACGCAATAGTCCTGTCTCAGTTCTTTTCTGCTTAGCAATTTAAAGTCCGGATGAAAAAAACAATGTCCCCAAAAAGAGAAAAAATATGAATCCACAGGTTCAAGGCCCCACAAAAAACTGTTTATCCTCCAGCTGGAAATAAGTCCCCAGAGTATAGTCCACCACCTATATCCCAGACCAGAGCGTGTGCATGTGAAACGGCTCCAACGTCTAATGATGCGTTTACACAGAGCCGTGTATTTAGAGAAACGAATATTCCCCCCTCTCCGTTTTCAATAATAACACGTGCACACAACCCGCATAAATACGCCGCGAGCGCCATCATAACTATGCCAAACCTCTGGGCGGCAGTGTAGGGAGAAGGATAAAGCCATGCAAGCCAATCAGAATCCACAAGAGTCATCCACTCTGAGCTAGGTTAGCCAAAAAATAATCTGCCACCTCACCAATCACACACCTTTCAAAATGGCCGCCCCTCTTTCTTTAACCCAAGGCCCTTCATAATAAGAGTCCTAAGAGTCCAACAAAAGTCCCCCTTATTCCCCTTCAACAAAAAAGCAGGCAAATGCTCAAAATCAACATACATGCAGATAAAAAAATAAATAAACGATAAACATTTTGGCATGGCACATATACATACAGTATACAATATATATATTTAACTTAAGTGAGAATCGTGCAGGGCTTTTCTGTGGCAGTACTCGTAGGCAGTTTTGAATTACATTGGCCTTCAGTTATATTGTGTAAATGTTATTATTAAATACTTAGGTTAAGGGGAGTGTGATGCCATTTCTTTTGCAGGTATGTTTGTTCTATGTTTTGTGTTAAGTTTTTTTGGTATTTTTCTTTTAATGTGTGTTTTTTTTTTAGGGAATTTAGAGGGTAATAAAATTAGTTATTTTTGTTTGTTATTTTGGCCTTGTACACTCCTGAATTTAATCCCTTTGTTTCTGGTTTTCACTATATTTGTGTTAATAAATGTATATTTCTTTGAACATAATATTTGAGCACACATTCATTTATGGTACGGCTGGCCCTAGATGGGGAAAAAAAGATTTACTTTGAAAAAAAATTTCACTCAGAAATTGCTAGAAGATTTCACAAACAATTGAAACTGAAAATTGAGCAAGAAAGACTGAAATACTGTTTTCTTGTAAAACTTCGAACAATCCTTTTACAGTGTAGACTGATTAAAAAACAGAACTAGACTCACTCTGATTATGATCACTGTAATTATGAGCATAATAATCACAGTATTCTACGAGCTACAGCCTTAATCACATTATAAGAGCGCATTGAAACTAACTAACTTCAGATGCAGTGGCTGTTTTCATCATACATCAAACTCTTCATAAATACACAGAAGCTACAGCTGATGTATTCATGAGCCTGCCTTCAACTGAAACATTACAGATGAGAATGACAGTCCTCGTACAATTGACTTCATCAGTTCAAAATGCGAGTTCAAATCAATGTGAAATGCCACGCAGGGGCTTCTGGGAACATTATTGAGTGATAACTCAAATGAAGTGGTTTGAATCAGTTCAGTGAGAGAAGTGATTTGATTTGCTGAAATGAATCGGATCTCACAGTGATGCTTTAGAGAGCGAGAGAAGGAGGGAGGAGAGTTTCACTCGTGTGCAAGACAATGTGACAAAAACAACATGTGGCATTTTGTCTCGCTACACTGCTACTGGTTGAGAAAAATTTAATGTTAATGGAAAAGCTACATCGTTTCATTTATTTAAAAGCTGAGCACTATCACACTTCTGAAAAGTGTTACGTTAGTAATGTCACTGTTAAACTTTTATACACAAGATATCACCTGACAGATATAACAGTCAGACTCACAGCCTGTTAGAAAATCAGAAAATGACAGAAATTAATTGAAAATGTTTTTGTTTTAAAGGAGGTAGAATTAACACCCAACTCAAATAACTTTTTTTTAACAACATAAAAAGGTGCATTTTGTCAAGACAGACTTTGAATGCCTTCTTTGGAAGTTGTTAGTGAAAATTTGAAATGAAAATGGTTCCATCACCAAAACAAATCCTTCCCTCGCGTTCTGTTACAAATCCACTTTCTTTGGAAATAGGCTCATTTTCCAGCTCCTCTAGAGTTACACAGTTTTACCGTTTTCGAATCCATTCAGCCGATCTCCGGGTCTGGCGGTAGCACTTTTAGCATAGCTTAGCATAGATCATTGAATCTGATTAGACCGTTAGCATCTCTCTAAAAAAAAAGACCAAAAAGTTTCGATATTTTTCCTATTTAAAACTTGCTTCTTCTGTAATTACATCGTGAACTAAGACTGAGGGAAAATGAAAAGTTGAGATTTTCTAGGCCGATATGGCTAGGAACTATACTCTCATTCAACTTTTCATTTACCGGCGGTCTTAGTTCACGATGAAACTACAGAAGAGTAGGATGGAAAAATAAATAGGAAAAATATCGAAACTCTTAGGTCATTTTTTTGAGAGAGATGCTAACGGTCTAATCAGATTCAATGATCTATGCTAAGCTATGCTAAAAGTGCCACCGCCAGACCCGGAGATCGGCTGAATGGATTTGAAAACGGGAAAAATGTTTAACTCTAAATGAGCCTATTTCCAAAAAAAAAGTGGACTGTTCCTTTAAATTCAAAATAACTCACAATGTCATGCATAACCCTTTGAATTCAGCTCTAAATATCTTACATTGGATGTCTTTGCGACCTCTTGTGGAAATAAAATAATATAACAAGATATTTCATGACTAGCCACTCTATGGCTCTATAGACCAATTTCGAGCCGAGGTCACAGTTACGTCATGGCGGCCAATACAAACCAGCAAAGATCCAGCTACATAATAAGGAGCATAAATTATTATTATTATTATTCAATGTCATCTTGTTGTGTTGTTGGGTGTAAGAATCAATGAAAAATGAATATGCTTTATCTGTCATTTTTATTTCTAGAAAATATTCACCTTATTAAAATTGCACCGTAATGTCACTCTTTGGCGCTGGCTAGTAAGAACTGCGGATCGTACACACAAGTCTACATGACCATTCAGCACATAGTTATAGGCATCTAAAGTTTATATGCCCTCAGTTTCTCTTTACGCTCTGTTTCTCTATAGGAGAGGTGTAGAAGTCAGGCCACACACACGGAGGTAGCGTTAGCGTTAATCCTGTCAGACCGTCCATCCATTGAGTGTACGGGTCGGCCAATCTGGTTCCGTCAGTTAAAATTAACTTTTGCAAATAACAATCGCGGTGCAAAAAGGTGTGTGACCTTGCACATTAAGATAAAATCGGATTTTCTCCAGTCATTGTTAAAAACAAGCTAACAAAACTTGCAGATTTACGTTAGTGAAGCGGCCAGGGATTGTTCTGCCTCCACCTAAGCTCCGCCCACAAAAAACGTCACCATGTTTACCGACTGAAAATTGGTCTATATGGAGCAAATGAGCTGTTCCGCCGAGTCCTGAGTCAGTTCCTCATGTATCTGAAGCATTCAGATAAACATGTAGACATTATATAACCATTTTTTGGTCAAGTTTAAGCATTTTTAGTTTGGATTTTGCGCATTTTTAGGGTTTCTATGTGTACTGGAGCATTCCTCGCATTCCATTCATTCCTATGGGGGTCAAACTGATTTATTACTTTTTAAATTTCAACCACAAAACCCCTCGAATCCATTTCATTTTGTTTGTGTGTATTCATGGTTCAGGTGCAATAAAAGTCTTGATGAACACTAAATTAAAAATGTTTTTTTTTATTTTTATTTTTATGATTTCTGGGTCAAAATGACCTGCGGCAAGGATGAGATTAAACTTTCAGTGTGTTGTGGCCAATTCAATCCATATTCACACGTGATGTATGAACTCTTTCATTCTGAATTTTGCACAAATCTATGTGAGTTTGAGGAACATATATTCTTTGGCTTACAGCCTCTGACCTGAGGGATCCTAACATCTCATTCATTTCTCATTACCATCACATGCTCTTTTCAGACCCCACACACGACTGAAGAGTTATCGAGCGGCCCGGTAAGGCACGTGCACAGGTAGGGCTCAACCTGTGCAGAGCACATGCCCTTTTTGCCCTTACACTGAAGTGGTGGTGGTGTTTTTTTATTTTATTTTATTTGTATAAATCAATGCTATTGGTCACACTTTACGTCTGTCGGTCTGTTTTACAAATGTTTAGCCAATGAAAGCTTGTGCAAATCTTGTTCGATCCTCAAACTGTCAGTAAACCTGATAACTCCGCCCCTCTATCGTGACTGAATGAAAATTCATCTTTTATAAAATGAGATTTTGGCCAAATGTATTTTACAACAGGAAAAGAAAGAGCGCCCATATAGCTACAGCTGTAACCTGTTGATGAAAATGTATGTTGCCGCCGGCTCTGTTTTAATGACGGACAAAATGCAGATGCGCACATTCGCTGGTCAAAAACTTCATAACTGCATTTTAGTTTGACTTTTGTAAAATGTTAACAAAATATTGATAAGTAATACAACAACATAAATGTATTTTTACCATCAGAAAATCATAAGCACAGGTGCGCCCCCGCGCTGTTTCGTACTGGAACTACACAAAGAGGCTGAGTGATCCTCCTCACCTAAGAAATTTCTAGTTTGATTTATGTTTGCTGACACACTTAATTTATTAACATTTAATCAAGTTATGGCAATAATATTCAATTGTGGTTAATTCAAGGCTGTTAATGTGCACATATTCGCTATCTAATTTTTTTGTTCTAGACTCTCCACTCGTCTTCAAATGTGTAAATGTAGTAAAACATGTTTTTTAGGGCTTTAGCCCTTTAGAGCTAAAGAAGCCCTGAAACCCTGTATATATCTATATTATCTATTATATTATGGTTATAGTGAATAAATCTAAACCTTTCGAGACTATAATTTTCTGTTATTGAATTTGCCATGAAGATGTAACCATTTCTTCCTTTTATTTAGGCTTACTTAATAATCTTAATATAAATATATTTATTTTTAAATGGAGGGGAGTGCCCTTTTTCAGTTTCAACACATGCCCCTCTAAAGGTCTGTGCTCGGCCCTGCTCTCAGTGGCGGTTCTAGACCGTTTCAACTGGGGGGGCCAATCTGGGGCCAGTTGTACTGTTAGAGGGGCCAGTTATATTTAGACCTTATTGTTGTCATATCATTTTCTGCACTGCACTGCAGGCATTAACAGGCAAAATACCATGTTTATAATCATTCAACAATGTATTTGCATTTCCATTATATTTTTACATTTGCATTACATATTCAGTATTAGTCACAGTAACTGTAATTAACATGATGTCCTTCTTTCTCTTCATTTTGGTGAGAACTATAGAGCAAAAGCAATGGGAACCAAGAAGCTTATTAATTAATTTACTGAAAATAACTGACTTGCTAGGTAACTATGTCTAACCGTTTACAGGATTCCTGCACACTTTTTAAAGTCAAATTTAAGGCTTTTTAAGACCTGAAGAAATCAAAATTCATACCGTACATTAGGGGTGTGCAATATTGACAAAAATATATCTCAATATTTTCAATGTTTTGTTGATAATTAGATGATATTTTACTGATTGTGTTTGTGTACTGGTACCATTTGACAGCTGACTCACAAAGATATTCATATTTTTAATATTCTATGCAGTGGTCAGTTAACAGCAGGGACCGAAATTAATTTTTTAATGAATTTTTAATTGATTTAATTTGCCATCTTAAATTGATTTCCAGGGGCATTTTCACCTATATATGGACATTCTTTCTAAACTTATAGAGTTATGAATCACCTTTTATGTCAAATACTAACATTCAAATTATTCAGTAATTATACTTATTTATACAATAATACTTCATTATACAATAATTATACAGTACCACTGTTACCAGTCAAATTAATTAATTCAATCAAAATCCATCTTTGCAGTGCAATCTAGAGGTGACACAGAAGCGGCATTAATATATTTACACTCCATTTATAATTGCATAAATAAAGCTATGAGATTTTTTTTTAAATCAATATTTAAATATGAAACGATTCCTAATTTTAACGTTTTAATTAAAGGGTACTTTAAATATTAAACTAAAACCGCCAGTAGGCGGCGGCAAGTCACAGTCTTAATAAGTGAGTTGAGGGATTCATTCATTCAACCGATTTGTTCAAACGGCTGATTCATTCGGGAAAGGAGCAAGTGACTCCTTCAAAACGCGGATTTCAGTCAATAAATCATCGCTGTCTGTTGCATTGAGACTCTGCTACGGTTTCATTTTGAAATTCTAGTCGGCGAAATAAAGGGAAAACAAACAATATTGTGTCTAAAAAGTAACTCCCAATGTTAACTTATTGTTAATTTAACTGTTGTATAATATCAATATGACAGTTGCAAATGTGCATGGGAAAACGGCACTCTTGCTGATTCGATATTCTAATATAAGAACATAATATTATATAAATATAAGACATAAACTAATTTGGACATAGCCTATACCTATGAACCGCACACAGCAGTGAAAGGATAGACAAATGCGATGTCAGCTCACAGTGCCTCGTATACAGTTAAAACATTGATTACAATATCATAATAGACAATACACCCGATACGCACATAAAGAATGAACTTGCATCTGAACTGCCATTTACCAGCTTTCTCCTTCTCTCCTCTCTCGCGTGCAGGAGACAGACGTTATTCTGCAGCGATTCCTGCGAATGTGATGAGAATTGTCACGTGAACAAGCAAATCCACAAAGATAGAAAAAAAACAAAAAAAATAGGCATACAACGATAACAACGATAGCAAAAACTGTTTTGTAAAAATTATTTCACACTCCACATTTAGGGGGGCCACAAGGGGGCCAAGCTTGTTGTCACAGGGGCACGGGCCCCTGGCCCCCCTCTAGAACCGCCACTGCCTGCTCTTCAGTAAAGAGCGACAGGACGAGGAAGGCTGAACCGATAAGACAGGGATGAGTGATCCCATTTCTTCAGCAGCGGAAGCGTGTCGTGGTGATAGCCTTCCCTCACGGCACACACACCTGATGCCCCTCCTGGGACGGCCCATTAGAGACGCGCGGAGATACACACACACACACACGAGTCTGCAGATCACAAACACACTTAAAGATCGGACTTTTTACAGATTTATTTGCAGTTCATTTACTATTTCCACATGATCTAATCCAGACATGCCATTGTTGATATTTAATGCTTAGTTTTATGATCAAATCTGTAGTTTTTAAACATATAATGCAATGCAATACAATGATGATAAAGAGCCGAACAAATAAACCGTTTGACTTTTTTTGTCATAATTTTGACTTTTTGAAAGTTTTTTGATAATTTTGACTTTTTTGGCATAATTGGGACCTTTTACACCAGAATTTCGACTTATGTCATAGTTTTAATATCAAAATTTCCTTTCCTTTCAACTTAATGTGTCATATTTTTTACTTTTCATCTCATAAATATGACATAGCATGTTATAATTTTGACTTTTTAAGTCAGAATTTCGACTTTTCATCTCGAAAACATGATGTAGTACAATAACTACTTCTGCTTTTGGTTGTCATAATAATGACCTTTTACACCAGAATTACACACGTCATAATTTTACATTTTTAATATCATAATTGACTTTTCTAGTCATAATATCGACTTTTCATCTAATAAATGATGTAGTATATCATTATTTTGTCTTTTTGTTATAGTTTTGACTTTTCAAAATTCAACTTTGTAATGATTTTGACTTTGTCATAATTATGACTTTTTCAGTCCGAATTTTGACTTTTCGTGTCATAATTATGATTTACAAAGCATGATTTTTACATTAGAAATGCCTTTAAGTTGATTCAGTCCTATTAACCCTTTGATATGCAGATTTGTGATCAAAACTTTGCTGAAAACTTTGTCGCACACAATACTACATTCCTTCTGTTGTCTGAGTAATAGTTTAGACTTTTTTAGGAAGTCTTTCAGTATAATTGTACAAAAGTTCTCCTTCAGCTCGTGCTTCACGTGTCATTCTGCTGTCAAATCTGCCCTGATTTATATAAAGTACACAAGAATAACTCGGATATTGTTAGTAATATTTCAAAATCAGCACTTACTGAAGCAACGCAGGTTTCCTTGATTATCCATACGTCATTTATTAGAACAATCAGAATCAAATATTATCATCAGGCTTTTGAGGAACGTTTATTTGTTTGTCTCATATTGCATTGCATGATATGTTTTAAAACTACAGAGATTTGATCATAAAACTAAGCATTATCATAAGATATATAATTGGCAGATACAGAGAGATGACTGATATTTAAATGCATTTTATGTAAGAATTTGTTATACTGTTATTATAAAGATCTCATCGATTTACATTACTAACATTAAAGCCATTTTAATATCAGCGTCTGCAACATATTTTTCTCAGTTTGAACCTCTGAATTAAATTGAGCTGTTTTCCCTCCATGTTCTCACTCTATGAGCCATAAAAGCCTGTAAATATGACACTCAACAAAAACACACATTATATGGTAGAATAAATTGATCAATTTAAAAATATTAGCTTTTTTTTCAATGTTGTTGATAGTTTTGAACTTTAAATGGAAAACATTAGTGCATGTACGTTCAGCGTTTGATAATGTGGCACTTGTTTAAAATGGCCGTGGTTATTGATGGATGGAGCTGACGGAGGAGGCCTTGATATCTTACACACCCGGTCTCTGCTGTCAAGCGAGTCATTGTGCCGCAGGATCCTCATTAGCAGCAAACGAGCTTCTGAAAGGGTGTTGAGCGCGATGAGTTGATTGGATTTACTCACTGATGTGTTCTTGTGTATTTGCAGTCTCGGAGGGAGAGTGTTTGGCAAACAGCCTGGTTCAGATCTGCTGGCAGGTAAAGTTTCCAGCCTGAAAGTGTTGGCGGGTGTTTTGCACTGGTTTGGCAGGCTGACGGTCCTGTTCTCAGAGCAATTATCAGTGAGTCACGCAAGCCTGTGAAAGAGCTCGCTGCCACTTCATACGCAGTGCGATTCTGTAAAGCACGTTTAACACACAGAAGAGCAAAACAATCATGCTTTTAGTCATCATTTTCAACTTTTTCTTATCATTTTGACTTTTCTTTTTTACACAATTTTGACTTTAGTTTGTAATAATTTCAACTTTTTGTCATAATTTGGACTTTTTAGTAGTAGTATCATAATGACTTAAGCCAGAATTTGGACTTTTCATGTCATGATTTTGACTTTTTGTCCTAATTTGGACTTTTTAGTATCAAAATGACTTTTTAAGCCAGAATTTCAACCTTTCACGGCATAATTTTTACTTTTTATGTAATAATTGTGATTTTTCATCTTGACTTTTCATGTCATAATCACGATTTATGTCATAATTTTGACTTTTAATCGTGACATTTCATGTCATAATTTCGATTTATGTCATAATTTTGACTTTTTTTCGATTTATGTCATAATTTTGACTTTTCATCTTGACGTTTTATATCGACTGTAATAATTTCAACTTTTAATCATAATGACTTTTTAAGCCATATTGACTTTTCATCTCGTAAATTTGACAGTCATCATTTTGACTTTTCTTTTTTTACACAATTTTGACTTTAGTTTGTAATAATTTCAACTTTTTGTCATAATTTGGACTTTTTAGTAGTAGTATCATAATGACTTAAGCCAGAATTTGGACTTTTCATGTCATGATTTTGACTTTTTGTCATAATTTGGACTTTTTAGTATCAAAATGACTTTTTAAGCCAGAATTTCAACCTTTCACGGCATAATTTTAACTTTTTATGTAATAATTGTGATTTTTCATCTTGACATTTCATGTCATAATTTCGATTTATGTCATAATTTTGACTTTTTTTCGATTTATGTCATAATTTTGACTTTTCATCTTGACATTTCATGTCATAATTTCGATTTATGTCATAATTTTGACTTTTCATCTTGACGTTTTATATCGACTTTGTAAATTTCAACTTTTTATCATAATGACTTTTTAAGCCATATTGACTTTTCATCTCGTAAATTTGACAGTCATCATTTTGACTTTTTTTGTCATAATTATGATTTTTACTGCAGAATTTTGACTTTTCATCTCACAAATATGGCATAGTATGTAATATGACTTTTTGTCATAATTATAACCTTTTATGCCAGAATGTCGACTTGTTACAATCTAAACTTTTTATTATCATAATTGACTTTTCAAGACAAAATTTCGACTTAATGTGTCTTATATTTGACTTTCATCTCATATGACATAGTGTCACAATTTTGACATGTTTACCTCTGTAAAGCTGCTTCGAAAAAATCTACATTGTTAAAAGTGTGTATAAATGAAGATGACTTGACTTTTACACCAGAATTTAGACGTATGTCATAATTTAACATTTTTAATATCATGTTTGACTTTTTCAAGTCATAATTGCAACATGACATTTTAAGTCATCATTTTAACATTTCATCTCATAAATATGTTTTATATCATGATTTCGACTTTCATGTCATAATTTCAAATTTTTAATGTCATAATTGACTTTAATTTATAAATTTGTCTTTTTATTTCATAGTTTTGTCAGTTTCATCTTCATTATGTCATGTCGAAATTCTTGCTTAAAAAAATCATAATTTCATTTCATATCATAATTGTGATTTTCAAAGCATGAGTTTTACATTACCACCAATAAACGAAAAATAACAGAATAAATAATAACTGTTTCAAATGGATTTCCCAAATGCTCCGCCCCTTTTTGTCATTGGTCAGACAAACCAACCCCATAATTCGCCACAGAATCACATTATGGATTACTCATTTATATGTTATGTAATATTGATTATTGATATATAACCATAGAGATAAGCAAGAGAGAACAATCACAATTCAATTTGGAAATACAGATGAGCGGGTCATTAGCAAATTATTTGCATATAGTCCAATGATGTCCTCATTGTCTGTTCATGTCGAAGTGAGATTTTTAAATATAATTTTCTTAAAAATAGATGCAATTATCAGAATGTCTCAGAATGCAGCACACGTTGAATCATCAGTGTATTTTAGAGCCGGATGTTTGAGGAACGTCAATACTGTAATTAAACACATTCGCAGAGGGTTGTGGGAAGGTCAGACAGGTCTGACTCTGAACTGAAGGATGTTCTTCTCTCTCTCAGTTTAGTGAGGAGAGATGAAACTCAGACAGCATCAGATGTTAGAGCGCATCAGTGAACCGCAGCTCCTCCAGGACTCTGCTCATTTCTTGGCTTTTTTCTGCAGCTCAGAGTCACTCCTCAACAATCACAGTCCCACAGAGATTTCCCCGGGAACACACATTTATCCTCTTTTTCTCTGCTCTCCTCAATTCCTCACTGTGCTTTTATATTAAACACATACTTAGATTTGGTTTTCTTAGTTGGCTTAATTTTGACCACCAGAATTTCAAATAATTTTTAACTTTTTAAAATCATAATTGACTTTCCAAGTAAAAATTTCAACATGTCAAAATTTTGACTTAAGATTTTCGCAAATGTAAATGTCAAATTTTTTACTTTTCATTTCATAACATAATTTAGACTTTCTACGTCATGTTTTTTTTAAGTCAGAATTTCAACTTTTTATCTCATAAATAATAAATGTCATAATTTAGACTTTTATGTCATAATTATGACTTTTAAAGTCAGATTTTTGACTTTTCATCTAATAAATATTATGTGATATGTCATGATTTGAACTTAATGTGATCATTTAAAAAATTATATCATAATTTACAGTTTTTACTTTTTGAGACTTGTCATAATTTCAACTTAGACTGTAATAATTTTGACTTTTATGTCAGATTTTTTACTTTTAGTAACATAATTATGAATTTTTATGCCAGAATTTTGACTTTTCATGTCAAAATGTCATCTTAAAATATCTGAAATATAATCTGTGAAATCATAAACACCATTTACAACCAGTTTTACTTCCTAAAGCGAATGTATTATATTCACCTCGACCAAAGATATGAAAAGTTATATGAACTACAAAAAGAGTGCATCATCATTTAGCTCTATTGACACGAAAAATGCTATTGGCATATGAATTTTAACTTAAATTTGGGCCTGTCCCTCATTACATGTAGTGCACACATCAAATGGATACTGTTCTGTTGTTTTGGCTCATTTTTGGCTCAGTCACTATAATTCATTTTTGTATGGAAAAGAGCTGATTGAAAAGCTACTTTTTTTGATTCACAGAAGATACAGAGTCATCTTGGAGCGACATGAGAGTGAGTAAATTTTATTTTTAGATGAACTGAGACTCTTTCCCACAATATTTGCTTCTCAAATGCCATTATAAACCTCGTCGAGTGAAAAAGAGACTGACTGTCGTTCCTGTGGCGTAATCAAACCTGACATGATGGATTATAGGATGTGTGTGCGATTACATTTTAAAACAGCCCAGCAGAATGACAGGAGAAGAGATCTGTCCTATTAATATATCTGTCACTCAATTACCCAGTCAGGAGACGCTTATTAGTTTATATCTCCTTCTTCCATTACCATATCAGCTTGCACAGTTCAGCTGTACTTTAACCATATAACAGTAGAGGAAAAACATCTCTTTAATAACGTCTCTTTAATAACTCATAGTTTGCTACTGTACAGAAGAGAGAAGGTCACCAGATAACAACACGTTATAAGAACGCTTTCCTGACGTTATTTCTGAATGTTCTCTAAACTTTCAAATCATCCAGTTATTGAAATGTTTTAAATGAAAATTTCGTTAACCCAACATTATGGGAATGTTATGAATGTTCTCTGAAAATTCTGAAACAAGTAGTAACATTTAAAAAATGTAAGACGAACATCCAACTAAAGCACTTCAGAAATAAAGGTCCCAAGAATAGTGGTGTAACGGTACACAGAAGTCATGGTTGATATGAGTTTGGCGCAACAGGAAAAAGCAACAAATCCCCAATGCTAGGTTTCTTTTTATTTAAATGCTAGGTTTCTTTTAATCAGCTACAAAACTGAAACGCATCTCTTGTGTTATAAAAGTACAAAATAAATAGAATGAAAACTAAGTGACTGTATTCATCGTCTGACTGTATTCATCGTCTGACTGTATTCATCGCCTGACTGTATTCATCGTCTGACTGTATTCATCGTCTGACTGTATTCATCGTCTGACTGTATTCATCGCCTGACTGTATTCATCGTCTGACTGTAATCATCATCTGACTGTATTCATCACCAGACTGTATTCATCGTCTGACTGTATTCATCATCTGACTGTATTCATCGCCTGACTGTATTCATCATCTGACTGTATTCATCGCCTGACTGTATTCATCGTCTGACTGTATTCATCGTCTGACTGTATTCATCATCTGACTGTATTCATCGTCTGACTGTATTCATCATCTGACTGTATTCATCGTCTGACTGTATTCATCATCTGACTGTATTCATCGTCTGACTGTATTCATCGTCTGACTGTATTCATCATCTGACTGTATTCATCACCTGACTGTATTCATCATCTGACTGTATTCATCATCTGACTGTATTCATCATCTGACTGTATTCATCGCCTGACTGTATTCATCATCTGACTGTATTCATCACCAGACTGTATTCATCGTCTGACTGTATTCATCATCTGACTGTATTCATCGTCTGACTGTATTCATCATCTGCCTGTACTCATCGTCTGACTGTATTCATCACCAGACTGTATTCATCGTCTGACTGTATTCATCATCTGACTGTATTCATCGCCTGACTGTATTCATCATCTGACTGTACTCATCGTCTGACTGTATTCATCACCAGACTGTATTCATCGTCTGACTGTATTCATCATCTGACTGTATTCATCGTCTGACTGTATTCATCGTCTGACTGTATTCATCATCTGACTGTATTCATCACCTGACTGTATTCATCATCTGACTGTATTCATCATCTGACTGTATTCATCGCCTGACTGTATTCATCATCTGACTGTATTCATCGCCTGACTGTATTCATCGCCTGAGTGTATTCATCATCTGCCTGTATTCATCACCTGACTGTATTCATCGTCTGACTGTATTCATCTGACTGTATTCATCGTCTGACTGTATTCATCATCTGACTGTATTCATCTGACTGTATTCATCGTCTGACTGTATTCATCATCTGACTGTATTCATCGCCTGGGTGTATTCATCGTCTGACTGTATTCATCGTCTGACTGTATTCATCTGACTGTATTCATCGTCTGACTGTATTCATCATCTGACTGTATTCATCGCCTGAGTGTATTCATCGTCTGACTGTATTCATCACCTGACTGTATTCATCGTCTGACTGTAATCGTCATCTGACTGTATTCATCGCCTGAGTGTATTCATCGCCTGACTGTATTCATCGCCTGACTGTATTCATCGCCTGACTGTATTCATCGTCTGACTGTATTCATCATCTGACTGTATTCATCACCTGACTGTATTCATCGTCTGACTGTATTCATCGCCTGACTGTATTCATCGCCTGACTGTATTCATCGCCTGACTGTATTCATCGTCTGACTGTATTCATCATCTGACTGTATTCATCACCTGACTGTATTCATCGTCTGACTGTATTCATCACCTGACTTTATTCATCGCCTGACTGTATTCATCGCCTGACTGTATTCATCGTCTGACTGTATTCATCATCTGACTGTATTCAACGCCTGACTGTATTCATCATCTGACTGTATTCATCACCTGACTGTATTCATCGTCTGACTGTATTCATCACCTGACTTTATTCATCGCCTGACTGTATTCATCGCCTGACTGTATTCATCGTCTGACTGTATTCATCATCTGACTGTATTCAACGCCTGACTGTATTCATCATCTGACTGTATTCATCGCCTGACTGTATTCATCACCTGACTGTATTCATCGTCTGACTGTATTCATCGTCTGACTGTATTCATCGTCTGACTGTAAAAAATTGGCACCTTGGAACCTATTTCAACGTTTGCGTTCTCGAGCAACCTAACACAGTTGTCATGCAAATGAACGGCTAGAACATATTCAAAGTTTTCTGTTTTTAGTTAATACGGTCCTATTAATAACTAATGATCTTTGCAATGGAAGTGAATCAATCAAAACTAACTTTAGCTGGACAATAACTTTATTCTAGAGCTGCTGTAAAGCCAAAACAATCTCTGTTACTGTAATTTCCTATTATCACTGTAAAGCTGCTTTGAAACAATCTATATTGTTAAAAGCGCTATAGAAATGAAGGAGACTTGACTTGAAACTTGGATGATTCTCATGAGAAAAAGTCTCATATAATCTCATATGTGTCTCCTTTAGAAGCCCAAGAGATTTTAACGTCTCACTTGTCTAGATACCACAGTCAAACGGATGTGTTTTAGACCTCTTTTCATGGATAATCTTCATTTAAGATAATAGGCTGTGACAGGACTAGGACAGGATTTGCAGACAGACAGGCAATTCCCATCCAGTTTTCTGCCCTTTAGGGAGGGAAATTCTCTTCTCGTGTGATTTATA
>CM060630.1:30652363-30694863 GCA_030578275.1 Meda fulgida | reverse complement strand
AGTTTGAATTAGAGATTGTTACCTTTTCTTTAATTCTTCTGTTGCTTAGCAACAATCCAATTGAACATTCCAAATGGAGTTATCCCATGATAATTTTAATGCTGTTATAGGTTTAATTATTGTGTTCAGATCAAGTTTGTTATGAGTAAATGTAAATGTAATAAATGTCAGGAAAAAGAGCATTCATTTGAATCTGCTATTACTCAACATTGTTTTTGTTGCTAAATTGCGGAGAGCATGAACAGAGTGTACAGTGACAATCCAAAATGACACATGACAATTCGAATAGTAAAAGAAGAAAAAGAAAATGGCCAATATATCAAAAGATATTTAAAAATATCCCAAAAGCAGGACAAATTGTAACAGTTCTTAGTAGAGGCTGAAATCACATTCGGGTAATTTTCCATTTCTTTTAAAAAGAATGAAATGTACATTTGTGAATGTGAAATTTGCATACTATTATTTGACATTGTTAGAATGTTAAATTTAAATACCAAATTATGAACACTGTTATATTAATCAGTAGAAAAATAAATGTTATAAATTGTGCCTGCACGCTTGATTCATCAAGTTTTTCTACAAGCATCAGGAAGTACAATTTTAGTTATTGTTGCAAAAAATAAGTTATTGTTGCCCTTTCATGCGTAGAAAGTGTTGCCGGGACTCACCAACGGGTTTACAGCGGAGAAAAACACCATCCTTGCCTACAGGACTGAAGATGGACAGTCATTTGCTGTGACTTTTCCCTCCACGTCTGCTTCAGAAGTGAATAAAAGGAGCCGCTGATGTGCTGAGAGACAAACAACTTTATCCACAATATAAGACAGAACAAAATGGATGGATAACCCAGCAAACCCAGAGCGTTCCCCTAACGTTCCCGAATGTTTCCCATGTGGTTGTTTTTTGGGAACCAAACAAAACGTTCTAGGAACGTTCCCTGTAGGTTATTTTTAGGTTAAACCTAATGAGAAAGTTCCGGGAACATTCCCCTAACCTTAAGGGAACGTTCTAGAAACGTTCTTGGAACCAAAAACTAACGTTCCCAGAACCTAAAAGTGTTAGCTGGGAACGCATTCACTCTTAGACCGTGAACTGTGTGAGAGCAATAATGCACAGAATAAACGATTAAAATAGCAGCTCAGAATACAGGTTGTATATGTGATGAGGTCATGGTTGTCTTATGTCTTAAACCTGCACTCTAAAAAACCCTGCATTTTTTGGGTTATTTTTTCAGTGTTTTGTGTTACCCAGTAACCCAGCGGTTGAGTTGGCGTCCTCTTTAGGAGAGAGTCGTGACATCGAATTGGTGCATTTCATCTGTAAAATACAAGCTTGTGTACAATTTATTTTATCTATAAAATTGTAGTGTTCATTTCATTTACAAAGCAACATACAGAGATGCAATATGAGTCAAATGAGTGTCGTATCGGTCTTTTCACGTAATGGAAACGCCTGATGCCTTGTAGGATTTAAACTAATCATACGCACTAACTCATGTATGAAGTAAAATTATGCTGGGTTAAATAAACAACCCAATGTGCTGGGTAATATTAGCCCAACATGTGTTCTGTCCTATATTTACCCAGGCCTTGGGGAAAAAACAGCCCAAATTGTTTTGTTTTTAACCCAGTGTGCAGAAAGACTGAATACTGTGTCATGAGTTCATGTAAAGGTAATATGTGAAGAAGTAGCAGCCTGTTTTTGTTTGTGTTAAAGATAGAAATAGCTAACAGCCCTGGAGAAGCTGAAATACTTCCCCTTTAAAGCTAAATGTTTGCATGTATCATCCAGAAGCTTGACTGTGATTCACTTTCTCTGGGGCCACTTAAACGATGCATCCCATTATTCAGAGAAAACGGCACCAGAACGGCCAGCATTGCAAACTGATGACTCAAACTAAAAAGGATGGTTTTGTTACACAAGCATCTGGTGTTTGGGTTAGTTTAGTCAGAGCTGGTTGTTTTCTTGACAAAGTGCCGTTTTTCCACATTTGTCTGGTTAAGTTGTCCTCAGTTCGCAGGTGGTGGACGAAGTTCCTTGTATGATCTGTTGCTCCTCGTGAGTCTTTGCTGATTCATTATGCGCCATCTGTCCGCACAGCGTTTTGTTTGAGTAAACAGAAATTTAAGGCAAAACTTGCATCTCTTTGTTTCTCATTAGCAGGATGCTAATGAATGGTTGCTAATTTCTTAGCAGTTCGCATCAAACACGTGTATGATGCATCTGCCCTGCAGCGAAAACCTGAAAATAATTTTAATTACACCCCAGAGACTGTGCGTTAAAACAGAGGGAGGAGAAGTGCTCTGGGCGACGGAAAATTGATTTAAATTCACACAATAGAGCCTTGTGTGATCTGAAGTGAACCTGAGTTGTCAGTGTTATTGGTTTATTTTGGTAAAAAAAAAAAGAAAAAAAAAATCACTGAATACAAAAGGTTTTTATTTATTTTATTTATGGCCCACATACACAGCTAACACAAATATGTTCCAACAACTTTTCGCTAACATTCCCGTTATGAAAACGGCGTTTCTGAATTGTATAACATCGTTATAAAAAACGCGTTATATTAAATGAGTTGTTAATTTCAACGTTTAATAATAATACCAGCTGACAGGTTTCCTTCTATGTTTCCTTTGACATTCAAAGCCACGCGTCAACCAATGAGTGATTTAAAGCGTCAAAGCGGCAGAATCCACCGAGGCCTCCACAACAGAACAACTCTGGAGATCGAGAGAGGACAACAAGGCTGGGATGGAGGGATGGAGGAGAGGAGAAAAGGCAGAAGAAAGAGCGAGAGGACCAATGAAGGACTGAAGCTCAAAGCTCATTGTTGATTTTGAAACTCTAGATTTATCTCCATGATGTTTATGCGGGTTTTCGAGAGACTACGGAGCCCCTAAAGGGACATGGTGATGGAAAAAATATGGGATGCTATTAATGCTATAGCTATATATATTTATCCATTCATATTGTTTTTCATTTAATCTTTTTTGATTGTTAGAAATATCGTTTTTAAAGAAACAGTAGCCAACACACAAAACACATGTCCATTGGCAGTCATTACAGAAATTTGAGCACAAAATCAATCACTTTAAAATTAGGTGAAGGTTTTGATACTTTTTAATTGGTGAATCTCATGAAAACTGTAAAGAAAAATCTGAAATAGTTTGCATAAATGAAGCTTGTTTTAGGACCATTATAGCCTTTTGCATTTTTTTTTTAATATTTTCACTTTTTTTCTTTTTCATTTCTTTCTTTTTCTTTTTTTTTTAGGATGAAATATGATCTGGACCTTTTTATGAAATGCACCTTTAATAGGGGCCAAAAACTGAAACTTTTTTTGAAATCGATTACCGCAAGTAAGAAAGGTTCAGGTTAATCAATTGATTAACCAGAAAGTTAAAGGCTTTAACTTAACCCTGCTTTCTGGAATACTATGCTAAACACTTGAGGCTGAAATGAAAAGGAATATGTTTCTAAATTGGTTGAGAAGCTTAAAAAGTGTGTGTGTGTGTGTGTGTGTGTGTGTGTGTGTGTGTGTGTGTGTGTGTGTGTGTGAGGAGGACTGTGCAATTACTTGTATGTTAATCAAGATTACAGCTATAGATTTCTGCATTTCTTGATGTGTCAGGTTTCTTTTCATAAAATGTCTTTGTTGTAATCGTGCGACTGAATGCATGATGAATCAAAGGCATTAAAATGAGTCTATAAACAACAATTAGTCGTAATGAGGGAGGTTTAAGTATATAATGAGTTCAGAATCATCTGACACTCAAAAAAAAAGCTTTAGAGCTGAAGTGGAAAGCTTCGTTGGTAATTTTTTAATTATGGTGGATTTGTTAGGATCTATAATCTGAACGCAAAGATACAGCTAACAAAAATATGTTCTAAGAAAGTTTAGTTTACATTCCCATTAAGTTATTAAAATGAAAGTCTTTTTTGGTTATACGGTCATTAAGAGAACATGCCATTTCATTGTTTAGCAAACATTATGGGAATGTTACTTCTGAAACAAATAGCAACATTATTTTGAGATTATTAAAGATCAGATGACTCTGAACAAACATTCTGTTAATGTTACTGCAAGAATGTTTGTTCACAACTTAAAAATAACCTTTCCAGAACGTTAGCTAAAGGTTCTCTGTGTTGGGGAGGCCGTTTGCACTGCAGGCGAGAGACGCTGTACCTGTAAACATGTAAATGCAGCTCAAAAGCAGCTCATTCCACAGGCCTTTATAAAGATAATCCAATCTACTGTCTGCATGATGTATCTGGTGTTGCTGTTGTGCTGCAGTTCTACAGGATTGAGAAATATTTCATCAACAAATGAAGGAGCCGGAATCCTGCACAACAATTCACAGTTGATTTATGGGCAACAAACTAAGGTAATTACCAGCACTAAACACACTGAGAATGTATGTGTGCAGCGTATATATTTCTGTATGTGTGTGAGACCAATAGAGATTCTCTATCTGATTGTGTTCTTGAAGTTCATAAACTCACTGCTTGTGTTAACCCTTAAGCGTAACTTGCCCGTATACGGGCAAACTAAATTTACTTCACTATATTACTATTAAATCCTAATCTAGTCATGACAAACTATATATCGTTGGAAAGGTCCAAGACTCCTAAATAGAAATTTTAGCGTTGTTTTTTTCTTACAAATTACGAATGAACAGTAATATATGAATTTATGACAAGAGTGCGCCTCAAAAAATCAACGTCATTACAGGAGTTTCTGACCTTTGTCACAAAAAGTCGACGCACACACTTTTAATAATTGAAACTTTGGTTTTTAGTGCTAAAAGTTCATAATAAAACATAATCTAGTATTTGTCAATAAAAAAAGATAAAATTATATTTTAAAAAGTAAAGTAAGAAGTCCTCTAAAAAGTATAATATATATTATATATAATATATATATTTTTTATTATTATTATATCACATATTTTAGTAGTTATCATAAATTAGGTATCATTTGAAAGCTTACGAACTCAGAATTCATCCTGTGAAAACCGTTTTGAAATTGGACGTTGCGTTACCATAGAAATGGTATTTTTTTATTAGGCCCCTCCCCTTTTGGGCATCATCTTTCATAATTTATTATCAAAACCTTTTCTAATCTTGACAAAACACATATTGTCAGAAAGGTCTGGGTCTCAAGGTTCCATATTTAGTGACAGAAGTGATATTTGGATAGAAATGTATTAATTTGTTATGGCAGAATGCATACAATTAAATTCAATGGAATTCAATGGCACCCGGTGGCTATTTTTGGTATTACGCCTAAACAAAATCTCATGGGAACTTCAATTTTTGTGATATCAACTTGAAATTTGGAACACAACTTGGTTAGATATATAGCTTTCATTTTATAGTAATTTTATTGTAAAAAATATTTTGTAAAATATTTATTTTATATTAAAAAAATATATATTAATAAAGTATATTTGATTTACTGTAAATTATAACTTCCATAACTTTTTCATACTTTAATTTTTTGAAGTGCTTTCACTTCAGTAATAATCTGCTGATTGTTTTCTTTAAAACAAGACCAAACTTAGGTCTATATTCCAAAGCATTCTTGAATTACAACAATTTAAGTTTGTATAGTGCATTTTAATGTCAATTATCAAAAGGGGGGGTGACAGGTAAAGGGTTAAAGTAAAGTCGCTGTGTTTCTGAAGTTCAGTGCCTGTTATTGAAAGAGGATTTTGTTTCATTGTGACACATAAAAGATCATGATAATGATGAAAAACACTTTCACCTAAACAATTAATGCTGTTAATAACCTCTTGTTTGTTCTGTTCATTTTTCAAATGTTATTGTTATCAGTTAAAGTGGTGTTATAATGCCCTTTTCACAAGATGTCAAATAAGTCTTTGTTGTCCTCAGAGTGTGTATGTGAAGTTTTAGCTCAAAATACCTCACAGATATTTTTATATACCATGTTAAAATACAAAGAATTTACTTATAAGTACTATTTTGAAGTGCAAGAGTAACTGTGGAGTTAGATACACACAATAGTATAGAATATCGGAATATTATTTAGTGCAGAAGATGCGCTTGTAAGACACGGTGACACAATTACATATTTGAATAAGTATTAAATTCAGTAAAATACAGTCTCTCAAAGAATTTAATTGCAAATTACATTTGATTTATTTTTGTTAAGGAAATACAAATGACAAAATACTCAAAAGTAATTAAATACTGCCCATCTCTGTGCACACACACACACACACACACACACTCCATCCTGCATAACTGGGCCAGAGTTTAACCTTTCTGAGTCCAGTGAATCTGTTTGTAGCAAAATGCTCTAGATACTCGTCGTGATTGATGTCTCTAAACCCTGATTTAGATGCTTCACAACAGAACGGGCTGGAGAATCCTGCATATCCTAATGAGTATTATGTAAAAAAGATTGTAGTGTATCTGTGTTTGTGTGATTGCAACAAAACAGCAAGGCAGTACAGCAGCCGCCCTGCTGTTACAGTGACACCAAACCACTATAATCACTGACCCGTGTGTGTGTGTTCGTGTGATCAAAGACCGGATTTAACTCGTCTGCCTCTCTGATAATTGGTTTAAAGCACATTTTTCTAGATGCAAATTAGCAACTAATGCTTTATTCTATACTAGAATTTTGTTCAAAATTAACCAAATTTAAATAATAAATCAATACACAATCAATCCATCTCCCAAAACGTGTTTTTGTCTAATCCTGATTAGAGTACCAAAGGTTAAATTTAATAATGCAGACAAATATTATGACTGGATAATAAGGGAATATGTTTATTTTAGCACAGATCCAATATAATCATCACAGATAATTCTGATACTGAAAAAAAATATTTTATGTACAATTTTAATTTAAAGTGCTATTCATACAAGTAAAAAAATAAACATGAATACATAAAAAAATGTATTATATTGATTGTTTATCAATCTGCACTTTCAGTTTCCTTTATAGTTTTGTAATAATTTCTCAAAATTAGATGGTAACAATTTTACTGTAGTGTTACACGAAAATGTACTGATAGCTATTCTTAGATTTGGCAATTAAAAAGACACAAATTCATTATAATAGGATACAGTACTGAGAAAATAATAATCTAAGTTACAGTGCAGTACTAAGTGTGGCTATAGTGACTAAAAGAAGAGCGTCATATACACCTTGGATGGCTTGAGAGTGAGTAAATTAAGCTTTCATTAGTCTTTGTCTCCCTCTGCTGGTACAACACAAACACACATTCAGGCTCTATATTTTCTCTGTAACAAAATTCCAACCATTTTAAATTTATACTGTGCATTTATACAAATAAAATTGGTTAATATATGAATAAGAAACTGTATATTTCTGCTCTGAAATAAAAGGTGTTTCACTGCCACCTCAACAGGTCTGCCAAAGTATTGTTGAAATCTAAATGAAGTCTTAATTTATAACAGTGAAGTCACTGTATCTTCAGTATTTGTTGACTGCAAGTCTCTGTAGCGGATCCTTATTCACAATCAGATGATCATCTAGTACCTAAAATAAAACACAAACCGTCACATATGCAGTATGAGACATTAAGTCTGTCACATCTTTTCATAAGAAAACATAGCACTAACTAGATAAGCTGTATTAATTCATTATCAAACATAATAATATATCTGATGCTCAGTCACTTTACAAAATCAAAATGAACATGAAAGATCACTTTCACAAAATGGACATCTGATACAGAACCAGCAGAAACGATCATTACACACCACTACAAATGCAATATCATTTAATAACAAACAACCCAAGTCTCAGATTATCACAAACAGAGACAGTTAAAGGGTAAAAGCTGAAATTAGCAATACTATTATTTTGACAATCAGTCATAACAATATGAGCAGAATTAAACAGTTTAAACTTCAGATACCTACAGAATTTAAAACTCATCTGATTATCTCAGAGGAAGTATTCACACACAAGCGGTGTTACTAAAGTAAAAAAAAATATGATTAACTGTTAACAACTATTGATACCATAGTGTCTTCAGTTTATAATGTGGATCATCCTTCAGATCAGAGAGCAGCTTCACTCCTGAGTCTCCAAGTTTATTCCCATTCAGATCCAGTGTTCTCAGGTGTGAGGGGTTTGATCTGAGAGCTGAAGCCAGAGCCGCACAACCTTCATCTGTGACACCACAATTAATCAACCTGTAGAGAACAAACACACACAGTAAGCTTATCTCTAAAGCTAAACATGACCACTTAAAAAAATTATAATAACAATGCTGTCAATATGAAATATATGCAAATACTTATTAGCTCACATTGTTAAAATACATCAGTTAGGATTAAGAGATGAAATATACAGTTTGTATATTATGAAATCCTCATTTCTATGGAAAGTCCCCATAAAACATAGAAACCTGACATGTGTGTGCATGGTTTTTCCTGCATTGGACATTTTTTGGCGGCTGCCAAATCAAATTTTTGTCCCGCCAAAGCCTTATTTGGTCAGTTATTGTGATTTATTCGCATGTTCACAGTTGTTTTGTTGTTTTTGTACCAGATGCCACTGATGAGTCTTGCTGACTTCAACATTCACACGAATCTCTGCTTTTTTTTTTTTTTTTTATAAAGAGGGCAAGCAACTCTGCAACCTCAATTTATTTGGGAGCATTTGTGAGAGTACAAATAATTACTGTGATGCAAGCTTTTTTCTAGAGATGCAACAGTCGACCGGTCGGTTTGTGCTCCAAACACACGATCGGCAACTGCACGGTTTTTAGCTTAATTTTCACTGATCTCTTTTCCAGACTTGCACACAAACTGCATTGCATTGCATTACATGTGTGTAGCATCTTTGTTTGGATTGTGATTAAAAAAACTAATTTCAAATGGCTGCAGTTTTTCAAGGCCAATTTGGACTGTTATAGAGCAAATTAACAACAAATAAATTTGCTTTAACGAAGAAAAAAAAGGCAGCGCGTATCAGAATTGGCCAATTTGCTTGCAAAAAAATTGGAATTGGCCATGAAAAATCTATAGGTAGATCTTGCCTTTTGAGAGACGACTCTCGCAATGTTTTCTGTGCTGCACACACATCCAAGCGCGCTCACAGAAAATGTGATTTTAAACCATTCAAAATAGAGACGACTCAGGCGATGTTTTTTTAAAGTCCTGCTGCAATCTCTATAATCACACAACAAAAGACAAAATTCACTTGTTCTTGACTGAATAACTTTATATTTGTAATGTATATTTTATTTATAAACTACAGTATTTATATTCGTTCTTTAGCCTGTTGACTTTTGTTCATGATTTTCAGATTTTCAAAACAATTAAATGTTTTGCAAAAAGACTAAATGTGAATGATTTTGAAGTTGTTGTTTTTTTACCTTATTGGAATGGAAATTAGGAATTAGCAGAAATTAGGAAACGATAAGCAGAATGGAAATTAGATTTGTTACAACTCAAACGATACCCAATTCTAGTTACAGAATACTTATGATTAAGTGTTACTGTTATTTCATACTAGTTGCCATTAAGTGTAATTGTTCATTTGTTATGCAATGGTGTGATTCTACAAAACAAAACAACAATATAAACAAAGTAAAGATGAATTTAACAGAGCGTTATTTAATTTATTTTTTCAAGATTTACATTGATATGGCAATATATTGTTATGATGAATTATTTTGGTCACGATTATCATGTGGTGTAGTAACTGATATGGTGACAGTCAACACACGTTCCCCTTTTCAGCTGCAGCTACTCATTTTGAGGCGATGCTTATGCTTTTGAAAGGGTGGTCTGTTTGCACAAGCATTACAAGATAAGTTGATTTACATCAAAATATTTGATATAAAAAAAGAACTCTTCACTTTAACCTGCGTCTGTTGTCTGGCTTATTTAAATCGTAGTTTTACTTTCTTTTGGGGGATATTAATATATTAGATCTAAATGTTCCTTTTTGGGTAGACACTTCACCCTTGCTATCTATCGCTGGCAGGATCTGACGGTTCAAACAGGAATCTCTCGCTAAACTGACGGATGTGGCTTATTCTAAATGATATTTTGTACGCACCACATACATATTAATCCTCATTCACTCCGAGTCTTTATAGTAGAGACGATCTTACCCTAGTTCTTCCAGTTTACAGTGATGATTCTCCAGTCCAGCAGAGAGCAGCTTCACTCCTGAGTCTCCTAGATTATTAAATGACAGATCCAGTGTTCTCAGGTGTGAGGGGTTTGATCTCAGAGCTGAAGCCAGAGAAGCACAACCTTCATCTGTGACACCGCACTTCCACAACCTGTACAGAAAAATGACACACTCTTGACTCTCTCAGATCAGACACACAGATTGAATCAACAGACTCATATATACATGACACATATATACTCTTGCAAGTAATCAATTATCTAACCTTGTATCTTTTTAATATAGAAAGATGTGCAAATGATTTACATTTGACATATTTAGTGCAAGTAGTAACAAGATGAATGAAGAACTAGAACTTTCCTGCTTTTTGTATTTTTTTTTCTTTTTAAGATTTTTGTCTTAAATGTATTGTTTTTATACTCTTTTATGTTCAAATTTACTACCTGTAACATTGTGTCATGTATGCTAATTATCAGACTGTCTTGGAACTCCACCTGTGATACAGTTGTACTTGTGATAATTAATTTCAGTTAATGAGAACTGAAGATAGCAATGTGCTGAAACTTTTGCCCCAATTAATTTGTTTTTAATTCAATTACACTTTGCCTGATGCAATCCATAAAATAAAAAAAAATGTTTTGAAAGACTTATGTAGTCTGTACTGAACCCAGAGTGCGGCCAGCCACCTTCTCGCTCGTTTTACCCTTTATTTAAAAATGTGATATTAAATGAATTAATGGTAATCATGTTGACTCCCAATTGTTTTAATGATTGTAATCAGGGCTTTCACGATTCCTCTATTAATTTTGAGTATGTCAAATGCAATTTACCCATGTCAAGTAACCGGCAAAATACAGGAAGTGGTTAATTCCATGGACGAGAATCTATGAACCGCATTATAATAATGTTTTCTAAGCCTAGGCTGCGATTCAATTGAATAAATATATGCCCCGCCGGTATAATAATTCTCAAAGCTGCTATATTTCTCAGCATCTAAGAGTGGCTTCGTTCACAGTGAATGCTGCTCCACATGAACTATAATCATTTATACACGTTAAGCGTCTCTAACTCAATCTCTGCATATGCTGTGACTGTAGGGCTTATAGTGTTCATCTGGAGACACAATGTGCACCATTTCATCAACATTTTCAGGCAAATCATTTATAAACCTATGCCAACAAAGGAGAACGTGATTATATTTCAAAATATGCAAACTGTTCATCGCAATTTAAAAATAAATGTTTAATCTCTAAGTTTGAGTTTGCATGTTTGCTGTCTAAATATTCTTGTTTAAAAAAATTACAGTGGCTGTAGCATATCTGTCGTAAAGAAGTTGTCAACTATCATAGATTAAAATGTTCATGTCGTTTGGCCTATATTAAATAAGGATTTGATCTGCTGTAAAGTGGGACAACAACAATCACCAGGCTGTTTGTGCCCTCTGAAGGCATTTGTTATAATCCATAATGTGATTGTTTATTCAATGTATATTGTGTATTTTAACTGCGTTGTTCTATAAAACCATATGATTACTTGCTTTTGATACTTCATTTGAAGTGTACTTCATGATACTTCATCCCCATCGTTATTATATATGTATTTTAAGTCATTTTAAAGTCTATTGTTTGCTTTGATCAATTTTTATTACCACAAAAAATGATCCGGTAACTCGATTACCAAAATAATTGTTAGTGACACCCATAAATATAATAATAGTTCGAATCCTGTATTCCATTTTGTTACTTTATGAATAAATGAAATTATAAAATTCACAGTCACTCAGTTTCATGTGAGTCTCATATCATCTTACCTGAGTTCCTCCAGTTTACAGTGAGGATTCTCCAGTACAGCAGAGAGACATTTCACTCCTGAGTCTCCTAGATTGTTCTCAGACAGATTCAGTTCTCTCAGGTGTGAGGGATTTGATCTGAGAGCTGAAGCCAGAGCAGCACAACCTTCATCTGTGACACCACAATTATAAAACCTGTAGAGAACAATGACACTCAGATCAACAGACTTAATTATTAAAGAGAAACCAATCACATAAGCTCAAATCACCATGTTAGATGGATCTTGGTCTGTCACAGAGCACAAAACATAATCATAACACACATGCAGTCAAACTCAAGCAGGAAAAAAATACTAATTGTGTTTATAATTTGTGCAGTATCTCTTTAAAACAAAACACTTCAATGGGTTAAACAATTCATTCAATAGGTCAATGTTATTCCAAAAGAGTAAGTATATGTGTGAGAGAAATATTATATAAAAACGGTTATATCATATATCACATAAAAATCTAGAAAACTTGTAACAGGAGAGGTTAAAGTAATGAATATTAAAGAGACATGAATCCTTCTCTTTTGGCTCAAGTCTACCTCTCAATCGCTCAGAAAAATCAACTTAACGTTGAAAAAAATAACGTACAAATTTACGTACGTGTAGGTATAAGGGTAACAACCAGGAAAAGTAAACTATTTATGCAGCAAGTATTTTATAACTAAGGGTTACTTATTCTAATATTATGATAGGCGACAATCTTACGTTTGGGAGCAATTTAACAAGAACATACACAGCATAGTGTACCAATATATACAGGCTTTTTTTTAAGATTACAGGGTACATAGTACATTTATACAGTCAGTTTTTTTATCAGCAAAAGTCCACTGATTAAGTTTAGGCTTCCGTGTTTCAAGGCAAGTAAAACTAAAACGATTGCAGCTTATTTTTTACACTTTGTAAATATAGTCTTTTTCCATGAACTTACAGGGTAAGTGTGTAATCTGCAGACATTAAATTAAAGTGGTGCTTGTTAACCTCGTTTCATGAAGGTACAGGGTAAGTATAATAAAAATGCATGCACACAATATGATATCACTGAATCTGAAACCTTTATTTGAAAAACAGCTTAATTGGAGACACATTTACAAAACTTCTTATCTATACATTTACCTAAAATTTTCATTTAAATACTAAAGTCCTGACAGAAAGTAGCGTGTTCTGTCCCTTTTTTTTTGTTGATCTTGCTTGGCTTCATCCTACTCTAGTTCTTCCTCTTTGTTTTCATTCTTTTTACTTATGAATCTTAAAAAAGAGTATCATGTCTCTTGCTATTATTCTGTATTATGTGTTTAAAGAAAATACAGTACACCCAGAAATGTCGGGGTTGTATGTATTAACATCGTTATTGCTGTATGTGCTGTTTGATGCTTCA
Organism: Meda fulgida; assembly: GCA_030578275.1. Classification (NCBI taxonomy): domain Eukaryota; kingdom Metazoa; phylum Chordata; class Actinopteri; order Cypriniformes; family Leuciscidae; genus Meda; species Meda fulgida. The sequence goes on along the minus strand of CM060630.1, from coordinate 30,681,499 downwards.
ACTTTGAGGAACCCATGAGCTTGCATTAGCAGAGATTATTTATGTTTCTAAAAACCTTTGTTTAGGTTCACTTGAAGAAAGTCATATACATCTTGGATGGCATGAGGGTAAAAGATTAATAAATGGAAAGCACATTTCTGGGTGTACTGTATTTTCTTTTAACCCCATACTGCACACCCCGCATTTTGGCAAGTGGGCCATATGAGACGTACCCAAAATAAAAAGGCTGCTGCTTATAAGTCAATCTGAATAGACGCATAACCCAACATATATTTTGGAAAGCCAACACTTGAGAATTTACAGTTCAAGACTCAGAATCACTGCCTGTTATTAATATGGATATATATCACAGACATGTATATAAGCTCAAACATAATAATTTTTTTTTTTTTTAATTGTTTTTAATTACAATTTTTTTTTTATTAATGTATACAAATATGATTTATCTGTGTTGTAGAAACTTAGAAACACAAGGGCAAGCCACAAGTCTGCTCAGGCTTTCAAATATGAGGATGTTAGCTCTAAAACTATGCATTTTATTAAAGGGGTGGTTGATTATGATTTCACTTTTCTAACTTTAGTTAGTGTGTAATGTTGCTGTTTGAGCATAAACAACATCTGCAAAGTTACAATGCTCAAAGTTCAAAGTAAAGGGAGATATCTTCTTCTGAAGAAATTGCTTTTTAAGGACTACAACAAACGGCTGGTAGGGACTACACAGCATTCCTCCCGGGTTAGTAACATCCCTAACCCTAAAATTTACATAAACCCCTCCCCCGGGGAAAGCGATTATGATTATCATGGCAGAATATGCTAATCAATGACTAGAAGATAACTACACATAAGCTACCTAAATTCATCAACTAATCATTCAGAAATGTCCTATTGCATTCTACATGTTGTCACTTCTTCTTGAGTCTGTACATCATTGCCTGACTCTGGTTTGAACATAAAAGGCTGAAAGTTTTAGAAATGTTCAGTGCATGTGTGTGTGAGGTAAAAGGACACAAGCTGTTGTAGCTCCGCCCCCTGTGCCGGGAGCAGCAGCTCATTTGCAATTTAAGGGATAGACACAAAAACGGTGAGTTTTTGCTCAGTGGGTAAGCGAACTGCCTTATGTTCTATTGTTCTCACTCAATTAACTATTCACACATCTGCCAGTGGGAGACCTAATCTTCATTATTCTTTTATGGTTATTCTTTTGTTTGTATTCAGACATTATTAGCCTTTATGCTGCATTGCATGACTTACACATCTACACCACTTCCCTCCCACTATACATTAATCCACCTATTATCTGAAGTCTTTCTAGAAAATAAACAAACATACAAATAAGAGCATATTCTTGGGTGCTTATGTGAATTTTTAACAAATTAGATTATGGAATAGAATAGCTCTTGGCGTGACAGGAGCATTAGAGCTACAAAATGTAAAAGATTAATATTACGCTCAAAACTCACTTTAAAATCACCATCGAGTGTTTGTATTATCCTTCAGATCGCAATCTAATGTGGATTTTAGACATATGTTGTTGAAATGTTTAGTATAGCCTTTTATTTGCATCTAATCGCTACACCTGCTTAGCATTCATATAAATCTAAACATCCATTATTGATATGAAATCGCACAAATCGTATGAAAATCAAACAAATATACACTATGGTAATCGTGTTTTAGCTTTGTTTTTCACGGAGCTCGGAACGAGGAAGTGTACAGGACAGCGGCATCCATAAGGGCAGGAATTATGATCACGTTGACCCACGTAAGAGAGCGCTGAGATCATAACTGACGCAAACCGGGAAAAGAACAGACAGTGCTGTCTATGCTGTTTTAGCTCTTCAGACCGCATTATTCAGTGGGAAATGTATAGAAATTATATTCTGTATGACAAAATGTTTTGCAAACATGTGAGAAAAAAAATCAATATTCCTCCAGATATGCACACTTTTCGACTAAAAGCTCTAATGTGCACTGTTCAGTGAAACTATGTAAACAAATAAACCGCAGCAGACGTGAGAGAATAAAAGTTCATGTTTTAATTCTACTCAATCTAAAAAAATTACAAATTGATTAGTTTGCAATCCTGACATAAATTAAGAAATGAATGTCACTGAAACCTAGTTTTATCAGAAACCGGTCAAATATTGAAGCTGGAGTCTTTAATCTTTCCACACTGCAAAAAATGCTTTTCTTATTTAGTATTTTTGTTGTTTCTAGTTAAAATATCTAAAAATTCTTAAATCAAGTTGCATTTACTAAAATTTAGTAAGTTTTTGCTTAAACAGGCCTAATTATCTGCCAATGGGGTAAGAAAAATAATCTTGTTTCCGTTTGATTTAAAATTCATTTTCTTAACCCATTGGCAGATAATTTAGCTTGTTTCAAGCAAAGAGGTTAAAACATAACGAAAAATAGCAAGATACAAGGTATTCCCTTCTTAAGATTTATATGTGGAAAGAAAGAAAAAGAAGAGGAACAAGGAGGAAGAAGCCAAGAGAAAGGAAGAGAAACGAACAGGAAGTGTTGTAAATCGGTTTTCTAATAAGTTGTTTTTCAAATAAAGATTTCTGAGTGATATCAGATTGTGTATCAGTTTTTATTGTACTTACCCTATAAGTACATGTAACAAGCACCACTTTAATTTACACCCTGCAGATGTTACACTTACCCTGTAACTACATGGAACAAGAGTACATTTCCCCATTAAAAAAGTTGCAATACTTTTACTTGAATTGAAAAATGAAAGCACAAAACTCAACAGCTGCACTTTAGCTTTCAAAATAAATTACTGATATGTACCCCGTAATAAAAAAAAAGCCTTTATGTATTGGTAAACTTTTTACAAAGACTATGATGTGCATGTTCTCATCAAATTGTGCTGTAATGTTTCAAAACGACAATCTGCAACATTGACACAAAGTGAATCTTTAACCTCTATATCTATATATTATCCAGTTTTCTCCAATTAAAATAAATGGACAGCGCTAATCCAGACTGCAGAGATTCAGTGTGTTTAAAGTAAAGAGCTATCAGGACAGCAGTGTCACCTTAATGACGAGCAGCTCATGTGTTCAATAATTTACTGATATATCACATGAACGCTTCAAACAGGAACATTTTTAGTCTCTTAATTCATATGAACAAACGTGATATCAATTTGATGAATTTTATCATGGTTCAATAGCTTTGCTTGTAACTAATGTAATAAAAGTAATTTCCCAGCATTTTATTCCATTTTGATGATACTTTATTATTGAAATAGAAAAATTCAGTGACAGTCTCATGTGAGAGTCAGGTATGAACTTACCACAGTTTCTCAAGTTTACAGTGAGGATTCTCCAGTACAGCAGAGAGCAGCTTCACTCCTGAGTCTCCTAGATTATTCTCAGACAGAACCAGTTCTCTCAGGTGTGAGGGGTTTGATCTCAGAGCTGAAGCCAGAGCCGCACAACCTTCATCTGTGACACCACAATTATAAAACCTGTAGAGAACAATGACTCAGATCACTCTAATATCAAAATAGGAAAAAAAAAAAAAAAAAAGTTTGCTCCCAATTGTGTTAGGAACACTTTTTTAAACAATTAATATATCAGTTAGTTTTACTGTTATTCTAAGAGATTGTCTCTATGTGAGAGAGAAAGATTATATAAAACTTATATAATGGTATAACTGATTTTTTTTCTTAAAATAATATATAAAAGTCTCAATATAAATGTTCATATACATACATTAAAAATGTATATATTTGAAAATAAATTTCTCACATAAATGTAAATGTAGTTGTGTAGATCCCAAATTAGGTTAGAAAGATGGAGGGTTTAAAAGTGTGATATTTATATTTTTTTGTTAAACCGTTCATTTAGAATTAAGAATTGTAATTGTAACAGCGATGATTGTTCTCAGCGTCACTTACTCAGCTGATCTAGTTGCTGTAACCACAGGTAGCAGCTTCTGAAGAACTTCATCTGCTGTATTTTGTGCTTTCAGGGTGACACTATACGAAAATAAAAAACAAGTTAATTATTAATGCTAATAATAATAATTCATATCATAAAAAAATAAAGCATTACATACTTTACTAAACACCCTCAAATATATATATATTTTTAAATTACGCACTGCTTTATAAAGGGTAGGCAAAAAAGTTTTTTTAGAATCTAAACTGTGTTGCTGTGGGATGTCTATAAGTCTGCATTTACACTACAACACTAAGTGCACAGGTCTATTTTGACACACCAGATTTTTTTAGTCCCATGCATTGTTATGGTTATTACTTTGTCAACCATCGCTATTTCAGGAGTGACTCACAGACCAATAATTTAACGGATTCACTCCCACAATCAGACATCCCACCTCTACCGGAAGTTCCATGTATCCCATATATTGATATTGGGTGCTCTTTAAACGGAAGGCTACATCCTATTGAGGTTTGTGTCTTTCCTAGTCCAATCCTTCTGAGGCATGTAGGCTCAAATCCTCAGCATTAAACACTAGAATGAAACAGTCTAGTAGGTGCGCATAGCTCCGTCACACGTTCCCAACCCCCACGATTACGGCACTAAAATACTATTAAAACTTAAACTTTTGAAAAATACACATCGCATTAAAATCTTTATATTAACTGGCTTTTTTATTAATGCAATACAGTGAATGACAGCTGTCGTTCTCCCAGTGTTTTACATTATTGCCAGTTTTGTGTTAAGTGATTTTTACACCAAAACAAAAGATAACATATATGCCTTCATCTCCAAAAACAATATTTTTGTCTTAAATTTCATAATGAACTCAAATAAGCTCAGTGCCGACTCACTTTCCGTGAGTTTTTTTCCTGAATTAGAAGGTGTGCAAAGGATTGCGGGAGATTGAAGGACACGAAGGATACACTTGATGCATCCTTCAAAAGGAGCTGAATTAAGGATGCGAAACGAAGCCTACCTTCAAAGGATCCTTCAAATTGAGACAGTCTTCAGAGGTGCTTGATAATGTGGCACCCGATATTTGCAGCCTTACTAGGACTTAATTGCGTTTGAGAGGCACCCACAAATTATGTACAATATCTCAGAAATCAATCTTTGCCCTGTGATTTAAAAACCTCTGATCTCTTAGTTCTTTCTCTTTGTTCATAATGTTTTAGACTGTAATGATTGTACTCAGTGTTACTTACTGATCATTTTCAGCTCCAATTAAGTTGTACATCTTAAACTCATGCATTGTCCGCTCTGAGGTCAACAAGACAAACACTAAAGCTGACCACTGGGATGAGGAGAGTTTCACATTACGTAATCCTCCATAGCTCATATGCGGTTGAGCTTCATTTACTAGAGAAAGATCACCTAGTTCATTCAGACAGTGAAACAGACTGATGTATTTATCTGGAGAGGGATTGTCACTGATCTTTTCTTTTATATAACGAATTGTTTTCCCATTGCTGTGAGAGCCATTTCCTGTATGTGTCGTTAGTTCTTGTAAGAGACTCTGATTAGACTCCACTGACAGACCCAGAAGGAAACGAAGGAAAAGGTCCAGATGCCCATTTTTACTGTGTAAAGCCTCATCCACAGCCCTCTGATGGAGATCAGATAGTGAAACTTTGCCTCCAGTAGTTGGTTTGGTAATCTGGTCAAACACATTGAAGTTATTGTTGATAAAGGAGAGATGCACATATAGAGCTCCTAGATGTTCCTGAATGCTCAGATGAACAAAGCAGAAGACTTTCCCCTGACACAAGCCCAGCTCCTCTCTGAAGATCTGAGTGCACAATCCTGAGTACACTGATGCTTCTGTCACATCAATGCCACACTCGCTCAGGTCTTCCTCATAGAAGATCAGGTTGCCTTTCACAAGCTGCCGATACGCCAGTTTCCCCAGTTTGACAAACATGTCTTCGTCTTTCACTTTCTTCTCATAGTCCTTCTCATGTTTGATGTTCGTCTGAATGAGCAGGAAGTGTGTGTACATTTGAGTGAGAGTCTTGGGAATCTCTCCTCTCTCTGCTTCACTCCACATCTTCTCTAGAACAGTGGCTGAGATCCAGCAGAACACTGGGATGTGGCACATAATAAAGAGGCTCCTTGAGGACTTCAGGTGTGAGAGGATCCTGTCGGCCAGACTCTGATCCCTGATTCTCTTCCTGAAGTATTCCTCCTTCTGTGGGTCACTGAAGCCTCGTACCTCTGTCACTCGATGGACACACTCAGTGGGGATGAGATCCGCTGCTGCTGGTCTGGAGGTGATCCAGATGAGAGACGAGGGAAGCAGATTCCCCACAATGAGGTTCGTCAGCAGCTCGTCCACTGAGGCTGATTCAGTCACATCACACAACCTCACATCGCTCTGGAAATCCAGAGACAAACGACACTCATCCAGACCATCAAAGATGAACAGCACTTTATACTCATCACTGGATATGTCCATTTCTCTGGTTTCAGGGAAAAAGACATGAAGAAGATCTAAAAGACTGAGTGCTTCATCCTTCATCAAGTTGAGCTCTCTGAAAGGAAGTGGAAATATGAGCTGGACGTCCTGATTCTCTTTCCCTTCGGCCCAGTCCAGGATGAGCTTCTGCACAGACACTGTTTTTCCAATGCCAGCGACTCCCTTTGTCAGCACAGTTCTGATGGGTCTGTCTTGTCCAGGTAAAGGTCTAAAGATGTCAATGCATTTGATCGGTGTGTCCTCGGTTTCTGCTCTTCTGGACTGTCTCTCAATCTGTCTCACCTCATGCTCATTATTGATCTCTCCACTTTCACTCTCGGTGATGTAGAGCTCTGTGTAGATCTCATTCAGGAGTGTTGGGTTTCCCTGCTTTGATATTCCCTCACACAAACACTCAAACTTCTTTCTCAGATTTGATCTCAATGTGTTGAAGACTTCAGGAAGTTCAGAGTCATGACTGTAAGATTAAAATACCAGATTATTAAAAATGTTAGAGAAGTAAAAAGCCATAAATTACAAAATGGATGATTTGTTTGTTGTATTAAGGGACACAGAACATAATTGGGTTTCTTTCAATTATTAGCCTTGAGTGATGTGTATTGCAACACCTAAAATTAAACAACTCCTATATTTTACCTGAATCCAGGATACATGCTTTCAATAAAGTCTCGTGGTTGAATCACAGGGTTGAACACAGTTTTGTTTTTAACTGGTCTGGAGGGAAGATTTGACCTTAAATCAGAATGAAGAGGGTAAAAAAAAAATCAGACACACTGATATTGATGCAATGGTGTCATTAACGGAGTAACTTACCAACAGCTTTTACAGTGTTATTAATATACAGAAGTCCATTTACACAATTTCATAAAAATCAAACACTATAAGCATAACTTATACAAAGTATATACCTAAGATCAGGCAGTGTTTTTCCACATTTTTTTAATTTAGTGGTACTTATACTCTTCATAGACACACAGCTGGACTTTGAGCTCTTCTGCTGGACTGAACTGTTTTAGAACCAAGTAAAATAAAAAGCATACAGGCCTACAAAATTGTATATGTTTTTTTACTGGAATCTTCTGTCTTAGGAAAGCCCAGGGAGTGCTGCAAAACTTTTGCTTCAACATTTGTGCCTCAAACTTACAATGTAGCAGGTACATGTGGGAATAATTGTAATCAAATTGTACTTTCATTGAAATCTACTATGCGTCCCTAAACAGGATGAATTTGTGTCAATTGCAAAGAATGCAAGTGTCGAGATTGAGTGCGTCAGATATAGAACGTATCATTCGATTACTGTCGACGACTAGGCGTGTGTAGACAAAATCAATGATTGTAGTCAGAAGTGTGTAACCTGCTAGTTTACACTAATGCGACAATAGTTGTTATAACTATTTACTTCAGTGTTTCTGTCAGTTTCCTGAAGCTCAGCTGCTGAAATTCCAGTGAAAACAACTTCTAGCTTTCAGACACTATATAACACAATATTCTTTTTTCTTGTTCTTGTTTTCCACATGATAAACGTAATGTGAACGGTCTCTTACAGGTAAAAAGACAGGGGGCAGTTGCTAGTTCGAATAGCATATTTGTGTATTTACCGGTAAAGTCATTCTGGCATATTACTGTTAAATTGCCAGACCGAATTTACCACAACTCTCTTACCAGTAACGACTGCATGTGTTAAAGGGGCTATTGACCGGTAGATTATAAATTACAATCCAAATTACAGACAATGTTTGATGTGCGGAATTAGTAATTTGGTAGATTTTTGTATTTTTATCCCTAATGATTTTCTCCTGGTCTTCTAATAGTGCTAACAACTTGAGCAACATATCCATGGTTTTGGAAGATAATTCGAATTCTTGTCTAATCAAATTATTGTACCTGATCTGATCTTGTATAAATAACACCAAATATGCTGCTGTCAGCACACCATTGATGGAGCAACAGATTTTGTGTGAAAAATAATAAGAGATGTTTGTTTGTTTCAAAATCTTACAAATTAATAAGGTGGTGAAAGACAGAGGATAAAACCAGCATATTTATACCAATACCTCAGTTTAAATAATATGTTTTTAATAATGTCTAAGTTAATACTTCGAACAATCACTTTAGCAAAGATGGTGTTGTACTATTTTTTATTTATTTTGATGAATTAAAGAATTATTTTGTTCAATAAATATACTGTATTTAAAATGTTCATTTTAAAAATACAGAAATAAAATTATTTAAAAAAAATAAAGATTCTGAAAGCATTGAATGATATCCCATAATAATTTGATATAGCTTTACAGTAGTAACAAATAAATATATTTTATTATATGAAGTGATTAAAATAACACGAAGGTTTCATTATAAATGTGGTGATTATCTCTAAGATGGACACCCGACTTAATATATAATAAGATATTTACCATCTGAATCGAACCATGTCATGTCAAAAAATGGAAAAGTCAGCCAAACATTTTTTATTTTTTTTATTTTGCGCATTTCTTCTCAACAGCAGGTCCTAGGGATGGTAAGATTCTGATTCGCATCGGTGCATTGGCATAAAAGTTAATGATGTGATGCATCGATTTAAAGAAGTGTGCATCGGATAAAAGTTGGCATTTGCATCGCGATGCTTTGTTTCTAACATTGTATTTGCATCGGTTATTTATATAGAATTATTAGTAGACTAGATGCCCTATACTTTATATTAATGAAAGTGTATTATATTCTGAAATATTATACTATCTGAATTATATTCAGAAAGTGACCAATAATTTGTGACCAGTATTTTTATATGTTGATTGATTTCTCATCTCTAAACAGTTTCTCAAGCGCGTTTTCTCATCAGCACTGCTGCTGCGTGAATATGATGTTTCACAGCACTACGGAGACCAAGGCGTGTCCTGAGAGTCGCACAGAACAGTGGTTTTCAACCTGTAGGCCGCAGCCCACTTTATTAGGATTGTAATAAAGGTAAAGACGATTACAGTGACATGCAGGAGTCGCACATTAGGCATGAGCAAGCTAATTATTACTGATGCGTCTATTGGTTGAGGAGATTCCCCCCTTCTATGTATAGCGATTTGAGTGCAAAGAAAAGCGCTATATAAATGTAACAAATTATTATTATTATATATATGCAAAGTTGTCATAATTAATGTTCTGTTGGTGTTTTGTAATGGATGCACGCCGAAGAAGCATGTTTTAGAGTTAAAGTTTGTGAGGATCAGTGTGGTGTTTATGTACACATGAACATCAGACGCTACAAACAATTGCTTGTTCTACCAGAGGAACTGTTCACTGATGACATCGACCCGCTGAGTTTCCACATTCAGAATGTTTATATTTTTCATTTGAATTTTGGTGTGTTTAATATTTCTTATACCATGGTCTGGGTGAATACTCGATTCTGATTGGCTGCAGGGTGTCCGTTAAAAAGTGATAGAGGACACCTAGTAAAGGAGTTCTGGTGAAAGTGCCTGTTTACAGTTCGAAATTAATAAATAAATGCGCTGCTTACAACAGCTGTGAGTAACCATAGCAACAGGCTGTCAAAGTACAATACACTCATACAATACAAAGTAATACAACAATGAGCGACTTCGTTATTTCTTTTAACATTTATGGAGAATATGACAACTTTGACGACTGGGATGCTGCCGAAGAAAGAAAAAATGTAAATAAAACGGAGAAACGACACAAAGAGATAACATCGGGTGAATTGAATCAAATAGAAGACGAAAAAGATGAGATCAACACGAAAAAAAATACTAAATGGGCAGTAAATACACTCAGAGACTTTATTGTTCAAAAAGAAATGGACTCCAGCTTTGAAAATTACACCGCTGCTGCTCTGAATGAGACCCTTTATTGCCCTCTATAAGCGCAAATCGCTGGAGCCACAACTAATTGTTTTTTTTTTTTATTGTTGTTTGATTAATTGTTTTATGTGTAATAAAAAAAAAACTATGCCTACCTTTGTGTTTCATGAAAAAAAAATGCATTTTTGAACCTGATGGGTTCTACAAGCTGAGCGGACTATAAATATCTCCGGTTGCTAAATAAACCGTCAGGCAAGTTATTATGTGTAAAAACTAGAGATTTAGCCTAATTAAAATATAAACTAATGTTTTAAAAATGTTTCATTTGGCAAGTGACCATGGTATAAGCAGGTTAATGCCCTTCGAGGTGTCCGTTGTCAGGTTTTAATGGACTTCGGCTCCGCTGCGCGTCGGCCGGTTTACACCTCGCCGTCGTCCATTAAAACCTTACAACGGACACCTCGTCGGGCATTAACCCTTACATAATGATCCTTTGGCATATCCTTGTGGTCTTGCTTGGTATGAGCTTATTTAAGTTACAGTATATATGAGCAGAGAAAGTACTTTTAAGTTGTAAATAATGTCTGAGAATTATGTTGGCAAAAAAGAAAACGGAGGGTATAAATCTATCTTGCAGTATTGATTCGGAGAGGAGAGGGGGCCTTGGAGTAAAAAAGGTTGGGATCCACTGACATTGTAGAATATAGATTAACATGGCAGAGGTAGAGCTGCATCTTCCACCAAATAATTACAAATCCCATGTTTGAAAGAACACATTACACAACTCAGAAGCACATAAGTTAATTTATGATTTGCTGTCTGTATGAACCAAAAACTATATTGCGTTACATCATATTTTTTTCCATTAAACCGTTTTGCATTGAATCGCATTGTTGAATCGAAATTACATTGTAATAGGGGTGAATTGTATCGCAGCTGCTTCATATGTATCTTTAAATGTATCGTATCGTTCGCTATGCTTTGAGATACGCATCGGCCTCAGTTATGAAGATGCACATCCCTCGCAGATACGCCTTTTACCTCAAACACAATACTTTAATATATTCTTCCATTATTGAAAAACTGGTGCTTTACTTACCTTGAAAATCATTAACAAGACCTTTGCTTCAAAATATAGTATATAATTTAGAGATTCTCATTAGCTACCGAAATCTATATTAAAAAAAACAAAAACAATCTTTAGATCAAATTGGCACAGAATCAACTTTTCGCTGCTGCCGCGATCGCGTCAATGATCATCCAAATTTCCATGTGCATCATCAAAAGCGGTTGTGAAAAAGTGCTGAGCTGAATTTGTGCAACCTGTTGTACCTAGGGGTGGTTACAGAAACTCTATATAAACGGTATGTATCGAACCGAATCAGAACTCAGATTTCGGCACCTCATTTGGGTGCCACTGAAATGCCTGAACTGTCGAGGTGGCGGCAAGGGACTGTCTTTGAGTAAGTCATTAAACCGTTAATTCAACTAATATGTTCAAAAACGCATTTCATTCTGACATAAATGTGGGTATAGAAAAGCAGCACCCCAAATATATAGTTTAAAGGGGGGTGATTATTGTCTATACCCACTGTAAATGTGTTTATTTGACCGGTCTGGCCGAACTGAATTCACTTTGGATGTGCATCACAGAAAGCCGCCTGCCAGTACGGATTCAGGTCTCTGTCGCGGATCATTGTGCTTTTAATAACTCAAACACGTCCTGCTTTTTCTTCTCATTCATCGAATGTTTCTCAGCTGCTCTATGGTGTTTAAGCAGTCCTGCGCTGCATGGATACATTTACAACCCGAAAAACCATGTTGAAAAATCTCCATCTATTGACAGTCATATCGCTCCTCTTTTAAAAAACCTGTTCTCATACACAAATCTAATCTTTAATAGAAATGTTATTCTGATTACCTGGTATAAGGCCGTTTGTCTCCACACTTAAACGCTAGTGGCGGATCCATAGAGCGGTTACTCTTCATAGACACACAGCTGGACTCTGGGTTTGAGCTCTTCTGCTGGACTGAACTGGAACAGAGAACAGATTCAGTGTTCATTCTGTATAACATGAACCATATTTATATTAACATTCATCTTGCATTAAAAAAGCACTTTGAGGAAACTTTATGATTTCTTACTTAATTTTATATTAGTATAAAAGGCACATTATTTAAGTTTCGACGCTAAAGATGCCGTATACAAAACAAAGGCACAGTTTAACACAGCTGATGGAAAGCAATCTGACGGGAAATCACGTTTATAGATGAGGTAATGTATTAAAGTTTTATTAATGTTACTGTGGTATGAAGCAGGGCATGCAGAGAGACTTTATTATGTTTATATGCCGCAGTCGGCCGCTGCCACTCCTGTCGTTTTGTCCTGTATTTTACACAGGCCTACAAACATAGTTGAATAAACTGCACTGCATTTCCAAACTTTTCAATTGCTCATGGTGCACTGCCTGACTAGCACGTGGCCGGCCCGGTGATAGAAAATGTGACTTTTGAGGGTGGTCCTAGTGATTTTCAGAGGAGGACTAACACTGGATCACACCCCATCTACACCCCAGCTACGCACGAGGGTATAATGTCATGAATAAGTGAAAGCAATTTGTGTTGCTATGATAAATCAGATGGCAAAGTCATCCCTTCCATCCCAAAAAACAAACACCATTTTCATGAACAGCTCCCTATATAACACGATAGTCCAAGTAACTAATAGGTTATAGGGATCACTGAAAGGGGAACCAAAAGAAAAATATTAGGAGTGTGTTTTCTCATTTTTCAGACACACTTCAGGAGCTGATGATTGAAACGGACAGTTGAGATGGTTTAGGCATTCCAGGCATATAATAATAATAATTATTATTATTATTATTAGGGCTACACGATTATATCCAAAATCATAATTGTCAATTATTCCCTTGCGATTGTAATTAATTGTGGCTATTAATTGTGATTATCACAATTTACATTGAATGATGTTATGAACAACTTTACACCAGTGGTTCTCAAATCGTTTGGCCATGGGACCCACATTTTCCCATGGTTATAACATATATAACACGGTTCTAGTGGTTTTAGGATATTTTATTCCAAAAATCTTACATATTTTTCCTCTAAAACAAACAAACAAACAAACAAAAAGACAAAAATAGGCTGCACATTTTTTTTCTGTAATCTGTTTCTGTGATGGGATGGATGGAGGGGGGGTCAAACTCTTTTTCTTTAATACAATATTTAACAGTGTTTGTTGAAAGTACCTGAATCCTGTAGGAAAATCTCCATCTGTGGATCCTTGTGAATCAGCCATGATGAAGCTGCAGGAGAATCTGATGAGCTTGATCTCCTCCACTGACTCTGAATGAAAAAACATCAATAATTTCCTTTATAACCTTCATAATTTAGCTGAACATATCTGCAGTGTGGAAGAAAAAGGATCATGTGACTGCGTTGCTCAGTCATACATGTTTACACACATGCTATTAAACTCCTGAAGAATCACAGAAATATTGAAGTGAAACCCGTAATTAAAGATTTTATATCAAACAAACAGATTCATATTAATATGAGCAAGTCACCACACATGAAAACTCACGTTGATCAAACTATTACAATATAAAGGTTCTCCTCGAGCTTTAACATCATAAATACACACGGAAATTCTAGCAAAAAGTTTCTACTAAACACTTTATGCTCTGTTTTTCTGTTTCGTGTTCATATTTTATCCGCTTAAAATGGCGACAGGCTAACAACTTACTTTCACTTTCTATTTGTGGGCTCATTTGCTAATGACACGCAGTAAGTTATCCATGACTCATAATTTCACTCGAACGGATTTCTGACCAAATTACTCAATTATCTCTAGATATACAGATATCTAATCAATCTTAAACGAGTAAGGAATAATATTGAACTCACTTTTCTCGAGTGGACGCACACAGTCTCTGATAAACACTGCAGCGCGACTTCACTGCGCCTGCGCCACAACAAGTTCTTCTTCTGTGGGTTTATTATTGGCGGGTCGCATACCAGCTTTTTAGGTGCGCCCCCTCTGGTCTGGAGTGTGAAGGGATTTCAGTCTAGGTGTACATTATGATATCTATAAATACTATTGTTGTGAATGTGCTGTTTTTGATTTGGGACTCCGGGTCAAAGGAGATGGGTGAAGATTAAAACTGCTTACTTTATGTGGCAAGTTTCATCTTCATAAGTGTAAAGTAACTGTTTCTAAGCCCAATTTTAGACTTTTTTGTGTTGATTTAAAATTATTGTATGACTCTTTGTTTCTCAGTTAATAAGAAAGCTGCAAAAACTTTGTTGTTGCTCAGAGAAATTATGGTTTCATTATAAATTAGCTTTTGATATTCTGAAGATTATTATTTATTTAATCCCAATGTTATTTATTTCTAATTACTTGTATTCATTTTGCGTATTTGTAGTTTCTATGCATGTTTTGTGAATTTTTTTTAGTTGTCTATCCCTTATACTGCCTTGCTTACTTTGAGTTTATTGTCTCATTTTTATTTTCATTTTATTCTTTGAGCTTGATACATGAATCCCCTGTGACTTTTTGTTAAAAAAAAAACCTATATATATTATTCTTAATTAATTTTAAAACTGTCTATAGTTTTACCAGACCCTTGTTTTGTGTTTAATATGTTGCTGGTTGTAAATTCTTTACATCTTATGTTCTGTAGTTCTCTTTTTAGTTGATTTCTTTCCTGTTCATACCTAGAACAGAATAACAACATACGATCAATTATGTCCATTACTTACTTGGCATCGTTCACATAATCCTGTACTGTGTTTTCCTATTATATAAAGTGTAAGATTAAGTTTTGCATGGCCCATCCTTAGTCTTGTTAAAAAATATCTCATTTTGTACTTACATTTTTGTGTCTTTCGTCTCTATATTATAAAAATGTCTTCCAGTTTTACATTCATTCCAATTTCCTTGCCATTTCTGATTACAAGGTTCTTTAATTATACTTTTTCCTTCATCCAACTTATTTAAACTGTTATAGATGTTCAGTTTAAGTGAATATTTAGCCATTTTATCAGACCTTTTATTTCCTGATATCAATGTGCTATTACCCAAACAAAATGAACTATTATTCCAGCCTGTCTTAATCTATACATTATACTCAGTTTATCTATGTAGATATTATATCTAACTCTTTGAAATATTTGAAGGCTCAGTAAGTGATGCCATTGAATCACTTCTTCACAAAGAGCCACTGAATTGCCACCATTTCTGCAGTCAGTGTGCTGAAGGCCCATTTGTTAACATCCCACATTTTCCTATTTTAGGCTATGTTTACACGGAAACGATGTGAAGAGAAAACGCAAAAGTGGCGTTGCGTTAACACTTTAATTCTGCGTTTAGACGAGCGTTATGGGGTGGGATCCGCGTGCATATGGTGACGCAAAAGTGTGAAATTCGATGTAGTGTGCACTCCAGGCGCTAGGTGGCGATGTGAAGCACTGACGCACAATAACACTAATATCTGAGAATATTTTGAACAGCTGAAAAGACTCTATATGTTTATCAGAGCTGCTAGCGCAACTTGAAGATCCGACGTATGGAAATAATCCGACATGTTGGTTGTTATGTTCCTGTACTGGCGCATGCCTGTGACGTAACGCGTACGCGACGAGAGCAGATTTGCGGTTTTGGTTTATTTCTTTCACTGTCTATGGCTGTGTCCGATATCTCCACTCAAACCACTACTCCCTAACCCCTATGTAAGGTAGGGAGTAGAGCACTATATAGTGAGCTCACCAGGATAATAGAAACACCACTTTCGGACACTACTCGATCGTCTCTCGGCGCCGTTGATTACGTCATTACTGTCGCACTATTTAAACGCGCCATCATCTGTCAGCTGGTGCGAGCCAGCTCTGGGCAGCACTTTAGCTCATTTACCCCTTGCAAGGACTTACTTTCACATAACTTTTTTTTTAATACATATTTTAGTATTATTATTTTTTGTTTTGTTTTCTTGATTGTATAGCTATATGTTATTTATTGTATTTTGCAAGTATGTCTGCCCTCTGAGAATTGTAAGTTAATATTGTTTGTTCAATACCTATTTTGTCTGTAAAATTGAATTTCAATAAAAAAAAAAAAAAAAGCCAGCTCTGGGCTAAATAGATTTTTTTTATATATAAATACATTACATTATATTTAGCTTATTTCTCCAAAATTGTAAAATTAAAAGTCATTTCTGGCCGTTTCTGTTATAATGCGTTACTCCACACATGATTATAACTTATAAACATAAATAAAATTAATACACATATTTCATATATTTTCATTACTGTAGAGGGCTAATGTTAGCAAGCTGGGTCGTTAGGCATGATTTGTGCCGTAATGGGGCAATACGTGCTTACAAACAATTTATACATGTCTGACAAAATTGTAGAACTACTACATATCATAAGTTAAATGAGAAAGAACATAACTTACATTTGTATGACAAATTCGTATTGCCGCGCTGCTCTCCTTGACGTCCATCCGCCATTTTTACGATCAGCGCAATGCATGATGGGATGTAGGGCTTGGGTTAGTGACCATCGGTTGTACACTACTTTTCAAAATGCACTCTGGGATACATTGAGTGGACTATATAGGGTTTAATAATCATCACTATACATTCGGACAGCACTACAAAATGCCGAGCTCACTATATAGTGCACTTTATAGTGAGTAGTGGGAGATTTCGGACACAGCCTATGTTTTTTTTTATTTTTTATTATTAACAAAGCAAATATGGCGCATGCCTGTGACGTAACGCGCACGCGACGAGAGCAGATTTGCGGTTTTGGTTTCTTTCTTTTACGGTCTATGTTTTTTTAAATTATTATTATTATTAACAAAGCAAATACAAACAAATCAGGGACAATGTCAAATCTTACTACGAAAAAAAAACTTAAAGAACAGAAGAACATGGAGCATGTTATGGCAAAAATGGCATTTACATAATCAAAATAATTACTGTGTGTAGGCGTTGGTGGAGCGGTTTTAAGATGTCCACTCTGGAGGGGGGTTTCACTTTTTTACCTTTTTAAGCCCCCAAAACGCCGTCGCCGTGTAAACGAAAGGCACATCCAATAAAATATTTTTACGTTTTCAGCTGGAATCGTTCTCGAGTAAACGGCCTTAAATTCAGTAACAGAATGCCGATCAGTACGGCCTATCTCTGGGTTTCCTGAGCCATCTGTGTATATTGGAAGAAATGCATAATAAACTGTTCTGATATGTAATGTTGAATAGCTAGATATTGTCATTCTATCCATTTTTAATACTATCATGAATATGTAAATCAACTTCAGGTTGATTGGGGAAATTATAACCATTGATGAAAATTATACATTATTTAGTGACATTCCTGCAGCCCATTTACTTGCGCTCTATGCAAACCCTGTTCCTGTTAAGTTAATGCTTCCCCTTATTGATTTTATAGGATGATCTGATTTATGCTCTTGTAAATGGATCCAGTAAGCAACAGATAATTTCTGATGTCTTATGTTTAATGAGAACTCTCCAGTTTCAACTTGCATTGCTGAGATTGGAGTTGTTTTAATTGCATCTATAATACAGTTCTTACAATCCAACCGTCTCCATTGACTTTGCATTGCCAGAGGATGCCTATCTAATAAAAATAATAAAAAGCAAAATTTCTATAACTAAAATGTATGTGAATATGGAAAATATCAAATAAAAACTCAATATTCACAATATTAATAAAACTAGTATCTCACTGATGTAAGTTAAAGATGCGGTGGTTTCAGTTTCGAAATGTGTAATCAGTTTACTCAAAATTATATTTAAATGATTACTGGTTACAATAACAATGATTCATTTGAATTTGTTTTGCCAATAAAAAATATGCAAATTCATTATAATAGCATATAGCTACTTTTGATAATCAGTGGCCAGCAAAAACAAATATAAAGTAATATTAAAAATGTTGAAAGTCCCCCTGGCCTGTATCAATAATTTTGATCACCAAAATTACAAAACATTTTTTCCTTGAAAAACAATCTTCAAGCCTTAAAATATCTTAGTTGTAACTCGACACCCGTGCCTCATTTAGTAAACACGGTTCTATGAATATGCAAATGGCCCCGCCTCGACTCACTCTTTTTATTTATTTTTTTATTAAATGCCACAAGAACAAGAGGTATCACATATTCACAATATTACATTAACAGCCAGGAAATGAAAAAAAGGGGGAAAAAAGGGTTTTACCACTGATCTATATAGAATGACTATATAGTGTGTAGTCTATATAATGTCGTTCTATATAGATCAGTGGTTTTTACATAAAATCCAGTGCTTTCAAAGCATTACATGTTATCATTGCTTTTTTGTTTTTAGTTTGTTCCAAAAGATGTACATATAATGTAACGTCATTTATAAAATGTGGAAAATTTGGTTTTCCTTGAGCCCACTTCTTTTTCTGTATATGGTATTTTCCTAATAAAATCAATAACTGTATAATATGCTGTTTTTTACATTCCAAATTGTCTTTCTGAGTATGAAAAAGCACATCAAAAACACAAATTTCCATCATACACTTCAGTTTTCTATTAATAAAGGTTTCTAAATCTTTCCAAAATAATCTTGAGTAAATACAGTGAAAAAACAGATGCCTCCACTCACTCCCTCACTCAGAGATCCACTGGTTGACGATCACACGTTGATCTGATTGGTTACAAGGTTGTTTGTGACGTCAGAAACACCAGCGATTTCAAACCGTGTTTTTGACACTGTCTTTGGTTCACTGCAGTTTTAAGGAGCAATCAAGGATGTTAACTTGTGAATTTGCGCATGGTTTGTCTTAAAGCGTATTTAAAACACCACACAGACATATAAACAACTTTAAAAGCTGGATTTTCACCGCAGGGGGACTTCGATATACAGTGCAGTTCTCAGTGCGGTCAGCAGGAGTCAGTAGAGCGGCGGCGCCACAACGCATCAGCCGTAGAAGAAGAAACAGCAGCAGCGGCAGTGACTCGCATTCAGAGAAACATCAGCAACAAAATCATGGAGGAAACCGCAAAAAAGGAGAAAAAGCAGGACGAAATCAAAGAGGAGAAGGATAAACAACCTGCGGGGAAAGAGAAGGAGAAGAAAGAGGAGCAGGAGCTGGTGAGAGAGAGAAAAACACCCGCGTTTGAATTCCGCCTGAGTCACTCTGCAGGCCAGACACTCACACACACTCACACACACTCACACACCACAGTCATGTTTGTGATTATTCATGAGTTATCAATGAACATCAGTCACTTTAAGCAGAAAACGCTTTAAAACATCGCGTATTTGATTAACAGACTCTCATGTATGCGTTACATGTATCATATCTTGTATAAACATCGGGATGTATGGCTGAATGCTTCCCTGAGGAGAAATTCCATGGTCTGAGTTTTAAAATAACTATATTTCATTGTTTCCAGGGTTCTGATGTTGTTAATAATCATTTCTCTGATGTTTTTGTGTTGTTTTTGCAGTCAGAGGAGGACAAACAGCTTCAGGAGGAGTTGGAGATGCTCGTGGAAAGACTCGGTGTAAGTTGAGAGTTTTTGTTAGATTTATTAATTATTCCTGGTTGAACTGTCAATTTGACACATTTGAAGAAGCAACATTAACATTCTCAAAAAATATCCTTAATTGCGTGCGATTTATTGTAATGGAAGAACATTGAGTATCAATATACAGTAAGGTTTCAGTTTTTTAACATTTATTAAAATGAACCAATACTTGTACAGCATTTGAATCTTAGTGTTCATTTCATCATTCACTAATACATTAAAATCAAAAGATGTATTTGTTAACATCAGTTAATGCAGTGTGAACTAGCCTGAACAAACAATGAACAATTGTTTTGCTAGGCTGTCAATCGATTAAAAATTAACTAATCACACATTTTTCTGTAATAGGCTAAATCACACCTAACATTAAAGTTTGTAATATAAATGTTTTAATATTTTACATTGAATCTCCAAAATAATGTTTCAACAACATTATCCATTCAAAGCTAAAGTTTTTAACATTTAATAGACTTTAACAAATATATTAACTTTTAATTATATGAATCTAAAACAATCTTCACATTAAACCATTGTGATAAATGTCACATTTAGCTGTGCCTTTAATATATCAGGGCTCAACGCTGAGGTTTTTTTCTATTGGCCCCGTTTGTAAACAGTCCTTTATGATTTTCAGGTAGGTCTAACAGGTAAATAAACATGAATTGAATAAAGTTATCAAACATTTTGCAGTCTTCACTACATAAATTATTAATTGTATATAGATTTATCTTTATTAAAGCTACAAACGTTATTTAGTCAAGAGCAGTGAGTGATTTTCTGTCTTTTGTTCTTTGATTATAATTAATGACAGACTTCAGCAGGTTTATTAGGCTGCTGTCACTTTAAGGCCTGAAGCACATGACCTGGACCAGACACGCATCCTCACAACTCTCTTCATTTAAAACTTTAATTGACTAACTTAATACTGCGCTTGCGAGGATACTCAACAAACCGGATATTTTAACATTGTTTTGTTTTTGTCTGTTTAAGTGTGAAAGAACTGTGTTTTGCGGTCTTTTGTGTTTGTCTACAGACAGTACAGATTTGAGTGATTTTTTTGTTGTTGATTTTTTTTGGTTTAATAGCATTTAAATGTGTGATAGCGTGATTATATACTGTACCACAGCCCAAGGATTTTTTTGAAAAAATGGATATTGCGTTGATTGCAAAATATTTTTTAACACGTTAAACTGGTAAAAACTAATCGCATGCAATGATTTTTATTTTACCGTATTTATTAATTTTTAACACTAATTTATTTTTACGTGTTAATTGACAGCCCTAATTTTTTACTAAGATTGAAAAATATTAATAAATGCTTTAAAAATATATTGGTAATGCTTACAAGTGAGACCTTATTGTAAAGTGTTACTAGAATTAGTTTTCACAATGTAATGAATTTCTTAAATTACTTGTTGATGCAAAAACAAATGTTTACCAATAATGTCACCAGCCATTTTTTCCACAATACAATCAAATCCTTATGGATAAAATCACATCCTGGCCAACTGAATATTCTGTTTCACTCAAAGTTAAATGCGTTGATTATTTTGGGTCAAGACGCTTGTTTTCTCTGTTGCGCAGGAGACGGACACGTCTCTCTATCGTCCTGCTCTGGAAGAACTGCGCCGTCAGATTCGCTCCTCCACGACATCCATGACATCGGTGCCCAAACCGCTCAAGTTCCTGCGACCCCATTACGCCAAACTCAAAGAGATCTACCAGAACATGGCGGCGGGAGAGAACAAGGTGTGTTTGCGGCATCAATTAAATGGCTCTGATGATTTTATTAGGACAATCAGCCTATGTTTGTGTGTCAATCCTTCTCTGTTTGACAGCATTTCTGTGGTGACGTGGTGTCGGTTCTCGCTATGACCATGAGCACCGAGCGAGAGTGTCTGAAATATCGACTGCTGGGCTCACAGGAGGAGCTCGCGTCATGGGGACACGAATACGTCAGGTATGAAAACCAGCACCAGTACAGCCAGACGACACCCTGAATGTTATTGTTAGCTAAAACTATTAAATAATCATTTTTGGTAATTGAAATAAAGCTTAAAGGTGCAGTAAGTGATTTCTGAGAAACACTGTTGAAAGTAGATCAGACAGAGCACCTAAACACTTGTAGCCAATCAGCAGTAAGGGGCGTGTCCACTCGTGATGGGGAGGGGCTTGTTGCATAGTGTGTTTTTTTCTTTTGGGGGCGGAGCTATCAAGATTTGTTTGTTGGGTGTTTGTTTTGGTGATTTCAAATATCAACAGCATTTCAGAAATCATGTACTGTACCTTTAAAGTAAAACTATTTAGTAGGAACGCATCGATGTGTTGACTTATAAAAGCAATTATTTCCACTATTGGCCATTGGATGATTGTTTAAAAACAGCTGATGATCAGGGCTGATAATATCCTGTCAATCAAAAGAGGGTGGAAATACATTTCAGACTGCAACTCATATTGTATACAAAGATTATGTCTCTTGTTTTCAATTTAGGGCTGTCGAAGGCCCTGTTTACATCAATATTAATATGCGTTTGGTCGATCGGATCACAAGTAGAACGTTCACACCTGGTGTTTTAATCCGTCTCTTCTGTCCACTTTCACCCACTTCTGTCCTGATTTCTCTGAAGGGACGGTCTATGAACGGGTCAATGTTTGGGTTTCTTAAGATCGTTCAATCTAATGTACAAAATAAGCTGATTTACATATGAACACGACCGAAGACGACAGAGAAACGCTGAGAGCATCAGCTTCAGTTTCTGCTCTGACCGATGCGAGACCAGCCGAACGCTGTGAGTGTGTGTTAGAAATCAGGAATGATGAGAGAACATTGTGATTGGCACGTTTTTCCTCTTCAAACTAAACTTGTGTCTTCAGCCGACAGTTTAAACCCGGTCTGGCTATCGCTCCTCCTATAATGTTCACGCATTAGTTCAGAAGACGGTGTTTACTGGGTGTTTGAACACATCGATCACATGACTCGGAATGCGCTCGGGCTAATTACAAGTGAAAAATGTCAATTTTGGTCGAATTTGAGGTTCATTAAGCCCTCGTCTAGCGATTCCAATGCTCCAAAAAGCTATTAAACATCTAAAATTATCTTTACTTGTATGAAATGCCCCTTTTCTCTTCTCACTTCTCGATGATGACGCTCCTTTCAGCAAAAGTTTGGTATCGTTTTAAAGCGCAGCATTCCAACTTTGTCAATATTCATAGTCATTTCTCAAAGTCTGAACCAGTAAAATGTGATTTTCAAACTAATATATTTATTTAATTATGCTTATTACTTACTCGTGCTTACTGACGCCTCTCAGACCTCGATATACACGCATACACAGAACTACAGTATACAATTTCAATATATCTGTCTTATCAAATATTCACGCAAACATTATCGGTTTTGTCTTATGTGAGCGTTTTATTAATTGTTGTGGAAAAACAGCGTTATATTAGATCCGTGCGGTACTGTAGGTTGGACTGTCCATTTCATTAATGTTAATCAAACAATTGTGGCTTCGTGGAAAAAATGTTTAATATATATTTTTCCAATAGATATTAGGTTGAGTTTGTGTGTGCCACATTTGATGTTATTACCAGGGATTTCAAGGGATGGTTGCTTGGTAATTTTGTTTTATAACCTTCTGGAAACTTTCTCGATATTTTTTTCAAAATGGACCTTTTTTTTCAATTTTTTTTGTCTGATTCCAACAAATCATACATCATTTGTAAAGTTTTTTTAATAAAGAATGTGAAAATTAAGAGATTGAAAATTAGCTCATTTTCTCTTTTTTTTTTTGTTGTTGTTGTTGCCAGAACGGTTCAAAAATAGTGACGTTAAAGGAGGCTCTATTTGACCCTTTGAACCACCCGTAGTTCAAACTTTCTTTAATGCAGTCTGGGAACTTTCTAGCTCTTTCCGTGACCCTGTGTGTGTTTCCAGGCATCTAGCCGGAGAGGTCGCTAAGGAATGGCAGGAGATCGAGGAAGGTGATAAAGCTCAACAGGAATTACTTCTGAAGCTGGTCAAAGAGATCGTCCCGTATAACATGGCCCACAATGCCGAGCACGAGGCCTGTGACCTCCTGATGGAAATCGAGCGTCTCGACATGCTGGATACGTACATCGATGAAAACGCCTACGCTAAAGTCTGCCTTTACCTCACCAGGTGCGACACGATTACCCACAATGCATCTGAACTTGTCTTTTAGGTGTCTTCCTGTTTTGATCGTGTGTTTGTGTCTCCAGCTGTGTGAGTTACGTCCCTGAGCCGGAGAACTCGGCTCTGTTGAAATGCGCTCTCAACATCTTCCGCAAGTTTAACCGTTACCCAGAAGCCCTCAGACTCGCACTGATGCTTAATGACGTGGAGCTGGTGGAGAACATCTTTACTTCCTGCAAGGACATGTATGACAAACATGCCCTTAATTTAGTCATTTACACACAGTTTGTCTCCTGAAAACTGAATCTCGAGTTGCAGAACACTGATATTAACGTGTGTGTGTGTGTGTAGTGTCATTCAGAAGCAGATGTCGTTCATGTTGGGTCGTCATGGCATGTTCCTGGAGCTCAATGAAGATGTGGAGGATTATGAAGATCTGACTGAGATCATGTCCAACGTGCAGCTCAACAGCAACTTCCTGGCTCTCGCTAGAGAGGTGCCTACACACACACACACACACACACACACACACAGAAAAATATCCAGGTCACGAAATATCTGGGTCATAAGAGAAAAGGAAAGTAAGCCTATTTTTTAGGATAATGTTACATCATCTTCATGATAATTCAAATTCATAGTTTATCATTATTACAGTGCAACAAAAAAAACAATTTTTTAAAGTACAGTTGTAAATATGCATCATGGGGTGGGTTGTACCTATAAGGATTCATCTTAAATCTAGATAAAAATCAAGGTTTATATTACTATTTTTTTTTATTTCAAAATTACATTTAAAATAAAATTAAAGATTTAGATAAAAAAACATGAATTTTATACTAACAGAAATATTTTTCTCTTGTGATTTCTTGTACCGAATTTGATTAATGCTGATTTAAAGAAATTACTGAAGATTTAATATATTATTGTGTCCTTAAAGGATCATTTTGAGGTGACATTGTGCCTTAATCTCACTCTGCTTATATTTTGCATGCAAAATATTATGTTTTTCTTGTGATTTTGACCTGGACATTTTCACACTTATTTATAATATTTCTGTCAGTTGCATGTACATATTTGTAGATGTTATATTCTGATCCTTTCCTCTGTAGCTCGACATCATGGAGCCTAAAGTTCCAGATGACATTTACAAAACCCACCTGGAGAACAACCGTAAGACCCTTCAGATCTCATTAAGGGAGTGTGATGGTGTTGTGTTTTACTAACGGTGTGTTTCTCTCAGGGTTTGGTGGCAGCGGCTCACAGGTGGACTCCGCTCGCATGAACCTCGCCTCCTCGTTCGTCAACGGCTTCGTTAACGCTGCGTTCGGACAGGACAAACTACTCACGGAGGACGGAAACAAGTGGCTCTACAAGAACAAGGACCACGGTGAGAACAGCCACATATCTGGGCTGCTAAACAACATAAATCTGCTGTTGTTGTTAGGGGTGTGAACCTACACTGGTCTCACGGTTCGGTTCCATTACGATTATCATGTCATCGATTCAGTTCAATTCGATATCTCGATGCATTGTGTGTGTGTGCGTGTTCGCCTGTTTGGGAAGTCGCAGTGACATTCCAGTTTAAGTTTCAAGGGAGTAACGCTTTTTTTATGCCATTAAGAAAATTAAATTCTGTCAAATCAATTTTGTTTGAAAGAAATGTGCATTTAAAAGCAGCGCTCATTCATCGGTGTATAATGTTACCAGATGCGCGCATCAACCGTCGCCGAGTCCGTGTTGAAGGTGACGATCATCCATTTATAATCACGCGTAACACAGAATAATTGTAATTTGACCATCGGGTGCGGATGCTTAAATCAGAGAACATTATTAGTGCGGGTGGATGATGGTTTTGGCTGTGGATTCGGGCGACGGAGCTCATCTTAAAGCATTCAGACTCTGCAGGCGTTACAGCTCGGGTGAACATGGCTAATGTGGTTTATCAAGTTAGTGGTATTACCTCAGGGTGTCCGCGGAGTCTCAAAGTATTAAAAGTTGATAAATCCATTTGGGGAAAATTAAGACCCTTAAAAGGTATTAAAAAGTCTTAATCCCGATTTTATGAAGCTTTGTTTGACTCCAAAAAGTATGCATGAATATATTTATTTTCCTCGCCATTAGCTACAATTAAAAACAACGGCGTGGTCGGTCAGTGAAATCGGCTCGGGGCGCGCGCACCACGTACGGGTGACGTCACTTATTTTTTTTGCGAAATGTGCGGTTAGGTGTTAAGTCGTCCTCCACATGTCACGACTCCTGGTTGGACAAGGATGGGTTTAAACAAAGGCTGAAGCCTGTCGCTGAAAACAACCACGAGGGTTACTGTACATTGTAAAAAGAAGAGTAGCCTCGATGGGCATCAACGCTGTGAAGTCCCACATGCGGTGCTAGCCACAAGGCCGCCGTTGGCCGCAGAGCTGTCCATCGCCAGTTTTTGTGCTCCACCAGCGACATTACTACCCAACACGACAGCAGCTGAACTTGTCAGAACAGCTACGACAGCGTCCTCGGCCCCATCGCCTGCCCACCGTATGGTTGTGCTCTATAGATTTATTTGCAAACAACTGTTTAAGTTAAAGGTTTGTTGCTGATTAGAACTTGAAGTGGCGATGAGGGCTTGAAATATTTTGAGGAGGTCTTCAAAGTCTTAAAAAGGTATTGAAATTAACTTCAGGATTCCTGCATATACCCTGTACCTCCTGAATATTATTAGTGCGTGACATGAGCGCACACACACGTGTCTTCTCCAGGTCGTGTTACCAGGTTGTTCATAAAAGCCAAATGTGCCCAGATGTAGGCTTTTAAAGTAGTTGGAGCATGTTTAATTACTCGCACTCGCGTCTCGTTTCCCTCTGTCAGTCTATGCTACCGCGACAAGGCAGATTTAAAAATAGCTTTGTTCCAGTAGTGATTAATTTTATGAATACTATTAAGATGGAGTAGGTTGTTTTAGTGTGATTTTAGTGTCTTGTTTCGTCTGTATGGTGGTATCGTTTATGTTTGAGAAACAGCCAAAACTTGTTCTCTTGAACTTAATTTACCTACGGGTATAAATAAAGGAACCGAACCTGACCTGAAATGACGTCAGAAAAGCGTCAGTACATAATAATCAATTATGGTCTGTTACTGAACCGATACCGAATCGTCCTCGTTTGCATCGCGACGCAGCGTAGAAACGATTTATTTTGACACCCCTAGTTATTGTGATGATCTTTGTGTTAAATGTGTTTGTGTTTCAGGCATGCTCAGCGCTGCGGCCTCTCTGGGAATGATCCTGCTGTGGGACGTGGACGGTGGTCTGACACAGATTGATAAATATCTCTATTCATCCGAGGACTACATCAAGGTACAAATGCACACAGTAGCCATGTTTCCATTCAAAGTATCCTGAAATTTCAAACAGATTTTAATCACTAGATCTGATCGAGTGGTCTTCACCAGATAGATCGTATAGATCATACAAGTTTGACTCGTGCTTTTTTGCTTAAAGGTGAAGACCCAACTCTATGCATGTTTTGTAAGATTCCCCTCTCTGTTAAACATATGTGACCCTGGACCACAAAAGCAGTCACATGTCGCTCGGGTATATCTGTAGCAATAGCCAACTATACATTGTATGGGTCAAAATTATTGATTTTTCTTTTATGCTGAAAATCATTAGGATATTAAGTAAAGATCATGTTCCATGAAGATATTTTGTAAATTTCCTACTTTAAATATATAAAAAAAATATTTTTGAATGCAGCACAATCATGAACATAAATGCACAACTTTAAAGGAGATTTTCTCAATGTTTAGATTTTTTTGCACCCTCAGATTTCAGATTTTCATGTTGTATCTCAGCCAAATATTGCCCTATCCTAACAAACCACACATTAATGGAAAGCTTATTTATTCAGCTTTCAGATGATGTATACATCTCAATTTCAAAAGATTGACCCATGTGTCCAGGGTCACATATTTTATCGGACTGTCCTGGGTTTAATACAAGTGAATGCTCTTTTATGAAGTTATTTCACTTAGGGACTTATTTAGTAAGATTATGAAAAGTTTTTATTTTATTTTTTATTATAAAAAAGTTATGACTTGACATGTTTGTTTGCTTGGGTTTTATTGTATTTATAAGATATATGTATTTTTGTAAATTCATTTTTGCCATGAAAATAGCCTTAGATGATGACATGGCATTAAATAAAACAATCAATTAATCAATCCATTCAATGTTGCGACTGTGCAAAATTGGATATGTATGTGCTGCTAAAGCCAGAAGCAAACAGCGCTACTGATTGGAGAGGAAAACCTGGGAAAATATTCTGAATGATTTATTTGACACATTTATTTCTTCCAGTCCGGGGCGCTGTTGGCGTGTGGTATCGTGAACTCTGGCGTTCGTAACGAGTGTGATCCCGCTCTGGCTCTACTGTCCGATTACGTCTTGCACAACAGCAACATCATGAGGATTGGAGCCATTTTTGGGTAATTCACAAATGACACCAACCATTTCTTAAGTTTTTTGTTTTAATGGTTTAATTGAATTTTAATAAACAAATTCATACCTTTTAACATTCTAATAATTTAGTACAATTTTAACAGTTATAGGGCCCTATTAAATGTTTTAATGTTAAATTTAAAGGTTTTTTTCTTTTTCTGTATTCTGTTTTATGGTTTAATCAATTTTTATCAAAAACATTGGTAGATGAATTAATGCATATGACTCACTTTTTAATTTTAAATGTGAAGCATTAAGTTAAAATAGATTATCTATTGGGTTTATCTCCCTCAAAAGTATAAACATTGAGCATCACAGGCACCGCTCAGATCTGTCAATCACTATCCAGCTCGACCAATAGCATGAGTTTGGGGCGTGGCTGATGATGCATTACATGGGAGCTTTAGTTACAGAAGTGCAATGGAGGTTACGCGCGACTTCTGTATTCTATAAAACCGATCGCATCGCTTCCAGTTCAAGTCTTTTAT
The DNA here is from genome assembly GCA_030578275.1 of Meda fulgida. NCBI lineage: Eukaryota > Metazoa > Chordata > Actinopteri > Cypriniformes > Leuciscidae > Meda > Meda fulgida. The sequence goes on along the minus strand of CM060630.1, from coordinate 30,652,513 downwards.
ATGTGCTTTGTTAAATATTGAGCCGTTTTACTCAATTTAATCAATTGGATTAAAACTCCTTCTCCTTCAAAACTCCTTCAAGGAGCGAGCAAAGCATATGCAGATTGATACCTAAAGTGTTTTTTTTTTGTTTTTTCCACCGCTAACATT
>CM060630.1:30642363-30647363 GCA_030578275.1 Meda fulgida | reverse complement strand
AAGTCGTTCCCGAACCCTTCCGTAGCTTCGCCAACACGCTGGTGGACATCTGCGCATACGCAGGTGAGTCAAGTACACCCTCACACAGGTTAAAGGTCACACGCTTCCTATAAAACACGTGTGTGTGTGTGTGTGTGTGTGTGTGTAACGGCCCGTCTGTCTCTCAGGGTCCGGTAACGTTCTGAAGGTGCAGCAGTTGCTTCACATCTGCAGCGAGCATTACGACATCAAGGACAAAGATGATGATAAAGACAAGAAAGACAAAAAAGACAAAGATAAGAAGGAGACTGCAGATATGGGCTCCCATCAGGTGTGTGTGTGTTCTCGTTGAGTTGTGTGTGTGTGTGTGTGTGTGTCAGTAAGGCTGATTCTGCTGTCTGCAGGGTGTGGCGGTGTTGGGTATCGCGCTCATCGCGATGGGTGAGGAGATCGGCTCTGAAATGGCCCTGCGCACCTTTGGTCACCTGGTGAGTTTTACATCGACTGCTTTCACAGACAAACCCCATGTGACATAAATGCATTTACTTTAATAAAGAAAGAAATTAAAATAATTTATAACATATATTTATATAATACATGTATTAATAAATATACATATTTAATAATAATTTATACAAATATGATTGGACAATTTTGTATATTTATAATACTTTTTTATCATAAGTAATATTTTATATATTATTATATATATATAATACATTTTTATATCAATTATGAATACATACATTTAATAAATAACTAATGAATTATTAAAATTTATAATCTTTTTAATTATAAATATAAATATTTAATAATAATTTATATAGCTAATATTGTTTGATTTTGTATTTTAAATATTAAATGTGATGTTTATTATATATTTTTTAAATTTATATTGAATATACATATTTATAATAATTTTATTGAATATAAATATCATATACATTTATAATATAATTTGTAAAATTCATATTAAATGTATTATGTAAAATTACTGTATATAATACATATTATATATAAATCAATGTTATAATTTATTAAATGTATTTATTCATTAAAAATAGGAATATAAAAATGCATTATATAATTTAATACTGAATGTAATATTTATTATAATCATTTTCTAAATTGATATTACATGTAATATATAAAATTACATCATATATATTTATATAAATTACTAACAAAAATGTATATTTAATAACGAAATGAGCATGAAATATGGAACTCTTTATGGCAGTGATTCGCCTAATGCTTTATTCCCTGGTGTGTGTGTGTGTGTGTGTGTGTGCAGCTGCGTTACGGTGAGCCCACGTTACGGCGAGCGGTTCCTTTAGCACTCGCACTGATCTCAGTCTCCAATCCCCGGTTAAACATCCTGGACACGCTCAGCAAGTTCTCGCACGACGCCGACCCGGAAGTGTCCCACAACTCCATCTTTGCCATGGGAATGGTGGGAAGCGGTCAGTCACTATAAAATCGTATATTAAATTATTAATAATTAATGCTTGTGTTGATGCTCACACGGCCTCTCGAGACGCTGAAACGCACTGATGACATCATGAAGTGCCTCTACCATCAGAGGGTGCGGTTTTCATGGTTACTGTGTTGGTCTTTTTCTACAGGCACCAATAACGCACGTTTAGCAGCGATGCTCAGGCAACTGGCGCAGTATCACGCCAAAGACCCCAACAACCTCTTCATGGTCCGACTCGCTCAGGTGAGCAGAACAACAGCTGAAAATATGGACCTGCTAATGTCTATAGGCACTTTTCCACCACCGGGCCAAACCGCTCGGGGCCTCTTCCGCCATTTTTGACGTAAAAAACGTAAAAGGCTTCGTTCATCGGAATGGTACGAAACTTGGTAAAGGTTTCCTCTAGTGGAAGCGTTTGGTACTGTCTAACAGAGGGTTACCGTTTACTGTAATTGTGCCATGTGGAACCAAGCTCAAGTGGAAATATAACTGGAACCGTTCGGCAGGACAGTGGAAAAGCGCATTCTGACTATTACCTCATTGTCATGTGACACGTTTCTGTTTGTATTACTAATTATATACACGCTTTAATGCATTAGCACATTAGCACTAAAGAGGAAAGCTGTTAATTTGAGCTGTGATTCGGGCCAAAATTAACTCCAAATGCTAAAAACAATTAATTGACTTTAGTGAGTGAATGAAGCAGTGGCTTTTTAAGAGTTATGTTAATGTAAAAAGATGTAGTCTAATCCTAGGCCAGTTTTTCCCTTTAGTCTTAAGTACTAAAAAGGAAGGAAAAATATGAAAAACTGTTGGTGGGTAGAAAAGAAACCTCAAAAGGAAAACATAAGATATTCTGTGTAAAGAAAACTGAATGATTCAATATTAAATCAGTATCAAGGCACATACTGTGATTTATATATATATATACATATATATAATGTGTGTATATATGTGTAATTTTATAATGTATTTTTTTTTCTATTTGGATTTAATTAGTCTCAGATTAAGTACTTTAGTGCTTCTTATTTTAGATAATTTCTAATTTTTGTTTTAATTTGATATTTATTTTATTCCAGCTTTTTTCAATGTACAAAAATATAATGTTTGTTTCATCAGATCACTCTGATATATACTTCATAATATGAAAACATATTAATTACAAAAATATAAAAGCTTAAGTACAGTATTGAAACGGTTTCTGAGTTTTTAATTCTTGGTGAAATATGAGGCAGGCCGGTTTTGTGGGATGGTGATTTTCCAGTAACCGGTCATTGAAGTGGATCAGCTGCTGAAATGTGTGTGTGTGTGTGTGTGTTTCAGGGTCTCACTCATCTGGGTAAAGGCACACTGACGCTCTGCCCGTATCACAGTGACCGGCAGCTCATGAGTCAGGTGGCCGTCGCTGGACTCCTCACGGTCCTCGTGTCATTCCTGGACGTCAAAAACAGTGAGAATGTCCTTTTCACCACCCAGTACCACATCAGAACAACACCTGTAATGTCTGTCTAATATGTACCTGTACTTTCTCGTCTCTCTCGCTGCAGTAATCTTGGGAAAGTCTCATTACGTTCTCTATGGGTTGGTGGCGGCGATGCAGCCTCGCATGTTGGTCACATTCGACGAGGAGCTCAGACCTCTGCCAGTGTCCGTCCGAGTGGGACAGGTGTGTGTGTGTGTGTGTGTGTGTGTGTGTGTGTGTCTCTGAAGGGGCTTGTCTGCTGAGAGACTTCAGTGTAAACACCCACTGCTGTGATTGGCTTACATTTTGCATATGAAATGAGCATTACATGTGGAACTCTCTCGAAAATATTTACTTAGTTTTTACTATTACAGTTCTAACTAATCGTGAAAAGTGTTGATTATAGCATTATATTTAGATCTATAACATTATATTTAGATCTATAGGATATTGAAATCTATAGCATTTTATTTAGATCTATACCATCATATCGAACTCTATAGCATTATATTTAGTTGATTAGCATTATATTTAGATCTATAGCATCATATTGAGATCCATAGCATCATATTCAGATGTATAGCGTTATATTTAGACTTATAGCATTATATTGAACTCTATAGCATCATATTTAGATCTATAGCATCATATTTAGATCTATAGCATCATATTTAGATCTATAGCATCATATTTAGATCTATACCATCATATTGAACTCTATAGCATTATATTTAGTTGATTAGCATTATATTTAGATCTATAGCATCATATTGAGATCCATAGCATCATATTCAGATGTATAGCGTTATATTTAGACTTATAGCATTATATTGAACTCTATAGCATCATATTTAGATCTATAGCATCATATTTAGATCTATAGCATCATATTTAAATCTATAGCATCATATTTAGATCTATAGCATCATATTGAGATCTATAGCATCATATTGAGATCTATAGCATCATATTTAGATCTATAGCATCATATTTAGATCTATAGCATCATATTGAGATCTATAGCATCATATTGAGATCTATAGCATTATATTGAGATCTATAGCATCATATTGAGATCTATAGCATCATATTGAGATCATATTGAGATCTATAGCATTATATTGAGATCTATAGCATCATATTGAGATCTATAGCATCATATTGAGATCATATTGAGATCTATAGCATATTGAGATCTATAGCATTATATTGAGATCTATAGCATTATATTGAGATCTATAGCATATTGAGATCTATAGCATCATATTGAGATCTATAGCATCATATTTAGATCTATAGCGTTATATTTAGATTGTGGCATAAAGGTTGCAGAGATGAGCATGTAGCCGTTCACAGACATGATCTCATCATTGCAACTCGATTTCTGCACACTAACGAATGCTCTCATCATAACTAACAGTGCAAATACAATGTAAATAAGAGATTTGTTGATTATTACGGGATTTAGTGAAAGTCAAGAACTCAGTTTGATTGACAGCTCCAGTGATTATAAAGGGAGCGTTCTTTGATCACTTTCTATATATAATTTAATCACAGTTTAAAAAACAGATTATTTCATGCTACTTAGAGAAACAATGTGAAGTTGATCGTTCAGTCACTGGTTTGATTTAGTGATGCATAAACGGCAATAAATGTTTTTGAGACAAAGAACATCTGATTGTACATGAATCAGAAATCCCAGATCAGGCATTGGACTAAACACTGTTTCTTACAAATTGTGGCATTACTGTCGGGTCCATATCATAAGCCCTCGCCTAAATTGTGACTGATTTGCCAAAGTATCCACAGTGAAATGTACCAAACAAATAATGCTCTGAGACATTCACATAGTTGAAAATAAACAGCATTAGGATCCTTTTGGAAGGTAATGTTATTTTTAGTCCAGTGATCCTGTATCTCTCATCTCACTAATGCACCAGTGGGCGGGGCTAAAGATGAGATGATGTAGAAGTGGGCGGCGACCTGACTCTGCAAAGGCGGTCTTTCATCCCACTATGACGTCATAATGTGACAATTCCAAACGAGTCGTTTTCTGAGGTTGTTTTCAAAAAAAGCTGTTTT
>CM060630.1:30612500-30640000 GCA_030578275.1 Meda fulgida | reverse complement strand
CAGCATCCGCACGCTCGAGAACACGACAGCGTTTACTGTGTTTCTCTGACGCTCTGAGACACTCGTTTATGATGGAGGGAAACAGCCGATTGCAGAAACTTAGTTTATTACTGATATTCTGGAAGATGATTTTGTTCTCTTGAACACATGGGATGGAAACGCTGCTTTATTCGCAAATGTTTTATGCTATATTCTAATTTTGCGCATTTTGGATGGCATCATAGCTATTGTTGCAAAGCTGCTTTACAGAAGACAGCATTAATCAGCTCAATAACCGTGTTGATGTTGCAGTTCCATTATTAAAGTGTGTGTGTCTGTGTGTGTAGCTGACAGCCGTTCTCAGGTTCATCGTGCTCGCGTGGAGGCCGGCGAGTGGAAATATAAGTTTGGCTACGACATCACGGCGGACATGTTGTGCCGGCGTTTGGCGGACCTCTCGCAGGTGTACACACAGAACGCAGAGATGAGGCCGCTCGGCTGCTGTGAGTGTGTTCGTCCGCACAGACTCAGATGATCGCCGCTTCTGCAGTGTTTGTGACGCTGTCTGTGATTCAGGCATGATGCTGATCGCGATGGACCCGCTGATGGGACCCGTGCTCTACAAGTGCGACCCGGCCGGGTATTTCTGCGGGTTCAGGGCCACGAGCGTCGGGGCCAAACACACGGAGGCCAACAGCTTCCTGGAGAAGAAGCTGAAGAAACAGCCTGAGCTGACGGTCGACAGGACCGTAGAGGTGTGTGACACTTTACATAGTGGCAGAATAACTCCCGACAGCTTCACAGGAAAATACCAGAATCAACAACTACAGTAGGCAACAGGGGTGTGAACCTACACTGGTCTCACGGTTCGGTTCCATTACGATCATCATGTCATCGATTCAGTTCAATTCGATATCTCGATGCATTGTGTGTGTGTGCGTGTTCGCCTGTTCGGGAAGTCGCAGTGACATTCCAGTTTAAGTTTCAAGGGAGTAACGCTTTTTTTATGCCATTAAGAAAATTAAATTCTGTCAAATCAATTTTGTTTGAAAGAAATGTGCATTTAAAAGCAGCGCTCATTCACTGGTGTATAATGTTACCAGATGCGCGCATCAACCGTCGCCGAGTCCGTGTTGAAGGTGACGATCATCCATTTATAATCACGCGTAACACAGAATAATTGTAATTTGACCATCGGGTGCGGATGCTTAAATCAGAGAACATTATTAGTGCGGGTGGATGATGGTTTTGGCTGTGGATTCGGGCGACGGAGCTCATCTTAAAGCATTCAGACTCTGCAGGCGTTACAGCTCGGGTGAACACGGCTAACGTGGTTTATCAAGTTAGTGGTATTACCTCCTGAATATTATTAGTGCGTGACATGAGCGCACACACACGTGTCTTCTCCAGGTCGTGTTACCAGGTTGTTCATAAAAGCCAAATGTGCCCAGATGTAGGCTTTTAAAGTAGTTGGAGCATGTTTAATCACTCGCACTCGCGTCTCGTCTCCCTCTGTCAGTCTATGCTACCGCGACAAAGCACACACGCGATAAATGACGTCAGAAAAGCGTCAGTACATTATAATCGGTTATGGTCTATTACTGAACCGATACTGAATCGTCCTTGTCTGCATCGCGATGCACCGTAGAAACGATTAATTTCGACACCCCTAGTAGGCAACATTTAAAGGAGATCAAAACCTTTCATCAAAGTTATACATAGGGCTGGGCGATATGGCCAAAAAAGTTTAATATCAGTCGATATCGATAATTATCACGATAAAAATGTCAAATTTTTATTTCTTTCAAGTTTAAAAGCAGATTTTTGCTCCTGAGTGAAAGTTGTAGAAACCAGAGCGTTAATTGTGGTTTTAAACTACTCTTTATTGTCAATACATTTCACAAATCTCAGGTAGAACAAATCCTTAACTAAATAAATATCTCAATAGAAAATGTAATTTCTTAGTTTCTGCATGTGCTAATGGGGGATATTCCTTCAGCTCTTGAAACAGGTTTGTGTCGCCTGACTTTGATGGCCCGTATCTTCACCACAGTTTACAGTGCAGGCTGCAAGATTAATATTACATGTTTTGTCTCTAAACGCATATTTGACAGTCAGTTGACGTAGCTTGAGTTAGGATGCAGATTTACTATTAACAAAAACAGTAACATCCGTTAAAAAAAATTAACAACCTCAATTTTATTTGGTGAAATGTAATATTCTGACTTTGAGTTAACCATTGGTCATCCAAAATGCATTTAGATCATGTTAACCACAGATAAACCGGGCATAGCCTAACGTTACAGCACCTCACTATCACTATCAAAATTTAACTTTATGGTTTCTATGGTATTTGTATGAAAAACAGTAGCCTAAATGCATTATTAAATACTGTAATAATATTCCATTAGTCATTGAAAACATTGTCTACATTAATAATATCATACAATTCAATATATATATGCCACATTTCATGGCGCAGTTAATATCGGCTAACGTTACAGTAAATCCGTGGGAAATGATGGGAATATGTAGACGGAAAAGCTTCTGACTGTATCGTTGCGCAGCGTTTCTCCTGTTCGTCAGCGCGGGCTCCTCTGCCTTTAAAAAAGAAGGCTGTCTAGGAAGTAAATGTATCTTATTAGTGGAATATTAATCGAAATATAGTAACGCCTTTAACACAGCGCATCCCTTTAAACAGACGTCAGTGGAAAGTTTGTAGTTTAGTCCATGTTAATGTCAAAGAAAGTCAAATTGAGGCATGTAGCTTATTAACGTTAACTGAGAGAGAGAGAGAAATCACTTCTGTTGAATGCTCTTGATTGATGATCGTTCGCTCAGCACGTGTTATTTGGATTAAAACTAAATCGTATATGTAAGTAAAACATGAACTGTGACCTGATTCAAGTTTTGACCCCCTTAAAGACATTGGAAAATCTCTCTGCTCTTCACTGAAGACCCTTGGTAACTTTAATCAGGATATTTAATTTATATAGTGAAGACTACGCAGTGTTATCTTACATTTGCATACATTATTATATTTCTGTACCTGAAAACTAATATCAGATCTACTGGAAAAACCTGAAAAGCACTATTTATTTCATTTGGATCTTTGCTATATTATTTGTATTTGTGCTTTTGCTTGTAATTTCATTATTTGTTCTTATTTTATTACCGACTGTACTTGTCTTTAGTAATGTTTTAAATTTAGATTAGTAAGGCTAGTACTTTTAGCTGTGGTATCGAAATAGGAAAAGGGAATTGTGAATTTTCACTGGTATCTAAGATTTTACCTGCGTGAAGTTGCCCCCCCCCCCCCCCAACGCAAAACGTCGTCAAACTATGCTCAATCGTTTGTGCTGATTTGTGCTGTAAAAAATTTCGTTTGTGCTGTTTCGGTTTTTTAGATATTAAAATAATATTAGGGTGGTCATTCTGAGGTCACTCAGCCCCCCACATGCTCCAAATTCACCCCAAATAGTCTCGTTCGTTTGTGCTTCGTTTGTGCTGGTTTGAAACTGGAGTAGGTCTAATGATACATAAAAATCAGCTTTTACATCAGTCTAAATGACATTGTTATTATATTAAAACCGAAAATAGCTACTTTAAATTGTAATAATATATGTTTCATCAAAAAAGTGAGCTTAAGAGACATAAAAAAAGAAGAATCCAAATGTTTGACCCCTATAGGCCTTTATACACAAACACAGCAAACAGATGGTGCGTGTATTTGTGACAATTTCCATATATGTTATAAACAAAACGCAACATACAGTAAGTAAAAACACTAACCTTGAAGTTTGTGTTGCATCCACATCCTGTATCCGCAGTGTTCGTTAAAAGTTGAAAACGCACAGGATAACATAACCTAGGTGAATATTGTGATTTGGTTTGCCGATTCTTTAGGTCTTACCTTGTTACTTTAACTAGCCTACGGTTAAAAAAAGTGGGCTGGTGCACCGTCTATAATTCTCTCTCATTCAGTGTCTCGCCCATTCAGTTAATGTGCACAAACGGAGCACAAACGAACGAGACTATTTTGGGTGAATTTGGAGCATGTGGGGGGCTGGTGACGTCATCAACAATAATTGAATGTCTAATATTTTAAAACCCGACGCAGCACAAACGAAAATTTTACCGGCACAGACCAGCACAAACGAAGCACAAACGAACGAGCGTATTTTGGGTGAATTTGGAGCATGTGGGGGGGCCTAAAAATATTCTTTTAATATCTAAAAAACCGAAACAGCACAAACGAATTTTTTTACAGCACAAATCAGCACAAATCAGCACAAACGATTGAGCATAGTTTGACGACGTTTTGCGTTGGGGGGGGGGGGGGGGGGCAACTTCACGCAGGTTAAGATTTTTGCCTGTTTTTGCAAAAACAGTTTCATGGCTGTTAAAAATATTTATGACATGTTCATTTTCTGAACTCACTGGCCTATGGCAGCTGTGGCAAAAAAAGTTAGTTTTAGGCCCTGTATGTTAATATAATATGCTAAAATGTTTTGTTTTGTACTATTTGTCAGCAGTGTTGACTGAATATTGTAACTCATGTTTGCCTCCTGTCCACTAGATGGCGATCTCGTGTTTGTCTTCTGTTCTTTCTATGGACTTCAAAAGCACTGAGCTGGAAGTGGCTGTTGTGACCAAAGAAAGCCCTAAATTCAGGTACTGATAAAGAAAATGTCTGACCGCAAACATTCTCAGAGACAACATATGTACTTTAAGCAGAAATATGGCGTTACATTTGTGCCAAAAATGTCAACTACTTTGTACAATTAATTTGTCTACTGTTATTGCTGTTTTATTTGTGTCATGTTTTATGCTTTATAAGTTTCTGTTCTGTAATGCATTTTACAGATATCCAGGTAAACAAACACAACATTTAGATTTCAATAATGAGTTTTCTAAAACTTTTAGATGCATTTATTTTCATTCATTTATGCATTTAGCAGACACTTTTATCCAATGAGGACTGATCATATTATCTTTCTGTTCTATAAGCTTGAATTAATATAGAGTTCTTTAGTTTCATTCTCGTGTTTTGTCATAATATTAATTTGTTTTGGAAAGATGGTGGGGGAAAAAAGCAGACTCTGCATTTTTGGCAAAAACAGAATGCCATAATTTTTGCAAAAAGCCTTCCATAAATGACAGAAAAAGACAACATAAACATACAACATTTTTTTGACAAGTACACAGTGACTCATTTGACCCATTTGTAAGTCGATAAAGGCGTCTGCTAAAGAAATAAATGTAAACGCATACAGTTAAAAGCAGTCGACTGCTTTTTGGCACAAATGCACCCTCATAGAGAACATCTGTCTGTGTCTTTCAGGACTCTGTCAGAAAAAGAGATCGAGGGACATCTGATAGCGATCTCGGAGAGAGAATAACCGTCAGGTTTCCACGTTTTTATAAAATCTACTGAAATAAAGCGCCTTTATCTGGCGTTTGCTAATCATTTCTCAGCTCATAGTTTTACACTGAATTAAATACAGATTGTATTTGGTGTCTGTTACCTGGTGAATGATAAACTCTGTCTATAAACCAGTGGACAGTCAAATTATTCTTAAATAAACATCATTTTGTCAGTCTAAAACAGCCTCATTGAGTAATATTTACTTTCTACTTTAAATTGATTTCTTATATTGTGTGCTTTGCTCTTTCTCCAGCTGGTGGCGTCATTTATTCACTGATCGTGACTAATTTTTCAAGCTGGAAAAGCTGCCAGTTGCTCAATGATTTATGTTCCCACTATAACAGGCAAACACAAAATGTTTTTTGATCAAAGTGAATTATGAGGGAAAAGCATATGCTTTGAGAGATTTATTTGGTTGACAGAAATTGAATAATAAAATAAAAAAAGCATAAGCATTTTCTGACGATTACCTCGTGAACCTACTAATCGCACAATCAGTGTAATTCAATAACAACAAGAAACATACAGTATCTACATGTTAACACATAACAAAATAATGTTAAGATTAAAACAGTGTTCAAGAAAGCAACTTGTTTTCCACTGTTGGATGCCACGGTACAATTCAGGTCACTTTTCTAAGTGATGCAGTGTCACACCAGAGATCTTTCTGAAATGGTCTCGTCTTGATATCAGTGACTTTAAACATTTCATAAGGAGGAATCAGCACTTCTTTCTCATGAGGAAGCCTAGAATATTTCGTCGCATTTGCACCTAAACAAGTGTAGATTTCAAAACCAGATTTACTTCCAAAACACTTTGCCATGTTACGATAGAGAGGATGTATGAGCTGAAACGAATGCTTGGAAAAGAAAACCCATTAAATGCAAGTTTTGTTCCACGAAAGGCATTAAAGCATTTTTTTTTCTTCCTCAGAATCTCTATCGCTTCTGTTAATAGAAACTGAAGTGAATACCATTTGTATGTCTTGGCTGTGTATTTTTGTTTTCCATTTCGAGCGTTGATATTAAATTGAGGATATATATTATATTTTTCTTTATTAGTGAACACATTCAAGGTTAGTGAAATTTCAAGGTATCACGTGCTGCGTTCCTTTCAACTTCTTCCCAAGCATTATTAAGTTCCTTCTCTTGATATTCTTTCTCCACCTTTTTTTTTTTTGTTGCCGTTTTCTCTCTCTTCTCTCTCTGTGTGTGTGTGTGTGTGTGTGTGTGTGTGTGTGTTTTCTGAGGAATAACAGCTGAAGTGTGATCTTGTTGCTTTTAGCTGAAGTAAACCGTTGAGCCCATCATAACACAACTCTAGTGAAGGTCTATGTGTGGTTTCACACTGGCTAAAAAAGGCAACAAAAAAACCCTTTACATGCCTAAGTTATACTTCCTGCAACTCTGACTCTATGAAAGTTACAGTTAGAAGACATTCTGAATCAAAATTAGTCAAGTCATCTACATTTATAGCGCTTTTAAAAATATAGATTGTTTCAAAGCAGCTTTACAGTGATAATGGGAAATTACAGTAGCTAACCGAGATTGTTTTGGCTTTACAGCAGCTCTAGAATAAAGTTATTGTCCAGATAAAGTTAGTTTTTAAATTTTCGTTGCAAAGTTCATTAGTTATTAATTAGTGGCCGCTTCCACAACACAGTTTTTATTAAAAACATGTCATGTGTTCTAGCCGGTCGTTTGCACAACAAACAGTGCCTGGTGGCTCAATGCAAACCTTGAAATAGGTTCCAGGGTGCAAGTTTTGAAAATGTTAGAAAACGTTATCTCTGTGTAAACTTTAAAAACGTGAATCTGTGCAAACGGACTGCGAGCGCATGCGCATTTTGGGTTTAGTCTACAGGAATGCGTGTTTGAATATGTGCACAGGCGTATATTCTTTCTTTACGAATTTACATCGCCAAATTACTTGTCTGGCCTGCATTATACCGAATGTTTTGTCCTTTCCGTGTATCTATGTGAACTGGAATCATTTAGCTAACGATTATCTGTAGTGCGTAAAGGGAAGGAGGCTTCACAGGGGAGAGTGACACTTCAGGACTGCGTTGTCGTGTGTGTGTGTGTGTGTTCAGGCACAGGTCCTTCATCAGATCTGGATACGGCCTGGATCCGGCGGACTGCGTAAACCTCGGGATAAACAGAGACACTAATATTAGCGAATACGCTATTCTTCTTCTTATGATGTAACGCTGACCTAATCTATGCAGGCTAACATTTTACATGATTTGAATTATAAGTTGATAATATGATTTGTTTATGTAATCTTCTGCAGGTATTTATTGATGATTGTTTAATATTTTATTTATGGATTTAATTTATTTATTTTTTCTTTATTTTTTTTTGTTGGTTTGTTTGGTATTTTTTGTGTTTCTTCAAGCATTAAAAAAACATCTTACTCCAGGAGATCTCATCCCTCCAGAAAAACGCGATGATGCGATCGCATAATTCGATGCATAATCAGCCAAAGTCCGCATATTTACACGGGGCCGCGTTTTTTTTCAAACACGCCGCACTTTTGCCGCATAAATTGTCGATTTCCGCGCAAAATATGCGGGGCTTGCATGATTTCATAATCTCCGCATTTTCGTTGCAAAAGAGTCACATAGGCCTATATCTTAGCAGAAAGTTGAAAAATGTTGTGTTTACTTCACGAGCAGCCGTTCTCCCTGTTGCCATGGGAACGTTATGAAGTGACTTTATTACGCGGCGTGAACATCAAAGAGAAGCTTGCAAAAAATGAGCGCAAAAGACCGCGCAAAGCAGTTTCCCGGTGTGTTACATGACGTAAATTTACGTTACAGTAAGAGATTGCACTTTGTGCATTTGGAAGCACTTATTTTAACAGAACTGCAAATCAGGAAGAACACATTTAATTTATTTTTTGTATATTTTATTTATTAATTTTTACAGAAATTGTAGCATATTCATTTTGTAAAGCTACAGAACTTGTTTGATTCATCAATGTTTTGTAAGTTTGAGGCATGTGTTTATTAAATAAAACCAGATGAGAACTGAAATATTCCAGCACTTTCTGTGATGTAGTGCGTGCTTATCATAGGAAGTCATCAGAAATGACTCTCTACATTAAGGCAGTAGCCATAGTGAGAACAGGGTGTTGGGGGAATCACTTTTTCCCCCTGTTTTTCATCAAACCGCAGTTTTTGCAAGTTCTCGCAATTTTTCAAAATTTCCGCAATTTCATCACAAAAATTTGCATAAATATCCCGCATATTCCATCGCATTTTTTAAGAAAACGTGACGCATAATCAAGGATTTTTGCCCGCAACAATCACAAAAAAACTCCGCATTTTTCTGTAAGGACTAACTCAATCTTGCCCTGTATTTACAGAGTATATGTAAGTTTTGATTTGAGAGCATGAATAAGAATTTTTCCGCAGGATTCATGTGATTTTCAGGGACTGATGGTGCTGTTATTTATCTTCTCTCTCCAGTCAGAGGAGCTCATGTGCCGAATCCAGAAAAACCTGTTAGACTACACACTCTTTTCTGAACACAGTTCAGTTCAACTGGAAGTGTTTTTCAGGCTGTGCGTGAAGGAGAAAACATGATATAATAACGAAGAACAAACGTCAAAATAGTAAGTACTTTCATGAAATATTTCAGTGCGCTGGAACACATGGGTCATATTTGCTTTAAAGGTGAAGTGAATGAGTGAAATTAAATATGCATTGGCTTTTAGATTATTACATTATAATGGACAAATTTAGCTATACAGACATTATAAATCCATTGACACGTGACTGGATGAGTGTAATGCAGTGGATCTAAAAATAAAATAATAAAAAAGTGTGAAAGTGCAAGAGACTGAACAAACTGAATAAACAAAAATATATGGTAGGAAAATATGAACTAACAAACCAAAAGGGAAAAGAACACTATTTATAAAAATAAAAAATAAAAAAACTTTTAGCTTGCAAGGTTCTCAAAGTTCTGATCAAACATTCTTCCTCTAAGTTCCAGAACGTTTATTCAAAGTTATCAGGTCTTTAATAATGTTCTCAAAGCATAAGCACACAAACAGCTTCTGACCTTTGAATCTTTGGAGAATACAGAGCAGCGTCTACCAGAACAAGCAGATATCGTCTCAGTCCTGATGATCTTGATCTCCCGGAGGTGATGAAGAGTAGGAGGAGGATGTTGGTCAAACTCTCAGTAATCAGGAACAACATCCCGTTTCTACTTCAAATGACTGCCATTACACAGGAAAACCTCTTCAGTGCTTCAGGAAAGTTGACATTTATGTCGCTAAAAAATACATTTCTGTCGTTAAGCACTCACCCACATATTGTTCCAAACCTGCAAGACATTTGTTTATCTTCGGAACACAAATGAAGATCTTTTTAAAGATATTAAACGCCTTGGCTATTTGTGTAACCTCGGTTCCCTGAGATAACGGGAATGAGTATTGTGTCTTCGCTAGACGCTACGGGGGAAGCCTTTAATTCAACAGTGCCTGTCGAAAGGGGCGGGGCATCTGCCTATAAAAGCAGCTCATTTCGCCATAGGAATCAGCTTAATTCCACCGAAACGACGAACACCAGTCATGAAGCGACATAGCACGGCCGTCTACGCAATACTTGTTCCTGTTATCTCAGGGATGCGAGGTTATGTAAGTAACCGAGACGTTCCCTTTCGAAACATGCAGCAGTGCAGGGATCTCCAAGTTGTAAAATCTGGCCAAGGTGGACGGCGTGGACCAGACGCCCGTCGCACAGATGTCTCTGATAGATACTCCACTGGAAAAGGGTTTTACGTTTTTTGTTTTCCTCTTGAAAAATGAAATTTGCATGTATATATACACATATACATGCTCACATATACATGCACCTCCGTGAAGTAGAAAAAGAAGAAGAGAGAGAAATAGAGAACAAAGTTTTGGTGGTAGAATTTTTCTGCAGCTTAAGGGAGTTGAAATAGTACTCCCTATTGCTGTATGACACACAAAGTCTGGACGGGTAGATCATGCCAAATCGAACACAGGCCCTTGATGTTGTTGAACGAAGCTCTCCTATTAGTCACTGAAACGCAGAAGTCCTCATAGGATTTGATTCTGTGTCCCTTGAATGTAATTTCTTTTGACGATTTCGCCCATTTGAGCACAGCCTTGTTCTCTATGTAGCGATGAAATCTCACTATAATCAAACGGGGATTTTGACCTTGGCGGGTTTGGGCCTTAGGCTCCTATGGGCTCTATCAAGCTCAAGGGAAGAACGTCGCCGGCAAACTCGGTGAAGAAATCCATCATAAACTGCTTGACGTCTTTTCTCCACCGTTGCCAACACCAACTTCGACTGAAGAGTAGAGACCTCTTGTTCGAGATATGCTATCCTGTCGCTGTGGTCGGATAAGCTAGTTTCCATATCAGTGACGATAGTCGCCTGAGTCGCCAAGGTAGACCCAATAGAATCAATGGATGAGTGAATGGACTCCAATGACGAATTCAGCAGCGCGGTGAGTTCACCAGTCATGTTTCTCCTTAGGTTGTCAAGTTCGCTCACCAGTGTGTCAGTCGTTGGCAGGTTTTAGGCATCGTCCGACATCTTGCCCCTTTCTTGCCCAGGCGCCTTGGTTTAAGGGTTGCTTTTACCAACAGCTTTCATACCCTTACTCATCAGGAACAGATATCGTTAACCAAGACCAACCATAGCACGAAAAGAGTGAAAAATCCCCAAATGTAGTGTTAAGAGGAATAAATATGAAATTGAAGTCAGAGCACTAACACTACACGTCTCTCCACTACATGGCAAAACCGGAAGCTCGAGTGAGAAGCACTTTAATGGACAGGATTTTCTTTTCTCTCTTTTTTTTAACTTTCTTTGCGTTGTAGAGAAAGAAAGCAAGAAAGGCTTTATCATTAGAATCACATCAGCTAAAAAATACTCTAAGCGTGGTGAGTCTGCTTTTAGCTATTAGGCATATGCCTACGCCTAGGCCGCAGCTGGAACCAGCTTCCAGAAGAGATCAGATGTGCTCCTACAGTAGTCACATTCAAATCCAGACTCAAAACACATCTGTTTAGCTGTTAATTATGAAGGTTGTTTAATTAAATCATTTAATTTTGTGTCTGAAGGTTTCTTCATTCAGAGTCAGTGGAGGAGATCAAACTCATCAGATTCTCCTGCATCTTCATATCATGGCTGATCCACAAGGATCCAGAGATGTAGAGTTTTCTACTGGATGCAGGTCATTTCAACAAACACTGTTAAATACACACACACACACACACACACACACACAGACACAGATTAAATAAACATTTACAGAATTTTTTTGCCTTTTTTTGTTTTAAAACTAACATGAAATATAAAAATGTAAGAAAAGTGAAAGTTGAATGTTTACACTTATATGGTTCCTCTCATCTAAAGGATTAAACTGAATCTGTTCTCGGTTGCAGTTCAGTCCAACAGAAGAGCTCAGACCCAGACTCCAGCTGTGTGTCTATGAAGAGGAACTGGTCTATGAAGCCGCCACTGAAGTTTAAAAGTGGAAACACACAGTCTGATCTCAGGTCTAGGGGTGAGGGGTCACAACCTAACGCGGGGCTAGTTGTAACACACTTGTTTTAAATACTTCCACACATGCTAGCATGACGAAACTGTTATGAAAAATGCTTTGTTTGTTACATGTACATGCAACATTTCAGCCTTAAATAAATTAAAACAAAAGTATACTGAAGTTGATTTTCTATCTCAGTTTAGTGTTTATATACAACGAGACAAATTTATCTCCAATCTGTTATTTAGCAGTTTAGATCTAACCAGCAGAAGACTATCTGTTGTAACATTGCGTTACAAGGAGCCCCTATTAGAGCTGTTATTAACGTAACCTCGGGTCCCTGAGATAAGGGGACGAGTGTTGTGTCTGCTAGATGCGATGGGGAAAACTACTTTTGATCAGGAAATGATGCGGAAGTTGACACAGGGGAAAATAAAGTATGGATGTATACTATTCCCTGTGGCTGAGACAGTACAGGCCAGTGTGAAAAGGGTTCCCCTTTCAGCAGAGGTCAGTGATCCTACTTGTTTGAATCCACGTCTGGCCACCACTTTGTCTGGTTTATGTACAGTGCAGACACCAGTTTCATCAACATTACAGATGTCTCCTGGTCCAAACTTATATTTGCCTAACACATTCTCTAAGTTGTCAAAGAAAGCATTAACATTCTCTCTGTTGAAGCTACTTGCTCTGGTAAGGCTAGTTGCCTCTGGCTTTCTCAGTGACACTCTTTTACGTCGTCTTGCTACCCTGTGAGGATACCCTTCAAAGGATGCTAGGCCTTCAGGTGTTCTTCCTGCCTTGAGTTTGGACCAGGCGACTCTAAAGTCGTCCTTAAGCCAACGCACGGCTGCGGGCTCAAAGTTTTTTTGTTTTGATTGAAATGTGTATTGTTTGTATTGAAATAAAAGACAGAAGTTTCAGTAAAAGTGCACAACATTTATAAGTCTGTATTCTTGTTATTTTACTTTTTTTTATACCACTTTTCTAAACCAGTTCAGTCCAGCAGAAGAGCTCAAACCCAGAGTCCAGCTGTGTGTCTATGAAGGGTAACTACTCTGTGGTGCCACCAGAAAAGTTTAGGAGTAGAGACGAACTGTTTGATCTCAGGTATATCATTTCTATGTTATGCTTATAGTATTTGATTTTTTTATGAAATTATTATTAATATACAGCAGTTTAATGATCTGGATTTGAATCAAACATTTTGAGCTAAGTTCAAAGCCTGTAAGTTTCAGTCTATTAATGATTATCATTGTGCTCTTGTGTAAAGCTCTATGTATTGTATTGTACACTGTAAAAGATGTTGGTCTGTTACTCTGTTAATGACACAATTACATAAATATCAGTGTGTCTGATTCTTTACCCTCTTCATTCTGATTTAAGGTCAAATCTTCTATCCAGACCAGATAAAAACAAAACTGTGTACAAGCCTGTGATTCAACCATTGGACTTTAATGAAAGCAGCTGTCCTGGTTTCAGGTAAAATGTAGGATGTTTTGTTGTTTAATTTTAGGTGCTGTAATTCACATAAGACTAACATGATTAATAACTGAAACATTTCAGAAACCTAATGATGTTCTGTGGGTCTCTTAATACAGCAAACAAATAATATATTTTGTAATTTATGGTTATTTACTTCTCTGATGTATGTAATAATGTGGTATTTTAATCTTACAGCCATGACTCTAAACCTGCTGAAGTCCTCAACACATTGAGATCAGATCTGAGACAGAAGTTTGAGTGTTTGTGTGAGGGAATATCAAAGCAGGGAAACCCAACACTCCTGAATGAGATCTACACAGAGCTCTACATCACCGAGAGTGAAAGTGGAGAGATCAATAATGAGCATGAGGTGAGACAGATTGAGAGACAGTCCAGAAGAGCAGAAACCGAGGACACACCGATCAAATGCAATGACATCTTTAGACCTTTACCTGGACAAGACAGACCCATCAGAACTGTGCTGACAAAGGAAGTCGCTGGCATTGGAAAAACAGTGTCTGTGCAGAAGTTCATCCTGGACTGGGCCGAAGGGAAAGAGAATCAGGACGTCCAGCTCATATTTCCACTTCCTTTCAGAGAGCTCAACTTGATGAAGGATGAAGCACTCAGTCTTTCAGATCTTCTTCATCGCTTTTTCCCTGAAACCAGAGAAATGGACATATCCAGTGATGAGTATAAAGTGCTGTTCATCTTTGATGGTCTGGATGAGTGTCGTTTGTCTCTGGATTTCCAGAGCGATGTGAGGTTGTGTGATGTGACTGAATCAGCCTCAGTGGACGAGCTGCTGACGAACCTCATTGTGGGGAATCTGCTTCCCTCGTCTCTCATCTGGATCACCTCCAGACCAGCAGCAGCGGATCTCGTCCCCACTGAGTGTGTCCATCGAGTGACAGAGGTACGAGGCTTCAGTGACCCACAGAAGGAGGAATACTTCAGGAAGAGAATCAGGGATCAGAGTCTGGCCGACAGGATCCTCTCACACCTACAGTCCTCAAGGAGCCTCTTTATTATGTGCCACATCCCAGTGTTCTGCTGGATCTCAGCCACTGTTCTAGAGGAGATGTGGAGTGAAGCAGAGAGAGGAGAGATTCCCAAGACTCTCACTCAAATGTACACACACTTCCTGCTCATTCAGGCCAGCATCAAACATGAGAAGGACTATGAGAAGAAAGTGAAAGACGAAGACATGTTTGTCAAACTGGGGAAACTGGCGTATCGGCAGCTTGTGAAAGGCAACCTGATCTTCTATGAGGAAGACCTGAGCGAGTGTGGCATTGATGTGACAGAAGCATCAGTGTACTCAGGATTGTGCACTCAGATCTTCAGAGAGGAGCTGGGCTTGTGTCAGGGGAAAGTCTTCTGCTTTGTTCATCTGAGCATTCAGGAACATCTAGCAGCTCTATATGTGCATCTCTCCTTTATCAACAATAACTTCAATGTGTTTGACCAGATTACCAAACCAACTACTGGAGACAAAGTTTCCCTATCTGATCTCCATCAGAGAGCTGTGGATGAGGCTTTACACAGTAAAAATGGGCATCTGGACCTTTTCCTTCGTTTCCTTCTGGGTCTGTCAGTGATGTCTAATCAGAGTCTCTTACAAGAACTAACGACACAGACAGCAAACAGCTCTCACAACAATGAGAAAACAGTTGACTATATTAAAGAGAAGATCAGTGAGATCCCCTCTCCAGATAAATACATCAATCTGTTTCACTGTCTGAATGAACTGGGTGATCTTTCTCTAGTGAACGAAGCTCAACCTCGTTCGAGCTCTGGAGGATTACGTAATGTGAAACTCTCCTCGTCTCAGTGGTCAGCTTTAGTGTTTGTGTTGTTGTCCTCAGAGGAGACACAGCAGGAGTTTCACCTGCAGATCTTAATTGGAGAAATAAATGATCAGTAAGTAACACTGAGTACAATCATTACAGTCTAACACATTATGAACAAAGAGAAACTCAGAGATCAGAGGTGTTTAAATCACAGGGTAAAGGCTGATTTCTGGGATATAGGACATAATTTGCGGGTGTTTCTCAAACAGTGGCTGTGTCCTACTAAGGCTGCATATCTCGGCTGCCACGTCATCAAGCGCCTCTGAAGCCCGTCTCAGTTTGAAGGATCTTTTGAAGACAGACTTAATTTCATATCCTTAATTCAGCTCATTTTGAAGTATGAGTCAAGTTTATCCTTCGTGTCCTTCAATCACCCACAATCCTTTGCACACATTCCAATTCACAAAAAATAACTGATGTAAAACGAGTCGGCACTGAGCTTATCTGAGTTCATTATGAAATGTAAGACACAAATAATGTTTTTCAGAGATGAAGGCAAGGCTTACATGTTATCTTTTGTTTGTGTAAATTAATCACTCAGCACTAAACTGTCAATAATGTAAACCACTGGGAGACACAGACGGCTGTCATTCACTGTATTGCATCAATAAAAAAGCCAGTTAATATAAAGTTATTTAATACAAAGTAATTTTCCTAAATTAACGCATATTAATATGCAGGGCATATTAAAATACTGTTGCTTTTATTGTTAGGCTATTTTTATCATTAAATTAATATTACATTTGCCCCACAATAATTTCATAGCGCATCACCGCATAACTGACACGCTGCAAGGATAAAAGATTACATTAGCTTACTTCTCATTTCAAAATCAACTTGTTTAACACAAAATACTTATTGATTCATGAAAATAGTTTTTTTTTTACTATAGGACACAAGATAAGTAATAAGAAAATAAATTAGATTGATCTCTCATCGTTTCTAAGAGAATATGCACCATTAATGCAGCGTAAGACGCCAAAATCTCCGTTAGTTTTTACTGTCAGTTTATGTAGTGAATAATTGACTGGCGTTTGAGACTTCTTCCCCGCCATAACTCTTATACAAAGTTTGCACATGACTCGTGTGAAATGATATCCAATGGCTCGCCTTCATCGTTAAAAATAGAAATATTGTGGAATTTTTCTTTATCACCAGTTGCTCGCAAAATGATGAACAATGATTCACATTTCATGCGCATAATTTCCTGTGATAATAAAATGAAGGAAATTATTAAATAAAGAAGTAGGTATATAAACAAATAACAAGCGAGGGAACTTGTGTGCTTGAATAATTTGCTGATGCAGATACAATATATATTGTAATATAATATTTTTTTCCTTTTATCCCCCAACTCAGGAGTTAAATGTTTCCATGGTGAGAACCATAGCAATTCCACATGTCCTTTATAAAGCAGTGTTTCATTAACAAATATTTTAGGGTATTTAGTAAGGTATATAATGTATTATTTGCTTATTATATTATTTATTATTATTATTATTAGCATTAATTTTTACTTTTTTATTTTCAAATAGTGACAAAATACAGGAGATGAAGTTCTTCAGAAGCTTCTGCCTGTGGTTAAAGCAACTAGATTAGCTATGTCAGTAACACTTGAGAACAATCATCACTGTTAAAATATTATAACAGTTATTACTTAAACATTATAAATTAATGTTTTAACCAAAACATATGAGTCACACTTCAGCTTTTAAACCCTCTTCCTATCTGATCTGATTTGTGATCTATGTAACAGGTTTTTTTATATTTGTGTGAGAAATTTATTTTCAAATATATGCGTTTACAATGTATGTATATAAACATTTATATTTAGACTTTTTTATATATTCATTTAAATTGAATTTGAATGTTACTAAATTTAGATTTATATTTAGGGTAAAAACAGATTTATTCAATCTATTCCCTTATATCAGTTTTATATAATCTTTCTCTCTCACATAGAGACAATCTCTTAGAATAACAGTAAAATTTACTGACATGTTGAATTTTTTAGAAAAAGAGATATTGCACAAATTATAAAAACAATTAATTTGAAGAATAATGATATCAAAATATTTGAAGAGTGTGTGTTTGTTCTCTACAGGTTGAATAATTGTGGTGTCACAGATGAAGGTTGTGCTGTTCTGGCTTCAGCTCTCAGATCAAACCTCTCACACCTGAGAGAACTGGTTCTGTCTGAGAACACTGGATCTGTCTGAGAACACTGGATCTGTCTGGGAACACTGGATCTGTCTGAGAACACTGGATCTGTCTGGGAACACTGGATCTGTCTGAGAACACTGGATCTGTCTGAGAACACTGGATCTGTCTGAGAACACTGGATCTGTCTGGGAACACTGGATCTGTCTGAGAACACTGGATCTGTCTGGGAACACTGGATCTGTCTGAGAACACTGGATCTGTCTGAGAACACTGGATCTGTCTGGGAACACTGGATCTGTCTGAGAACATTGGATCTGTCTGGGAACACTGGATCTGTCTGAGAACACTGGATCTGTCTGAGAACACTGGATCTGTCTGAGAACACTGGATCTGTCTGAGAACACTGGATCTGTCTGAGAACACTGGATCTGTCTGAGAACACTGGATCTGTCTGAGAACACTGTCTGAGAACACTGGATCTGTCTGAGAACACTGGATCTGTCTGAGAACACTGGATCTGTCTGAGAACACTGGATCTGTCTGAGAACACTGGATCTGTCTGAGAACACTGGATCTGTCTGAGAACACTGGATCTGTCTGGGAACACTGGATCTGTCTGGGAACACTGGATCTGTCTGAGAACACTGGATCTGTCTGAGAACACTGGATCTGTCTGAGAACACTGGATCTGTCTGAGAACACTGGATCTGTCTGAGAACACTGGATCTGTCTGGGAACACTGGATCTGTCTGAGAACACTGGATCTGTCTGAGAACACTGGATCTGTCTGAGAACACTGGATCTGTCTCAGAACACTGGATCTGTCTGAGAACACTGGATCTGTCTGAGAACACTGGATCTGTCTGAGAACACTGGATCTGTCTGAGAACACTGTCTGAGAACACTGGATCTGTCTGAGAACACTGGATCTGTCTGAGAACACTGGATCTGTCTGAGAACACTGGATCTGTCTGAGAACACTGGATCTGTCTGAGAACACTGGATCTGTCTGGGAACACTGGATCTGTCTGGGAACACTGGATCTGTCTGGGAACACTGGATCTGTCTGAGAACACTGGATCTGTCTGGGAACACTGGATCTGTCTGGGAACACTGGATCTGTCCGGGAACACTGGATCTGTCTGAGAACACTGGATCTGTTTGAGAACACTGGATCTGTCTGAGAACACTGGATCTGTCTGGGAACACTGGATCTGTCTGAGAACACTGGATCTGTCTGAGAACACTGGATCTGTCTGAGAACACTGGATCTGTCTGAGAACACTGGATCTGTCTGGGAACACTGGATCTGTCTGGGAACACTGGATCTGTCTGAGAACACTGGATCTGTCTGAGAACACTGGATCTGTCTGGGAACACTGGATCTGTCTGAGAACACTGGATCTGTCTTAGAACACTGGATCTGTCTGAGAACACTGGATCTGTCTGGGAACACTGGATCTGTCTAAGAACACTGGATCTGTCTGGGAACACTGGATCTGTCTGAGAACACTGGATCTGTCTGGGAACACTGGATCTGTCTGAGAACACTGGATCTGTCTGGGAACACTGGATCTGTCTGAGAACACTGGATCTGTCTGGGAACACTGGATCTGTCTGAGAACACTGGATCTGTCTGAGAACACTGGATCTGTCTGGGAACACTGGATCTGTCTGAGAACACTGAATTAACATATTAATTACAAGCAAAGCTGTTGAATCAACGTGATCAAATTCATCAAAATATAGCATTAATATTTTTCTGTTTGAAGCGTTTGCTCTTTTTCTCCTGCTGCTGTCAGTTCATGTGTTTGATCAGTAAATCATTGAACACATGAGCTGCTACTCATTAAGGTGATACTGCTGTCCTGATAGTCACACTGAAAAACACAATTGGACATAATGATCAACATTTAACACCCTTTACTTTAAACACACTCAATCTCAGCACAATCAGGATTAACACTGTCCATTAATTTTATTTGTTGGAGAAAACTGGATACTGTAGAGATTTTTTTTCCAGGTTTAAAATCTACGTCAAGTCACCTTTATTTATACAGCGTTTTTAACAACACAGATTGTTTCAAAGCAGCTTTACAGTGATAACAGGAAATTGAAGTTACAGAGATTGTTTTGGCTTTACAGCAGCTCTAGAATAAAGTTATTGTCAAGCTAAAGTTAGTTTTGATTGATTCACTTCTGTCACAACGAATCATTAGTTATTAACTTAGGTTAGTTATTAACACCGTTCTAACCCTGCACATGCATATTACGTGTTTAGTCTTTAGGGTTGATGGTGTTCAATGTATTTTCTAGTAATTTAACTTTGTCAGCTATAAAAATCCTACAGTTTCCCCCTGATATGTAATGAGAGCTGACAGATGACAGTTGCTCGTCCCTCTCTCTATCTTCTGTCTTGCTCTGCCCCACTCACTCCCTCCCTTCTTCTCACAGCCGTACATACACATTGAAGATGATCTTTCAGAACAATTGTGAGGTAAACTTGAGCTGGAAGAGGGGAGTTTCATGACTTTTTTATGTTATATACAGTTTTAATTTGTTATATCAATTTTATATAATCACTGGAATTTTTTGGTCATTGGATCAAATAAAAAAAAATACTTCAACTCAGTAATTGAACATATTTAATTATAAAATTATCTGTTTTACTTTCTGGGTTTCTTCATTGGTTTCTCTATTTTTCACTGCTTGAGAACATAGGTTGAATCCGAAATCGCCCCCTAAACAATCATTCACTAAGTTAGTCTTATTCCCCAAGTCCACTAATACTGTTCACTTGAAGGAGTGATGAAAACGAGTGAGTGAATTCGGACAGCCATTGAGCGTAAGCTGTAGGCTACACCTAATGCAGTGCAATATGGGAGAGAGACGAACGAGTTTTTGCACTTCAGTTAATGTGTAGAAGATAATGTTTACAGAATTAAATGTGACATTTAATTAAAGTCAGTTGAGCAGTCTTATTTTGCTAATTTTTTGTGATGTCTTGATAAAATGGGGAACATGAATCGCAATATATTGAGAAGTGCAATAATATTGAATCGTGGCCCAAATATCGCGATACTATCGAAACGTCACATTGTTGCCAATTCCCACCCCTACTGTTACTAGTGGTTTTCCGCTACACTGGGTGCGGTGTCCTCAGTCCTGAGGGGTGAGGATGCGGATATAAGCAGAGAAGAGAAGAAGTGAAGTTAAGGAGAAGGAAACTCAGGTGTTTCTATCATACAAACAATTTAACTGATATGTTAATGTTATGTGCTGTTGTGGAGGGTGAATACGTTTGATGTTACTTGTTTGGCACTTAAATATAATCACTAAAATTGATTTGCATTGACCTACATAAAAATCAAGAATGCAAGATCAGCATTGTAAACTTATAGAGTATATGACATAAAAGTATGTTCTTCTGATATTTGGTGCAGTAGATATTTTTATTTTTGATAGAAAACATCATCTGTAGCTTTGTTTTTCATGAACTTGACAGTATACTCAGTGCATCTAAAGTCTTTCAAGTGTGTAAGAGGTTCATCTTCATTTGAAGTGTCCGTGTCCATCCACAGCAACCGTTAAAGGGAAACTTCATCCAAAAATGTAAATTTACTCCTCTTCATCCCATCCCAGATATGAATGACAGATGAACACAAATCAAGATTTTTATCAAAAATAATCAATTACACTATACAATAAGCTCTCATTTTTTAACATTAATGTATTAACTAAAAAACAGTGAACAATGTATTTCTTTCAACATTCATTAATCTTTGTTAGTGTTAGATTTGTTCATTGTTTGTTCATTTTATTTCACAGCGCTTTAATGTTAACAAATAAAACTTTTGATTTAAAAAATGTATTTAAAAAAATGTTGAAATGAACATACACTAAGATTAGTAAATGATTTAGAACAAATTTTCATTGTTAGTTTATGTTAACTAATGTGGTTAACTAATGTGTAACAAATTAAACCACTCTGTAGAGTTAGAAATAATCCATCTTTGTGAGTTAAAATTGATGCTTCAATAACACGACGGTAATCCATAAACCATAAAAAGTGAAACAATAGGTTTAAGAAATACAAATATTTAAAACTTTTTACAATATAAACCGTTGCTTCCAGCCAACATACACAAGTTTTGGCAAAGTGATTTTACTGTTTTTTACTGTCATTCGGAAACGTAAAAATGGCAATTTATGACAAAAAGTTTGCCGACCCCTGAGTTAGATAAAGTTTTGTTAACAACGTTTTAACCATAAATAGTTCTCACTTTAGATTTGTTGACGGAAAATCAGAAAATGTCACTAAGTGCTTTAATACAGCTTTTATTGGACATTAATCACATTAGTATTAAGAGTTCCTTAAAATGTTTACAAATACATTAAGCACAAACACACACAAACACACACACACACACACACACACAGTGTGTTTCCATGTTTTATGGGGACTTTCCATATAATTAATTATTTTATACTGTATAAACTGTATATTCTATCCCCTATTCCTAACTGATGTATTTAACAATGTGAACTATTTGTATATGTTTCATATTGACCGCATTATGTTGTTATTTTATTTTTTAAGTGGTCATGTTTAGCTTTGAATATAAATTTAATGTGTGTCATTGTTCTCTACAGTTTGGAGGATTGTGGAGTCACAGATGAAGGTTGTGTTGCACACCTGAGAGAACTGAGTCTGTCATTTAATAATCTAGGAGACTCAGGAGTGAAGCTGCTCTCTGATCTGGAGGATGATCCACATTATAAACTGCAGATAATATATGGTAATAATAGTTCTTAACCATTTTCATCAAGTAAATTGTACCAGGTTCAGTAACACAGTGTGTGTGTGTGTGTGTGTGTGTGTGTGTGTGTGTGTGTGTGTGTGTGTGTGTGTGTGTGTGTGTGTGTGTGTGTGTGTGTGAATATTTTTTCTGAGATCATCAAATAATGAGTCTTAAATTCAGCTTCAGTTTATGTAGGTCTCTGAACTTTAAACTGTTTAATATGAGTTTAATTCTTCACATAGTGTTGTGACTGATTGTGAAAATAATATTAATGTTATTTTTTCAGCTTTTTCCCTTTAACTTTCTCTATGTGTGTGATAATCTGAGATTTGGGTTGTTTGTTATTAACTGATATTAAGTGTAATGATGATTTCTTCTGGTTCTGTATCAGCTGTCCTTTGTGTGAAAGTGGCCTTTCATGTCCTTTTGATTTTGTAAAGTGACTGAGCATCATAAGCTATATTATCATGTTTAAGAATGAATTAATATAGATTATCTACTTAGTTTTCTTATGAAAAGATGTGACAGACGTAATGTCTCATACTGTATATGTGACTGTTTGTGTGTTTTTTTTCTAGGTATTAGATGACAGTCTGATCTTCTGATGATCATCTGATGGTGAATAAAGATCCACTACAGAGACTCACAGTCAACAGAATCAACAAAGACTTCATACAGATCATACAGTGACTTCGCTGATATAAATTAAGACTTCGTTTAGATTCCAATGATCCTCTGAAAGACCTGATGAGGCGGCAGTGAAACACCTTTTATTTCACAGCAGCAAAATTAAAGTTTCTCATTCATAGATTCACAATTTTATTTGTATAAACACACAGTATAAACTCAAAAAGGTTGGAGTTTTGTTAGAATAAATATAGAGCCTGAATGTGTTGTGTTGTACCAGCAGAGGGAGACAAAGACTAATGAAAGATTCATAATTATGAGCGAAAAAAACAGTTCAAGCTCACTGTTGGAAAGCAAACAATGAAAGCTTGAGTGTATACATGATGTTTTTAATAATAGTTTATTACATTTGTATTAATGTACTAAAGGGGTCACATGATGTGTTTTCATGTTTCCCTTTTTCTTTAGTCTGTTATTGTAGCTGTTTGTGGATGTATAAGATCTCAAAGTCTCCTACAAACAGATTTATTGTATCTCATGTCCGCTACACACTGTATGATTTTGGGCTGTTCCAGACGAAAGATGACCATTGTGAAACAATCGTGGTGATTTCTGTGGTCGTGGCTCCTAAATGGTCTTTTGATCAAAGATAGCCTGTGATCAATTACTGACAGTGTCATGATCATCTCACAGTGTGTTGCTACTATGACCTACATCTACTGACTAGCCAATAAATCTGCAACATGAAATGGCGTATTGATCAACGCGACATGATGCTAAAACTTAAAACTTCTTTTCTCAGGCTCCATCTGCAAATTTGGCATGCCAAGTTCATCTCTTTCCCCAAGCCATCGTACGAAACAGCCTCAGACAAAAAGGCATCAGACATAAATACATCTTTCAGTCTGAGGCTGTTTTGTCCGATGCTTAATTGTAAGAGACTTGACACCTGATGTTGTTTTTCCTGAGACCTGAAGCCTTTCAGTCTGAGGCAAGCGTGCCGCACAAGTGCTGAAAAGTCAAGTCACCTTTATTTATATAGCGCTTTTTACAATACAGATTGTTTCAAAGTAGCTTTACAGAGATAATAGGAAAATATTGTTGTAATAATATTGTTAAATATAAAATTAAATGTCCCCAACTAAGCCAACCAAAAGCCAATGGTGACAAAGGCGAAGGAAGGCGAAAAAGGCAACAGTGGCAAGGAAACAAAACTTCATCAGGTGACAGAATGGATAAAAAAATCTTGGGAGAAACCAGGCTCAGTTGGGGGACCAGTTTTCCTCTGGTTAGCGAATGATCAGGGTATGATTATGATTCAGGCAGCATTAGGTCAGATTGGATCGGAACATTATATTATGCAGTTCATCTGTTTGATGACCAAGTCATCACTCGCGTATGGAGACGAGTGTGTTTAGGATCAGTTTAGCTGTCATGTCGATGAGGCCATAACAGGGGAGAGTCTAATTGACACAATCTCTGCTACACATCAGGAATGTGTTGTGGTCGTGTCCAGGCGCAAGTCCACCATCTGATCTGGATAAGGCTGATTATAGTTAACCTTGGAATAAACAGAAAGACTAAAATTAGCGTAGATGCCATTCTTTTTATGATGTAGCGACTCGAGTACATCAGGTGTTATAAGAAGTGTTCCCGGATCCGGTTGACCTAATTTATGCAGCCTGATAATCATTTAACTGATTTGAATAATAGGAATGTAAAGTGTTCTATGTGTATGCAGGTCCCAAATCTGCGCAAGATGTCAGCGCCATATTAGGACTTTGGCGGCTTCACTTTTCACCAATGGAAGAGAGTGAAGGGGCATCGTCCATCTTTTTTTACAATCTATGGTGTGACGTATGACGCCTTTTCGTCATATGAGTGAGGTCTGAGGATGTCCTAAAATGTACACCGTGGTACAAACGTCTGTCAGTTCCAGTGAAGGTGCAGCAGTTGGCGACTCTCTGCAGCTGATCTCAGGTCAGATGAATTCTTTGTTTGGAGCATAGACTGTAAAAAAGATGGTTAGGACTTAGGAGCTTTTGGTTCACTGACCCATAAACAGGCTACACCCACTCTGACCACACACCTCTCTCTCTCACACACACACACACACACACACACACACTCACATACACAATCTCTCTTACAGACACACTCACTCATACACAGACACACTCACTCTCTCTCACAGACACACATACACTCTCCCTCTCACACACACGTGTGTTTTCCACAGTCATATATTCAGTGTAAATTTGTGTGTGTGTGTGTGTGTGTGTGTGTTCACCTTCTCCAAGGTCTGTGTGGTTTGTCCATCTGTGTCATACTGGGGGATTTAAGTCCAATCCGTCTGTCTGCATCTGCAAAGTGCTGACAGACACATGGCAGATTAACAGAGAGACAGACAGACGAGACGATCTGACGCTGATGCTGGAGGTGTTTAAAAGACCACACACACACACCTGCACATCGTTTGCCCACTGTCCTGTTACAACAAACCACTGAAGTTGGTCACCATGAAATCAAAATGGAATATTGCAGTATTTATTTTAAAAGATGATCTGTGATCGTTTTAAAACTATGTTCCTGGTAATCTTGTATCAGAATAACTTCCCTTCATCTCTTCTCTTCTCTGATGAAGGTGGGGCAACCTGTCACTCACAGAAATAGCAAACCACAACTGTCCAATCAATTCCCCACAGATAAAATCAAGCCCCGCCCTACATTTGTTATTGTTTGAGAAGTTTCACTCAGACATAGATCACAATAGGGAAGAAAAAAGCGCACTTTAAAGAGTTCAAAGTTCCATTAATGTGCCTTGAAATTCACAGCGTTATTCGGTGTGTTAACTTAATTTCCACTGAAACAGGAAGATAGGGTGGGGCATATCAAATAGATCCTCCCCTTTTTTTAAATAGCCAATAGCGTTTCATTTATATCTCAGCTCGGTAAAGCTGTAGTTTCCTCCTACATTTACATTTTACATTTAGTCATTTAGCAGACGCTTTTATCCAAAGCGACTTACAACTGAGGACTAAACCAAGCGAGTCATCATGAAGAGACAAAAACAACGCAAGAAGTGCTCAAAATACAAAGTTCGGATATTGCTCAGAGTAGCATAAGCCAGATAAGCAGGGATTTAAAGGAAAAGGAGTTTTTTTATGTTAAATTCTCACGGAAGAGATGAGTTTTCAGTTGTCTTTTGAATGCTGTCAGGGATACTGCATTCCGGATGAGGGTGGGCAGATCATTCAACCTGCATGGCACCGTGAATGAGAATGTTGTGGAGAGTGATTTTGAGGCTCTCTGTGATGGTACCACGAGCCGTCGCTCATTGACTGATCGTAGGCTTCTGGTAGGGATGTAGACTTGTAGTAGTGAGTGGAAGTAGGAGGGAGCTGATCCTGAGATCAGTCTGTAAGCAAGTGTCAACACCTTGAACTCGATGCGAGCAGCGAGTGGTAGCCAGTGCAGAGAGATAAACAGAGGAGTGACGTGGGCCCTTTTGGGCTCGTTGAAGACCAGACGAGCTGCAGCATTCTGGATCATTTCTAGAGGTTTAGTTGCACATGCTGGAAGTCCAGCCAGGAGTGCATTGCAGTAATCAAGCCTATAAATGATCAGGGCCTGGACGAGAAGTTGTGTTGCATGCTCAGTTAGGAAAGGCCTGATCTTCCTGATGTTGTGCATAGCAAACCTGCATGATCGAGCTGTCGTTGTGATGTGGTCTGTGAAGGTCAGCTGATCATCAAAGATTACTCCAAGATTTCTGACTGACCTTGATGGGGTGATTGAGGAAGAATCTAGCTGGATGGAGAAGTCGTGCTGTAGAGACGGCTTGGCAGGGAGGATGAGAAGCTCAGTCTTTGCCAGGTTGAGCTGTAGTTGATGATCCTTCATCCATGCCGAGATGTCCGCCAGACAGCTTGAGATCCGTACAGCTACTGTGGGATCATCTGGTTGAAATGAGAGGTAGAGCTGGGTGTCATCAGCATAGCAATGGTAAGAGAAGCCATGTGCCTGTATGATGGGTCCTAGTGATGTGGTGTAAGTGGAGAAGAGGAGCGGTCCAAGAACTGAACCCTGGGGAACCCCTGTGGTCAGTTGATGTGCTTTGCATACCTCTCCTCTCCATGTGACCCTGAAGGACCTATCTGTGAGATAGGACTCAAACCAGTGGAGAGGAGTACCTGTGATGCCCAGTGATGAGAGGGTGGACAGAAGGATCTGATGGTTCACAGTGTCGAAGGCAGCAGACAGATCCAGGAGGATGAGAACTGATGATTTGGAAGCAGCTTTTGCGATCCGCAGGGCTTCGGTGACCGACAGCAATGCAGTCTCGGTTGAATGCCCTTTCTTGAAGCCAGATTGGTTGACATCCAGCTGGTTGTTCAGAGGGAGGAAAGATGATGCTTGGTTGAAAGCAACTTGTTCAAGTGTTTTCGCAATGAATGGTAGGAGAGAGACAGGTCTGTAATTCACTAAAAGTGATGTGTTTAACGTTGGTTTTTTAAGCAGTGGCGTTACCCGGGCCTGCTTAAATGCTGTAGGGAAAATGCCAGTGTGGAGGGATGAGTTGATGATGTGTGTGAGAGCTGGAAGAAGTGTGGGAGAGATTGCTTGT
>CM060630.1:30602500-30607500 GCA_030578275.1 Meda fulgida | reverse complement strand
AGAGAATTGATTCAGACTGTATGTGAGTCACTGTGCATATATATATATACAGTCATGTCAAGTTGATTAATGTCATCTAATGAAAAAGTTTGTAAATGTTATATATATGCGTCTGTGTGTACATATTGTACATATACACACACATTTACAGATGTGATTTATCGATTTGATAGCACTAATATAAATATGTATAATTATACTGTGAATTTTGATATTGTCTTGAAAATAATGTCACAGAAAAAGTCTTAATGGTTTAATGTAAAACTGAGCTTGAATGAATATTGCTGGTCATCGGCAGGAATGATGAATGTCTGAACCGGTTTAATCTGCACTGAACCGTCTCACAGAAGGTAGAAAATGAAGGTCTTCACGAGAGATGGAGATCAGGTAACGTCAGTCGCTCATGACACTCACTGACCGACACAAAGTTGTTCTGACGCTGAAGAAAAGGCAATGTGAGAGGGAAAGAGACTGAGAAAGACTGAAGTGAGAGACAGTAATCCAGACTAATTCACTTTGTACAGCGCTGGACTGTAAGAGGATTGAAACATTTTCTAAATTAGATCAGTAAAAATAACAAACTGCAAACTAACACAGAGACAGACAGACAGATACTGTAGACAGACAGACAGATACTGTAGACAGACAGACAGATACTGTAGACAGACAGACAGACACTGTAGACAGACAGACAGATACTGTAGACAGACAGAGAGTTACTGTAGACAGACAGACAGACAGATACTGTAGACAGACAGATACTGTAGACAGACGGATACTGTAGACAGACAGACAGACAGATACTATAGACAGACAGACAGTTACTGTAGACAGACAGATACTGTAGACAGACAGACAGATACTGTAGACAGACAGACAGATACTGTAGACAGACAGACAGACAGATACTAGACAGACAGACAGATACTGTAGACAGACAGACAGACAGATACTGCAGACAGACAGACAGACAGATACTGCAGACAGACAGACAGACAGATACTGTAGACAGACAGACAGACAGATACTATAGACAGACAGACAGTTACTGTAGACAGACAGATACTGTAGACAGACAGACAGATACTGTAGACAGACAGACAGATACTGTAGACAGACAGACAGACAGACAGATACTAGACAGACAGACAGATACTGTAGACAGACAGACAGACAGACAGATACTGCAGACAGACAGACAGATACTGTAGACAGACAGACAGACAGATACTAGACAGACAGACAGATACTGTAGACAGACAGACAGATACTGTAGACAGACAGACAGTTACTGTAGACAGACAGACAGACAGATACTGTAGACAGACAGATACTGTAGAAAAACAGACAGACAGATACTACAGACAGACAGTTACTGTAGACAGACAGATACAGTAGACAGACAGACAGATACTGTAGACAGACAGATACAGTAGACAGACAGACAGATACTGTAGACAGACAGACACAGTAGACAGACAGACAGATACTGTAGACAGAGAGACACATACAGTAGACAGACACAGTAGACAGACAGACAGACAGATACAGTAGACAGACAGACAGATACTGTAGACAGACAGACAGATACTGTAGACAGAGAGACACATACAGTAGACAGACACAGTAGACAGACAGACAGACAGATACAGTAGACAGACAGACAGATACTGTAGACAGACAGACAGATACTGTAGACAGACAGACAGACAGACAGATACAGTAGGCAGACAGACAGACAGACAGATACTGTAGACAGACAGACAGATACTGTAGACAGACAGACAGACAGATACAGTAGACAGACAGACAGATACTGTAGACAGACAGACAGATACTGTAGACAGACAGACAGACAGATATAGTAGACAGACAGACAGATACTGTAGACAGACAGACAGATACTGTAGACAGACAGACAGACAGATACTGTAGACAGACAGATACAGTAGACAGACAGACAGATACTGTCCACAGACAGACAGATACTGTAGACAGACAGACAGACAGACAGATACAGTAGACAGAGAGACAGATACTGTAGACAGACAGATACTGTAGACAGACAGACAGACAGATACTGTAGACAGACAGATATAGTAGACAGACAGACAGATACTGTAGACAGACAGACAGATACTGTAGACAGACAGACAGACAGATACTGTAGACAGACAGATACTGTAGACAGACAGACAAATACTGTAGACACACAGATACAGTAGACAGACAGACAGATACTGTAGACAGACAGATGCAGTAGACAGAGAGACAGATACTGTAGACAGACAGATACAGTAGACAGACAGACAGATACTGTAGACAGACAGACAGATACTGTAGACAGACAGACAGACAGATACAGTAGGCAGACAGACAGACAGATACTGTAGACAGACAGACAGATACTGTAGACAGACAGACAGATACAGTAGACAGACAGACAGATACTGTAGACAGACAGACAGATACTGTAGACAGACAGATACAGTAGACAGGCAGACAGATACAGTAGGCAGACAGACAGACAGATACTGTAGACAGACAGACAGATACTTTAGACAGACAGACAGATACAGTAGACAGACAGACAGATACTGTAGACAGACAGACAGATACTGTAGACAGACAGACAGATACTGTAGACAGACAGATACAGTAGACAGGCAGACAGATACTGTAGACAGACAGATACTGTAGACAGACGGACAGATACTGTAGACAGGCAGACAGATACAATAGACAGACAGACAGATACTGTAGACAGACAGACAGATACTGTAGACAGGCAGACAGATACAGTAGACAGACAGACAGATACTGTAGACAGACAGACAGACAGATACTAGACAGACAGACAGATACTGTAGACAGACAGACAGATACTGCAGACAGACAGACAGATACTGTAGACAGACAGACAGACAGATACTAGACAGACAGACAGATACTGTAGACAGACAGACAGATACTGTAGACAGACAGACAGTTACTGTAGACAGACAGACAGACAGATACTGTAGACAGACAGATACTGTAGACAGACAGATACTGTAGAAAAACAGACAGACAGATACTACAGACAGACAGTTACTGTAGACAGACAGATACAGTAGACAGACAGACAGATACTGTAGACAGACAGATACAGTAGACAGACAGACAGATACTGTAGACAGACAGACACAGTAGACAGACAGACAGATACTGTAGACAGACAGACACATACAGTAGACAGACACAGTAGACAGACAGACAGATACAGTAGACAGACAGACAGATACTGTAGACAGACAGACAGACAGACAGATACAGTAGACAGAGAGACAGATACTGTAGACAGACAGACAGACAGATACTGTAGACAGACAGACAGACAGATACTGTAGACAGACAGATATAGTAGACAGACAGACAGATACTGTAGACAGACAGACAGATACTGTAGACAGACAGACAGACAGATACTGTAGACAGACAGATACTGTAGACAGACAGACAAATACTGTAGACACACAGATACAGTAGACAGACAGACAGATACTGTAGACAGACAGATGCAGTAGACAGAGAGACAGATACTGTAGACAGACAGATACAGTAGACAGACAGACAGATACTGTAGACAGACAGACAGATACTGTAGACAGACAGACAGACAGATACAGTAGGCAGACAGACAGACAGATACTGTAGACAGACAGACAGATACTGTAGACAGACAGACAGATACTGTAGACAGACAGACAGATACTGTAGACAGACAGATACAGTAGACAGGCAGACAGATACAGTAGGCAGACAGACAGACAGATACTGTAGACAGACAGACAGATACTGTAGACAGACAGGCAGATACAGTAGACAGACAGACAGATACTGTAGACAGACAGACAGATACTGTAGACAGACAGATACAGTAGACAGGCAGACAGATACTGTAGACAGACAGATACTGTAGACAGACAGACAGACAGATACTGTAGACAGACAGATACAGTAGACAGACAGACAGATACTGTAGACAGACAGACAGATACTGTAGACAGGCAGACAGATACAGTAGACAGACAGACAGATACTGTAGACAGACAGACAGATACTGTAGACAGACAGATACTGTAGACAGACAAATACTGTAGACAGACAGACAGACACTGTAGACAGACAGACAGGCAGATACTGTAGACAGACAGACAGACAGATACTGTAGACAGACAGATACTGTAGACAGACAGACAGACAGACAGATACAGTAGACAGACAGATACAGTAGACAGACAGACAGATACTGTAGAGAGACAGACAGACACTGTAGACAGCTAGACAGATACAGTAGACAGACAGACAGACAGACAGATAAAGTAGACAGACAGAAAGACAGACAGACAGAAAGACAGACAGATACAGTAGACAGGCAGACAGATACTGTAGACGGACAGACAGATACTGTAGACGGACAGACAGATACTGTAGACGGACAGACAGATACTGTAGACAGACAGACAGACAGATACAGTAGACAGACAGATACAGTAGACAGACAGATACAGTAGACAGACAGACAGACAGATACTGTAGACAGACAGACAGATACTGTAGACAGACAGACAGATACTGTAGACAGACAGATACAGTAGACAGACAGACAGATTCAGTAGACAGGCAGACAGATACTGTAGACAGGCAGACAGATATTGTCTGTGAGGGCATGAGAGGGCGAGGGCCGTGAGAGGGCGAGGGCCGTGAGAGGGCGGGGCGAGGCGAGGGCCATGAGAGGGCGGGGCGAGGCGAGGGCCGTGAGAGGGCGGGGCGAGGCGAGGGCCGTGAGAGGGCGGGGCGAGGCGAGGGCCGTGAGAGGGCGAGGGCCGTGAGAGGGCGAGGGCCGTGAGAGGGCGAGGGCCGTGAGAGGGCAGGGGGAGGCGAGGGCCGTGAGAGGGCGAGGGCCGTGAGAGGGCAGGGCGAGGCGAGGCGAGGGCAGGGCGAGGCGAGGGCCGTGA
>CM060630.1:30595000-30597500 GCA_030578275.1 Meda fulgida | reverse complement strand
GTGTGTGTGTGTGTGTGTGTGTGTGTGTGTGTGTGTGTGTGTGTGTGTGTGTGAGAGAGAGTGTGTGTGTAAATGTG
Source organism: Meda fulgida (assembly GCA_030578275.1). Lineage (NCBI taxonomy): Eukaryota > Metazoa > Chordata > Actinopteri > Cypriniformes > Leuciscidae > Meda > Meda fulgida. The sequence continues at coordinate 30,597,423 of CM060630.1, read as the reverse complement.
AGTGTGAGTGTGAGTGTGTGTGTGTGTGTGTGTGTGTGTGTGATGGGTAGGTTTAGGGATGGGGCAGTGTGTGTGTGTGTGTGTGTGTGTGTGTGTGTGTGTGTGTGTGTGTGTGTGTGTGTGTGTGTGTGTGTGTGTGTGTGTGTGTGTGTGTGTGTGTGTGTGTGATGGGTATCTTTAGGGATAGGGTTAGTGTAAGGGGATAGAATATACAGTTTGTACAGTATAAAAACCATTACGCCTATGGAATGTCCCCATTTAGATAGCTAAGTAAACAGCTAAGTAATTAATGCATTAACTAATGGGACCGTGTTGTAGAGTGTTAGAGTGTGTGTGCGTGTGCGTGTGTGTGCGTGTGTGTGCGTGTGTGTGCGTGTGTGTGTGTGTGTGTGTGTTCTGGCCTCACCTGGACTCTGGACTCGGGCAGGTTGATCTTGAGCGCGACCTCTTCCCTCATGAATATATCCGGGTAACGCGTCTTGGCGAACAACGCCTCGAGGATGTCGAGCTGCGCGCGCGTGAACGTGGTTCTCTCGCGCCGCTGTTTGCGTGGCGTGTCTGAAAACACACACATAGACACCAACAGTTCAACATCTTGTCTTCAATGTGCATCTATCCATCCATCCACAATATATTCAAAAATATAATTGTAATCGTATTTATGTTGTCTCTATAAATGTTGTGTTTTTAGTTAGTCTATCAACCTGATAATTAATTAACCGACGCGTTGTTTTTTAATTTCTTGAAATAATATAATATCTCTGACTCTGTGGATTAATAATAGGTTTCACTGCAATTGATTAAACGGGAAACTCGTATTAATTATCTCAATCAGCAGCATTAATTATTATATTTATCCGTGTTTACAATGATAATTATTTCGCATTTGGCTCAACGATTATCAGACTTTTACTAAATAAACCAAGCCATCTTATATTTATACCATTTATATCATAATTATCGAAGCAATTTTTTTATAAAAAAAAATCAATTGAAACTGTCGATGTGGATTTTCACATGCGTGTCATTTTAGTTAATCGCTCTCATTTTCATATTTTAACAGCTAATTTGAAGGGATATTCGTTGCTTTGACTAAACATTCGATTTATAACAATTTAATTCGAAAATATTATATACAAGGCAAATTCAAAATTAAGTTCGATATAGCCTAAAGGCCTAATCTATAAACTGTATATATTTTCGATTGCAGTAATTCTATTTAGTCATCTTTAATAAACGCAAAATATTTTTTATCATTCTGAGAAGCAAAGGGGAGTGTAAATAATATTTATAAGTAGGCTAACTCATTAATTAAAAATGTTATAACATAATGACGTTTTCATCACGCCTCTAAGCGCATTTATATGCATAAATACTTCATTATGTGAGTTGTTAGCAATTTTCTCAGTTCCAGGTCGCTTCTTAAACTTTTAAAATAATATGAATATTAATGATAAGCCGATCAGCACTTTTACGCGCCGTTTAAATATATTTTTTCTCGCATTAAAATAGAATTTTATGCACAGTTTAAATCTAAATTTTACGTGCAGTTTAAAATTTAATTTTTACGTGCATTAATGTCACATCTGATCTATAAATTCGCATAATGACATGGAAAATGCACAAGTCCAAAAAATGAAACGCAGTTAAATAAGCACTTACTGGGGTATCCGACGGCGGAGTGCAGGAGATCCATCCCGGTTCCGGACAGAGTCAAGCCGTTGACGGAGTAATGAGGCTGCTTCATGTAGGACATCATGACTATAAACACTGTCTCTCTCTCTCCTCCTGTCTCTCTCTCTCCCTCTCTCTCTCTCCTTCTGTCTGAAATGGATCTTTCTTTCTACGCAGGCTGGTTGTCTGTCAGTTTCAGGTTATTTTGTTCTGCTTTGATGTGAGAGTGTCTCTGTGAGCTCCCGCGGGGATCAGCGGTCGGTGTGTCCGGTGCGGGTGTGCGGGTGCTCGGTGCGCGTGTCTCCGTCTCCGTCTGGTAGTGTTGAAGTGAGGAAGAGGAGGAGGAGGCGGCTAATTAGAGAAGGACAAGACCTGAACAAACCCCTCCCTAACTCCACCCCCCCCCCCCCCCCCCCCCCCCCCTCTCTCTCTCTTCTTTCAGATTCAAGAAGTTATATATTGCGTTTATGGGGAAAAAAACACAATACAATATCATTCTTACAAGTATAATGTATTTGCATAAAGTATTTAAGTTACTGTGTTGTTAGTGTTTGTTGCTCATATTACATTACTCTTAATTATTTATCTAAACTAACACTCACTTGAATTACAACGCAACAAATCACTACAAAATATAGCCTATATTTTTGCATATTTTCCCGTTAAGGTAATATCTGGACGTTCAAAAGATCCCGTTTTTAAAAACCGAACGCGAACGTTAAGGAACCATTTTATCAACACCCGACTAA
>CM060630.1:30535000-30582500 GCA_030578275.1 Meda fulgida | reverse complement strand
CTATAAACACAAACCTAAAAAAACACAAAACCTAAATAAGATTCTTCCAGTAAGATAAAGAGAACGTGCTCAGAATGATCTGGTCTTTAATAATGTTCTCATTAGCACAAAGAGGAAAACGTTTTATTTCTGAAACGTTGTAGTTGGATGTTCGTCTAACGTTTTTTAAAATGACGTGTTTCAGAGCGTTCAGAGAACATCCAAAAGTAGCGTTCCCATCATGTTTGAAGAATGACACAATAGAGTGTTTCCTTAATTAGTTTGCTTGCTGTTGTGTTACATATCACGTTGCTTAGTGTGTGTTCGTAGTTAAATAAACACCAAGAAAATTTTCCATATTATATTTTAATTTTTTTCATAAAGTAAAACCACATGTTGAAGTGATGATGGAGCGTTAGTGATGAAGGCCTGCTGTAGACAAGCACAATCACTGAGGATAAGAGGAGCGAAAACAACAACTACAACTGACTCACAGCCGTAGGTTATTAATATCAACATCAGAGGATGATTAAACATCCAAAAACAGCATTACCATATTCACTTCTTTCTTTATTTCATACATGTAAGGTTGTTGAAGCCCTTTATTTGGGCTCTGTGACTTTGGATGAATTCATGATCTTTCAGCGATTGTTAAAAGTCCTGATATCACTATTGTCAACAATATTTCATGCTCCTGAATGTAATGACACCTTTTATGTGCACTTTTTTGAATCGGTGACTGACAGCTGGATTTTGACACATGTGAGTTCCCAAATGAGTATGACAGTCTTAAAATATTGCAACGTTGTTTTTACCGATCCCATTGAAATATCTCTTCTCATAACCCTTGTTATGAACTGCGTATGATTGTGTACAGATCTTTTGAAACAGGAGACAATTCCTTTTAATCGTTTTACCAGTTTATTAATAATGTAATCATAACTAAAACAATTTCAGCAGAGGGGGCAAAATAAATTACAGTTATAATCATATAATTCAATAAATCATATTAACCTTATATTGTTTTTCATTTACATCATTAATGTTTTAAATAAATAAATAAATATGCAAGCAAACACAATGCTTGCCCCAAAACACTGCTTGCATACAGACAGCTTTCCAACTCACACTCAACATGACACGACCAGCTCCGGTTACTTGAGATGCATGAATAATAATAATAATGATAATAATAATAATAATAGACCAGCGCTAGCATAAACCAGCCCGGCCAACATTGAATCCATGCTGGTTTATGCTGGACTTTTCAGCAGGGAGTGTGTGTGTGTGTGTGTGTGTGTGTGTGTGTGTGTGTGTGTGTGTGTGTGTGTGTGTGTGTGTGTGTGTGTGTGTGTGTGTGTGTGTGTGTGTGTGTGTGTGTGTGTGTGTGTGTGTGTGTGTGTGTGTGTGTGTGTGTGTGGTGTGTTGTTTTTTAATCTCAAAAAAATTCAACTTCAAAAATGGTTTATTTATGCAACTCAATACTTGGCGGGAATCCTTTTGCAGAAAATGGACTGCTTCAATGCGGCGTGGCATGGAGCCAAACAGCCTGTGGCACTGCTGCGGTGTTATGGAGCCCAGATGCTTCGATAGCGGCCTTAAGCTCATCCGAGAGTGTTGGTCTTTCGTCTCTCAACTTTGTCTTCAGCAATATCCCACAGATTCTCTATGGGTTTCAGTCAGAGAGTTGGCAGGCCAATTGAGCACAGTAATACCATGGTCAGTAAACACCATTTACGCAGTGGTTTTGGCACTGTGAGCAGTGCCAGGTCATGCTGAAAATGAAATCTTCATCTCCATAAAGCTTTTCAGCAGGTGGAAGCATGAAGTGCTCAAATCTCCTAAAGCTAGCTGCATTTGACCCTGCCCTTGATAAACACAGTGGACCAACACCAGCAGCCTGACATGGCACCCGAGACCATCACTGACTGTGGGTACTTGACCCTGGACTTTCAGGCCTTTGGCATTTCTTCTCCCCCAAGGTCTAAAACCGGTCCTTCTCCCCCAATCTTCCTCAGGGTCCGGTCACCTCTTCTCGTGGTGCAGCGATTGTTGCACACTATTCCTTCCCACGACTTCCCACTGAGGTGCCTTCTGATACAATATCGGGGAACAGCCTAGTTGTTCAAAATTTCTTGCTGTGTGCTGACCCTCTTGCTGTGATGTGGTGTCAAGAGAACCTGTCGGACAGCAGTCAGGTCGGCATCTTACCCATGATTGCGGTTTGAGTAAAGGAACATGCTGGTAGTTTTAAAAGCCTCAGAATCTGTTGCAGTGTTTTTAGAGTTACTCATGTGCTTCAGATTGATAGGTTAAAAGCTCGTTTTGTAGAACCTTTTCATGATATGCTAATTTTTGAGACAGGAATTTGGGGTTTTCAATGAGCTGTATCCAAAATCATCAAGTAATTAAAACAATAAAACACCTGAAATATTTCATTGGTGGGCAATGAATCTAAAATTATGAAAGTTAATTTTTATCATTACATTAGGAAAATATTGACTTTTGGTATCAAATATGCCAAATTTTTTAGAAGGACCTATATAGATATATAATATGTCATGTGGTCCTTTTTATGCACTCTTTTATTTGCTAAAAGGATATTTCACCCAAAAATGATAAATTTTGTCAACATTTGGGTAACCAGACAGTTGACGGTAGCCAGTGACTTTTTCCTTTTTTTTTTTTCTTTTGTTTTATTTCAAACCATTATTTATTCCTACTATGGAAGTCAATAGCTACCATCAACTGGTTTGATTATAAACATTTCTTTAAAATATTTTTTCTGTGTGTGTTTCACAGAAGAATAAAAGGATTGGTCACCCAAAAATAAATATTGACCTCAAATAAGGAGCAGCTGACTACTCATTTGGACTAAGCAAAGATTACCTCGCCTTTACAGAATATGAATTGCCAATCAAAAAGTTTGGATTTTAATGAAGTCATTATGCTCGCACAGGTTCATTGTATCGGATGCAAAAAACAGTAAAAGCTGTAATATTGTGAAAAAAAATATTACATTAGATAAATGTTTCTATTTAATATAATTAAAGTGTAATTTATCCTGGTGATGCATCATTACTCCAGTCTTCAGTGTCACGGATCCGTTCAGAATGGTTTCTAATATCTCTTTCTGCACAGAAACATTTATTATTAGTATCAATATGAAACATTTTTTCATGATTTTTGATCAATAAAAAGTATTTGTATCATAGTCCACATTGAAATTAAATCTCTTGTGACAATTATAACGTTGTTATGTCACGTTTGATCAATTTAAAGCTACTGTTTTATCTTCCTGAATTAAAAGTATTTCTTTCAAAACAACTTCGCACCAAATTTTTAATGCAATCAGTGGGCTTTATTACGTATGTCCATTGTGTTTTATTTGCTTAATGAATTACAAGTAAATAGTTTTTATTTACACATTTCATTTAACACATTTTATTTCAGGTTTGTCCAAAGTGGCTGAAAATCCAAATGCAGCACACCAAGACCAGTCAGTGGTGATGCTCAGCGTTGTGGATCCGCTCTTAGATCTATTGATCTCATTAAGTGAGTTTCAGTTGTTCGTTTTGAATAATACAGAGTTTGTCTCCCCAATGTTTAACTTTTTTCTCTTTTGCTTTAAAGGCAGCTGATAGCATTTAAAGGGCCAAGCTAAATGCTTAAATAAGCTGTTTCGCGAAACACATCAAAGTGGATGACCAAATAAATCCATTGAGTAAAGGTGTGACCCATATTGCTGTTGGAACGCCTGCGAGAATTGCTGCCCTGTTAGAAAAAGGTTGGTTTGGATGCAACAGTCTCTGTAATGTTATTTTAAACAACTTGCATGGTTTTTCAGTTTGTGAAATTTCTTCACTCCGATTTTGGGGCTTAAGAGGTTTTGACTGTGCAAGACTGATGTATCTGGGACTGGAACTGGAACCACTCGAGACCAGAAGCTCAGGAAAGGTGGATATACCAGAGGTAGCTCTGATATGCTGTTTTCGAATAGGACAGACCATGTTTGTTACAATAATTACAAAGATACTTTTTTAAAGAAATTAGATACCGATAGAGATGAAATAGTACATAAAATATTGTATTGTATTTGGCTATGTTAATAAGCCAAAATTATGGAAAATTTTGATACCTGCTAAAGGGTAGTTCACCCAAAAATGACATTTATGTTAATTACTCCCCCTCAATGTTGTTCCAAACCCATAAGTGTTTGTTTGTTTGTCTTTGGAACACAAATTATGGATATTTTTGATGAAATCGAGAGCATTCTGTCCCTCCATAGACTACAACTTAACTTCATTACCACTTTCCAAGCCCATAAAGGTAATGGTGCTCACGGAACAGTGTCAGAGACTGACACGGAAGAGAGATGAAATTGTTGAGTAAGAGTCATTATTTTTGTTTGTTTTGTGCAAAAAATAAATAAATTCTTGTCCCTTCATAACATTAAGTTGAACCTCTGTAGTCACATTGACTATTTAACGATGTCCTTGTACTATCTTTCTGGCCTGAGACAGTAAAATAATGTTGCGTCTATGGGGGGTCAGAGCTCACGATTCATCAAATATCATATCTTTGTTCGAAGATGAATGAAGTCGTTACGGGTTTGGAAGGACATGAGGATAGTATGTAATGACAATAAATTAGTTTTTGGGGTGAACTAACCCTTTCATACAGATTGATTACTGCCAACTAAATTTCCTGTAAAAATGGGACATATATCAACAGTACACAGCCAAAGGGATTCGTTTACAATCACAGCCATTAACAAATATGTTTTGCTACTATGGCCTGTTGTTAGTTTTGTGATCAAGACCATCATATTTTTGCTCCATTTTCCTGAAAGAGTAATCAATTTTAATCTTATTAAAAAAAGGAAAACTTTGCTTATTTTGGATTTAATGGGTTAACATGACCTTTCAACTAATTCTAATAACTGTGGGAACAATACTTAAAATATATATATTTTTGTGTTTCAGGTGTAAGAGACTTACGAAAATGATGGACCGAGGTCTAATTCAGAGCTGCAGAGAAGGGAACATTTTAATATAGGACTCTTTTGGAGCAGACAGTCTTCTCTGTCATTTACACTTCATATTCATTTACTTGCTCCACAGTATATTGATAGAGCTATTTAATGTATTTTAGTGAAATATGTCTCTGCAAGAGAAAAAATATGTGTGAGTGTTGGTTTTCTTTTTTGTATACAATTAAACATAAAAATATCTGATTGGACACAAAAATCTGTCAATTTCTGGATCGTGTTCATCCGGCGCCTCTCCCATTTTAGACCTGTTTATGACTTTATTCTGAATACCTTGTTTAATGACAATATCCTGTTACAACTCCCATGCTCAGGCACCCAGCACACACACATTTATTTCAAATGCTGCTCCCCCACACATTACGCAGAGTCAAGAAATGAGGTGAGACTCCTTCTAATAGCAAAGAATGTGTGGAGCGCTGGGGAGGTTTAGCAGGCAGAGCTACAGACAGGGAGAACTGCTCTGGGTGTATAAGGTGGGTGGTTTTGTTATAAGTAACAGTCACTTTAGGTTCAAAGGTTTCAGTCATATCTGGGAACAGGGAAAACTTCCTTCGGTGGCAGTTAAAGGAAACATTCTTATTTGAATTTGTGTTATTACTAATGTGTGAAGTTGCAGAGAATCTGAGATGGAAAGAACCAGACAGGTACAGGCCATTGTCGAGGCGTCCGGATATCCGCACGCATTTAAACAGCAAGGTTACCCAGGCCTGGTCTCCATCCTTCACGCCACAGACCGTGCTGCACTTCTACAATCCGATCTCCTCGTGTGCTGTGTTGTCTGGCGTCTGGCTCCTCATCACTGTTCCAGATTAAACAACGAACTGAAGGTTTGCCTTTTTCTTTTTTTTAATCAAGTTCCAATGAGCAAGACAGCATGAAGTGGGAGAACCAGACCAGAAGGATGTGTTCCTCTGGAAACAAGATCAACACAACCCACAAATGAAATTTAATGTGTTCGTTATAGTGTAACTTCATGTATTAGTCAAGTCCTTTTGCCTATTTATTAACTCATAATTAGAAGCTAACACTGTCATTTGATCAATTCAAAAGTATTGGTTTTCGCTATTTTCAACTTCTCCTCAAGGTTGGTGGCAAAAGGCAAATTGTTGGACCTTTTTTATTCAAAGTCTTTACATTAGTCACTTTCATTCAAACCATTCAATTATAGTTGTTTAATTATAGTAGCGGACAACTACCTATGACCATGAGTGTTGTCTTGTTTATTATTAAGCATGGCGTGCTAAGGACAGCCATATCTACAGACCAGAAGATCATAGCCTGGGGTGCCCCTATTTAAATTGGGCCATTAAAACAACCACACATGAACAACTTAGCAACCATATAAGCAAACTTGACAGCAGCAATTTGCATGGCAATCACTCCTGTTTTTATTAAGCGGTTAAAATATGTTTGCTACATGTAGGTACCCTATAAAAGAAAATTGCTCATATGGTCACATTGATAAATGATGGAAAGAAAAGGGTGAGATGGGATTCAAACCACACCTTTTGTGTATTTGCTGCCATAACTCACACCACAGTCACATTTTACACTCATGTCGTATGGTTTCTTCTGCTAGCCAGTGGATACACTAATTCTGAACATGGTGAACGATGCCTTTGAGATGCGGAAGCATGCCAGCCACACCAGACGGCCTGCGCATGCTCAGTCAGCTTCTACAGTCTCCAAAACTTTTTGGTGGTCATTCAGATGTGATTTGACCATTCAAAAGTTTTAAAGAGTTTTTAAAGGAAAGTATTTTTTTTTTTTATACAGCCAGATGCATTAAACTGATCAAAACACCTGAAAAAAACATGTATTATGGCTTTTGAACAAAAAATAGTAAGCTAATGAGGTTTTGAAAAGGAAAATTGTGTGCCAAAATACACCGATTAGTTTTTTTTATGCCATGTAAACATGAATACTGACTCCGTGTTTAAAATCACTCCCCACCCTTGTCTGCACAAAGTTATTATCCAATTTAATAAATAATATACAGCAGAAATTAGAACATTTTCTTCTAGAACCGTCCCACTGGTAAAACAATGATTACATAAACTCAATATCCTTGTCTAATTTTTCAATTATTTTCTGTGGTAAAGTTCCTGTGCTACAGAGTTTAGAGTATTCAACCGTTATCGACTTAAAAAATAAAAAAAAATAAAAGAGAGAAGACATCCTAAATAAATTCATATTACAAATGTCTGATCCCTAATTTGAACGAGCACCAAGATTGAGCCTCATAATTTGTCATCAGCATGTGTTCCTTCAACATATGTAGTACTATGTCTGATAGCAGCTGTCTCCCTCAGGCGATGTATTCTTTTACTACGTCCCTGAGGAACTTCATCAGAACCTGCGAGGTACATGGACTCCGTGATGATGCACAGATGGTGGGGAGGAAGAACAACCTTAAGGTGCGGACGTCTCTTTCACTCCCCTTCTGTTTGCAACTCCTTTTACAAGCTCTTCCTCATCCCTCCCATCGCACTGATTAAAAATAAAGTCTGTCTTTATTTGAGCTCTACTATGCTTCACATTAGGGAGCGCAGTTATCACATCCAAGATGTTTGTATTGCTCCACGGAGGCACCGAGTTCGTACTGCCCTCACTTCAATTACGATGCAAACAGAGTACCCTTGCCCCCATGGGGTGCTGTGGCCAACAGCTGATCAATGGTGAGACACATTTTAAGTATTATGCTAAGCATTTTGCTTGCTGCTTGTGATTTGTTTATACCATTTTTATTTTTATTTTTAGACTCATTTACAGTGGAATTATTACCACGAATGAGGTAGAAGTACAAGTTTATCCACACTACAGGAAGGCAATCGCTTGGTACACAGACAAAAATGTCACTTCCGTAAACCGCTCCGACCAAACACACATTCACACTTCGACAAGCCTTTGAAGGTAAACTCGTCCATATGCGCATGTGTTATGAGCTTGGTGTCATTTTTCTCATTGTTGGCTCTCTGTTTTTCTCAGGCACGATTTGTTTCGGCCCTTTTACTGGCAGCCGTCCGGTTTATAGCTGGATGACACTGACGCCCAACAACAATGGCGTTCATAAATGATGACCTGATTGTTTGGATGAGAAGAGGGCGGCCTTCCCTAATTTCCAAAAAGCGTTAGGGATTTCTCATCGTGGTCAAGAGCCTTTCATCAAGGCCTGCCCAGTGGAACACAGCATCTCTATAATTTACAGTATCCTTTGCTCATGGAGGACAGATTGTTGTAACGGAAAGGAAAGGGTTCGGCAGCACTGTCACCAGCTTTGGTTTGGTGAAACTTATACACCAATGACAAAATCGATGGTCCACAATGGGTTTGTGTTCATTTGTTTTACTTTAGTTCATTTTAAGGATGTCCACCCCAAAAAGAAAATTCTGTCATTAGTACTCACTCTCATGTCGTTCTAAACCTCCACAACTTAAGAGTATAGATTACATAAAAATGAAAGATTTGTCATTATACTTACTCACCTTAATGATGTTTTCCAATCCCTAAGGTTGTCTTTTCTTCGGTTGAACACAGAAACATAAGATATTTTAAAGAATTAGGTAATCAAAACAAATGTCTTCTTTTGTGTTCAACAAGAAACCATACACGTTCGGATCACATGAGGGGTGAATAAATGAGGACAGAATTTGATGTTTGGGCGAACGCTACCTTTAACTTACTTCTGCGGACACAAATATTTATGATGCTCTTACATTTCAAAAATAACTTATTTATTGTTCCACAGAAGAAAGAAAGTCATATGGGCTTTGAACAACATAAGGATGAGTAAATCATAATAATAATTTTCAAGCATAATTAAAATTTTTGGGCCAACTATCCTCTTTAAAGGGGATACTCCCACCGGTTTTCATATTAAAACTGTTATTTCCCCTAACAAGACGAGTTGATACATACCTCTCTCGTTCCCAGTGCGGTGCACCTATATCGCTCTTTATGCCCGCAAAACTATGTTAGCACATTAGCTTAGAGCCCAGGGCATTAAATATGGGCCAAAACGAAGAACGAACCAAACACTTCTCGTTTTTCCCTATTTAAACAGCAGTTCTCGAGTAGTTGTATCTCGACCTAGGCTGGTGACACAAAATAAAACGTTGCGCTTTTCTAAAGGGGGGGGACGTTTAAAATTGATGCTAATTGAGTGGCGGAATACCATAGCAAGTGCTTTTGAGTACTTCGACTTTTCGCAATAATATCTTCACTCGGGAAAAGTCCCCCTCTTACCGCTCCCGCCTTCCCTCTCCCCCCTCCCTCTCAGTCTGTTTAAAGCAGCTGACCAAGCTCTCCGCTGTATGCGTGTGTTTGGAATTCGGTGAAAAATTGATCAGAACTATGTACAGTCTCCTTAGTTTTCACAACCTTTACGATGCAGCGTTTTAACCATGATTGTACACAAACTCGGCTTCCAACAACCGTTACGTTCGTCAACTCGAGCTCAAACTACTACTACCGGCGCATGTCACGTTGGGGTTAGTGACGGAAATGAGAGGAGGGGAGAGGGAAGCGGGAGCCGCTTAGAGGACTATTCACGAGTGAAGATATAATGCGCCAAGTCGAATGCTCAAAAGCACTTGTTAATGGTATTCCGCCATGCAATATAGTCATCAATTTTAACGCTTAAAAAGCGCAACGTTGTAATTTTGTGTCACCAGCCTAGGCGAGATACACTACTCGAGTAACTGTGCTAAATAGGGAAAACGAGGAAGTGGGTTTGGTCGCTTCTCTTTTGGCCATAATTTAATGCTCTGGGGCTAAGCTAAGTGCTAACATAGTTTTTGCGGCAATACTGAGCGATATAGGTGCACGCAACTGAGACGAGGAGATGAGTATCAACTTCGTCTTAGTTAAGGGAATAACGTTTAATATGAAAAAACGTGAGTATCCCTTTAAGACACTAACCCCTGGATTGGCAGACCAAGGTTTAAGATAGACCCAAACTAAATGCAAGTTGAGCAGTTTTTGAACTGAAAGCAACTGCATATCTGACATATCTTAAAATAGTCATGCAATTGTTTGATTCAAGATGCACACCATGTTTTTTTTTCTAAGCACGTTTATAAAAGCAACTTAAATGTCCTAATTGAACTAAGGCATAATCCTGGCTTAATCTAGCGCTGTCTGTGAAACGGGCCAATACTATCCATTTCATTTCTGCTTAATTTTGTCTTGACTAATACCGTTCAGATTTTCCTGTTGAGCCTTTTCAAGGTCAGAAGGAGCTGTGATCTTCCATGGTGACCTGGTTTGGTGCAGAATTACTTCCTGCCCATAGGTACCTTGTGACCGGTGGAATGACTTGGTGAGCAGCTATTGTACACACAATGGTGGTGTGTGAAAGTGGCAAAAATGGCAAGAACATGGAGGAATAAGCCAAAGAAGAAGGAAATGTACATCAGAAAAGAACCGATAAACATTGCAACTTAAAAGTCATAATAGGCACATTGGAAGCAATATAAATTGACTACAGATCATCCTGTCTAATTCGAGAATTTTTTTTTTTTTTTGGCCAAAACCCATTTTGATGGTTCAATAATAATATGAGATAGTTTTTATGTACATGGCATTCAAAAACACACATGGAAAATCTGGATTAAAAATTAAAGAAATAATGCGTGATCTGTGCTAATTGTTTCAATTGAACTTTCATGCAAGTTGTATAGGCCTAATGCTTATAATTTTGTAATTGAAACAAATGATCGATATTAAATTAAATTTGAAATTTGAAAATTTCAAAACAACATTTTTTGCTAGTGGACCTTTGAACCCCACTGTATTATTATGATTAAATGTAAAAACTGCCTGTATTTCCAGACAGGAAAATGATTAATGATAATTGTAATTTAAGCTTCTAAAATCAGTGGGTTGGTCAAGTTTGGAAAGCATACTAACTTCTCCTATCTTTATGTATTACTATGAGGGTGCATAGTAGCAAATTACTTTTCTACAGTACATACTGCACATGCCTCACAATATTTGTAAAAGTGGCAGTTTACATAGGGGACCACTTGACTTGATCTTCCATTTCCTGTGAGAGAAATTAACCAGAAAGAATTGCATATGTTCAAACCCATAACCCCTTATTTAAAAAAAGGATACGTACGTACTCCACGAGTTCCCAGTAATATTGTAAACTACCGGCAGGGGGCGTCAGTGACAATACGAAATGCTGATATGTGAACCCGATAACAAACCACGTGTTGCTCAACACTACAATTTTATACAGCAACATCTCTGTTATAATTTGAATAAGAATGCACCATTTACACATTTTGGCGTATGTATTTATGCGCTTTCAGCACTCCAAGTAATTTACAAAGTGACTTTTTTTGTCAGTATGAATGTTGGGCAAAACCACCTGATGAAGTGGTTTCAGATTCGGATTCAAATCGTCTCGAACGCGTTTCGGAGGGCATTTACACCTGGCCTTTTCACAATCAGATAACTATCCCATCACAGAAAACACATGAAGTGGCTAGGTGTGTTCTGTAGACTTGCTCTTTATTTATTGTTTTTACACTGTAGTGTACATACCAGTAAACATGTCCTGTTCTGTAGACATGGTTATTATTTATTTATTCATGTTGTACCAGTCCAATATGACTGTCAGTTGAAATAAACATTATGTTGTAAGAAAACTTGTTTTATTTATTAATCTTTTTTTGATGCGTTTTTCCATAACTTTTGTAGTTTTACATACGTTTAAAAATATCTATATTAATATCGATATCGCAATATTCATTATCGATATCGCAATATCACCTTTTTGTCAATATCGTGCACCCCTAATTAACACACATGGAGTTTATTTGTATAGCACATTTAAACAACCACCTACGTGCTTAACAATATCAGGATACACACAAATAAACCAAGAACCACTGAAATAGTGGACAGATATTAGCATATTTTGGGTGCGCTGATGAACTTAAAAATGGTTTATACAGGCAGCTCCAGCTTAAAGTTGGCATTAAACAGAAGTGCAATAGTCTTATCTTCCCTATAGTGCCGTACATATCCGAGTGAAACGCTTCTGGAACAAGAACAAATGTGGGCGGGGCTTGATTTCGTCTGTGGGGAATTGATTGGACGGTTGTGGTTTGCTATTGGCTGATCTCATGTGAGTGACAGGTTGCCCCGCCCTCATGCCAGTAATGATGTCATCAGAGAAGAGATGAGGGGAAGTTATTCTGATTCAAGATTACAAGGAATATTTTGTGCACAGATGAATTGTTTAGAATAAAAACTGCGAACAGTTTTCCATTTTGATTTCATGACTTTAAGCAATAAGCACAAAGAATGCAGCATTGTGCATTGGGGCTGTCACATAAAAAAAACGAATTTCGAATATTCGTCGAATAAATAAAAAAAAAGCACACGAATGCAAAAACCGTGCGTTCGAATTTTTGGTGTTTCGAGACGCACGAGATGTGATGATGGTGTGTTTCTGTTAGCTTGTCCAGTATAGAGAGCCTAAGCCCCTCCCCTTCCGGTGAAACACTATGGGACCTTATTTCGGAAAAATATTATATGGTAGTCAATGGCGAGAGACAACAAATATTTTGATCCCGTTTGAATTGTGCCCTGAATTACACACATGATGTTTGTCAATTTAAAATATAAATTTTTAAGTAGAGAAAGTCGCAGTTTGAGACTGGTATAAGACTGTGAAAATACGTAATTACAAAGACTACAAACCCAAAAGGCGCACATGTGACGTCATACCTTTTCTCTCAATGAATGAAGCTAACTTTACTGAGGCTAACTTTACTGAGGCTAACTTACTGAGGCTAACTTACTGAGGCTAACTTACTGAGGCTAACTTACTGAGGCTAACTTTACTGAGGCTAACTTTACTGAGGCTAACTTACTGAGGCTAACTTTACTGAGGCTAACTTTACTGAGGCTAACTTTACTGAGGCTAACTTTACTGAGGCTAACTTACTGAGGCTAACTTACTGAGGCTAACTTACTGAGGCTAACTTTACTGAGGCTAACTTACTGAGGCTAACTTACTGAGGCAAACTTACTGAGGCTAACTTTACTGAGGCTAACTTACTGAGGCTGAGGCTAACTTACTGAGGCTAACTTACTGAGGCTAACTTTACTGAGGCTAACTTACAGAGGCTAACTTTACTGAGGCTAACTTACTGAGGCTAACTTACTGAGGCTAACTTTACTGAGGCTAACTTACTGAGGCTAACTTACTGAGGCTAACTTACTGAAGCTAACTTACTGAAGCTAACTTTACTTTTACGTTTTCTCAGGTTACTGATGCACTTACACCGTTTTATGCGCTACTGTAACCTTAATTTCCTTGCATGCACATTAAGGGAATTACATTTTATTTAAGAACAGTTGTTTCAAAAGTTAATGCACTTTAAAAAGTGAATGTCATTTAATTTCAATAAAAGATTGCGATGCTTGATTTGCTGTTTGCGCTCACTTGCGCCCTCTTGTGGACACAGGAAACGATACAGTACTTTTTTTTTCATCTAACATTAAATATTGCCTTTATAATTCGAATATAATTTCGAATATTTAAGAAAATATGTAAGCATTATATTTAAATGTATTATTAAAGAAAGAATTTCAGAATTGAGCTTTTCAGCCATTTTGACAGCTCTATTGTGCATTTAGCTTGAAATGCATTGGTCCTGTTGTTGTGTTGATGCACTGCTGTATTTCCACAGCCGGTTAAAGGTCATCTGACACCGGTGAAGCATCGGCGCTTCAGTGTGGGATGTGTTGAGCGTGTGTTTGCTGCTGTTATCAGGGTCTCTGGGAGCTCACAGCTGGGAAACTGCTCTGGACTTTGACTTCTCGTGTTTCGCATTCGATCCGTCAGTGAAGTTAGATTTCAGAGGAATAGAAACTGAGTGAAAGTTGTGGAAGGAAGTTGTGGAAGAAAAGAGCAAGAGAGAGAGCGAGAGCTGCAATGAACTGTTGTATTATGCAATATATGAATGAATTATTCATTCAGCATATTGCTTTCATTGAGAATTTTACGTTGCGGTTCAGGGCTTCCGTACATGAAGACATTATATCCCAACTTGTAATTTCATGAAGATAAAATAAAAAATAGAATAAAGTCGGAATATTTCGAGAATAAAGTTACGAGAATACAGTCTTCCATAGAAGTTCTTATTTCTTTTTTTTTTAAGAGATTTTTTTTTAACGGATTATTTTTTTATTTATTTTTTTTTGCGGTTCAGGGCTTCCGTATTAATGACATGCTTTAAGTCATGATTTTCAAATTAAAAAATAAAAAGAATTGTGAAAAAACAGCTGATCACTTTATGAATCAAGTCTTTTTGCTAATCTACAACTTACTTGGCATTTAAACATTTATTTTGGATTGAGCTTAATGTGTAGTAAAAACTATTTGATCATTTTGTGTTTATTTCTATTTTCATTTATTTTTTGGTATCCTCAAACAAACTGATGAACGGCATGCAATGATTAAGAATCAGATTTAATAATCAACATATGTCGATTATCTGGTTTATTTCTCATTTTTATTTTGGCTAGTTCTTATTGGCCCGTAATATTTTTAAAATGTTTTTGAAAGAGTCTCTTCTGCTCACCAAGGCTGCATTTATTTAATCAACAATACAGTATAATCAGTGAAATATTAGTACAATTTAAAATGTGTTTTCTATGTGAATATCTAGTAAAGTGTAATGTATTCCTGTGATCAAAGCTGAGTTTCAGCATCATTACTCCAGTCTTCAGTGTCACATGATCCTTCAGAAATCAGGATAATATAATGATTTGATGCTCAAGAAACATTTCTAATTATCAGCAATGATGAAAACAGTTGTGTATATATTTTATTTCAGGATTCTTTGATGAATATAAAGTTCAAAAAATCTATTTTTTTTTAAATAGAAATATTTTGCAACATTAAACATGTGAGTTTTGAACAGTTTAAAGCACCAAAGTCAGTGGGTTCAGTTCTAGGGCTCCACGTGGCTCTCAGTCTCCACCCCCGTCTCTCTCTCTCTGTGTGTGTGTGTGTGTGTGTGTGTGTTCAGTGTGGTGGGCGTTCCACATTCCTGTGCACTCGTTTCACAAGGCCGAACTCTCTCTCTCTCACTCTGTTTTTCCTTCCCTGCTCTCCTGTACGTGAGAGAGAGTTTGAGGCCCAGGCCGTGTGTGAATGTGCTGCCCAGTTTAGTGTGTCCGAGTCAGGCTGAGTTTAAACTTCAGCCCCAGGATGAGCCGGGCCTAGAAGAGCTCAACCTCTCCATCCGGGGGGAGGAAGGTAGGGAATGTGCTGTCTCATGCGTGAGTGTGAGAGTGTGTGTGGGGGTGTTTGTCTTGTTTAAATAGTAAGCCGATATATAATTCATTGCGATAGATAAGTTGGGCAAACAGACTGCTTTGAGTTTGTACGAGTTTTAAGAGGCCGTGTAAAAGTTTTCCAGGCTCTTGTGCATTCTCTTCTTTATAAGGTGCTCCAGTGTGTGTGTGTTTGCCAGAGACATTCGTTGCATATTTTGTCTCTTGCAGCACTGATAAATGCTTCTTGGATTAAATCACTGGCTGTTGTTGTTGTTTTCCTGTTGTTCGTATCGTCTTCCTCAATTTTACATGTGGTGCATGTTAAGCTGTGTCATGTTCTCATACTTTGTTGCATGTTTTAAATGCTTCTCTAGATCAGGATCAGAGACCCTAATCAGGGAGGTCGTGACATCACAGAAGAGATCATGTCAGGAGGTCGCAGTGGCTTGACACCGACGCCTCCACAGGTAACACACACACACACACACCTGAACACACGCAACTTAACACACCCTCATTCCAATTCAAATGACTTACAGCACCAAATGGCTTTCACACATTTGCCATCAATACTGATGGGAATTTCATTTAAATAACTGAACTTTAGATGAAGGGATATTGTCGTCATGACATGTTTTTGTCGTGATTTACATTATCATTATCAATGCACTGATTTTGTGAAAGAACAGCTCATTTTTTTATGAATTGACAGTATGTCCGATAATCTACAACATTAAACATTTATTTTGGAGTTATCTGTATTTTGGAGCTTCTCGCATGCCGGTCAAAAATTAGTTTTTTTTATTATTATTATTTAAATTAAATGAATGTACTATATTTTAATTCGATAAATTAATATTTTTGTTTTTTTTTAGGGTATTCTATAGTATTAAATTATATTTATGGAATAGTTATGATCCAAAAATCTGTTAAACACTTTTGAGCATAGACTTGAAAATGAAATTTCCAACTTAAATCTCGACTTAAGTTTGGTCTCTTTTAAAAGACAACACTTGGTTGATAATTGCTGAAGTGTACCAAAAAAAAAAAGTTATAGATGTTTAAATTTATTATGAAAAATGCATTAGAATATTTTTCAAAATTTTTATATGAAATATACATTTTCCAAAACATGTTTTGCTCTAAAACTATGATCAAATCGAATCCATAAATCGAAACAAGCCGTGTATCTAAAAAAAAAAAAAAAAAGAACAAAACAAGTTTGAATATTTTTTTTTCAGGACCATTTAACCTTTTTGAATTATGTCAATGATTTTTTTTCTGTGTTCACACAGCAAGTGCCAGAACCTTTACCAAGTTTCGTACCATTCTGATGAAGTTAAAAATGTTTTAAAAAAAATAAATGGCACCAGAGGGTTAACAAAATAAATACTATTTTATAAGAGAAAGAATTGTTTTTTCTATTTTGTTTTATTCAGTGGTATCCTCAAACAGTGATTAGCTGTCGTAAAGCTCAACGGCATTTAATTATTCAGAATCATATTTAATCATAAATATATTTGAAGCTGTGTCTAATAATCTGATGATTTATGATATTTCGTATTAATAATATATAATGAATTTTCATTTTTGCATAAACTATTTCTTAAAGCCCAACGGTGACAACGCAACATCTCCGGTCGTCATGACAACGAGGGCGGAGTTTCCCATCCCTCCAGGTGAAAGCCCGTTACCCGACACCCCGCAGACTCCGCCCCCTACCAGTCCAATAAGTGACACGGTAGATGCCCCGCCCCTAGCACCTGCAGACGACGCCCATGTGACGCCCACTGTGGTGGATCCTCCGCCTTTTAATAGTGCAGAAGCCACACCCACTAAGAGCAAAGAGGAGGGGCCTGTGACTGTACCGATGTCAGTCCCCACCCCCCAGGCGGAGCCTGTGCTTGAATCTCCGATAGTGCAACCGGAAGAGCTCCAGCTGTTCAACGGAGTCCCGGCAAGGGACATCAGCCCTATTGCTGAGCCGGACATCACTAAAGAAGCACCACCGATTACCATGAAAATTCCTGATAGGACTGTTCCTCCTCAAGTTGTCAAGGAGACCCCTGTTGTGGTTGTTAAGGAAGTGCCAGCTCCTGTTGTTAAGGTGCCAGCTCCTGTTGTTAAGGAGCCTACTCCTCCATTTTTCAAGGAGCCTATTCCTCCATTTGTCAAGGAGCGTATTCCTCCGGTTGTCAAGGAGCGCATTCCTCCGGTTGTCAAGGAGCATATTCCTCCGGTTGTCAAGGAGCATATTCCTCCGGTTGTCAAGGAGCATATTCCTCCGGTTGTCAAGGAGCATATTCCTCCGGTTGTCAAGGAGCCTATTCCTCCGGTTGTCAAGGAGCCCATTTCTCCGGTTGTCAAGGAGATCCCGGTTCCTGTCAAGGAGACCGCTGCTCCTGTCGTCAAGGAGACCGCTGCTCCTGTCGTCAAGGAGGCCGCTGCTCCTGTCGTCAAGGAGGCCGCTGCTCCTGTCGTCAAGGAGGCCGCTGCTCCTGTCGTCAAGGAGGCCGCTGCTCCTGTCGTCAAGGAGGCCGCTGCTCCTGTCGTCAAGGAGGCCGCTGCTCCTGTCGTCAAGGAGGCCGCTGCTCCTGTCGTCAAGGAGGCCGCTGCTCTTGTCGTCAAGGCAACCGTCCCTGTGGTTGCCAAGGAAGCGCCTACAGCTGTTGATTCGGAAGCCCTTACGCAGGAGACTGTTGTCAAGGAAATGCCTGATGTCAAGGAGACATCTTCTAAACAAGTCCTGGAAACTCCACTTGTCGTCAAGGAAACACCTTCACTCGTTGCCAAAGAAACCCCCGCCCCTTCAGAGTTTGTTGCGAGCGTTTCTAAAGCCACGCCCCCTCCGACAGAAGAGCGAGAGGACACGCCCACTACACAGACCATGCCCCCTGAGAGTACTTTACAAGGTGCGTAAGCAACACAGTGACAGTGTTATTGTAGTATTTATTTCAGTTTTCAACGGTTTAGTTTACAACAATACTACATAATGCAAGTGTTGACATGAGGCGAGATATAGTAGGCATTAGCATAAACTTATGCCGTCAGTCATGCTGAGCACTAGAGAATGTTGCTGAGCAAGTTAATGTCAAAATGTTTATATCCAACTACCTGAAGAATAACACACCTGGTTTAATGACATTCGAAGGAAACTCTTGCGCCTCCTTGAGTACGGAGGTTTTTTACCTTCTAGACCTGCGCAATTCTTTCATGATTATGGTTTGAATGAATGATTCAGTAACTCACTAAAATAAAGATTTCACTTGTTTCATTACTGGATGAATCCGCGTTTTTGGCAGAATCTCTTGAATCAATGATTCAAAGTTTGAATCGAGATCACAACCTTTTAATGATTAATGGTGCTACACTAATACCTTCAATATTAACTAAAGGACACACGTTAAGTGAATGATTCAATGACTCACTCATAAAGTCTTCACTTGTTTCATTACTGGATAAATCAGCATTTTTGAACGATTCTCTTAAATGAATGATTCAATGACTCACTCATAAAGTCTTCACTTGTTTCATTACTGGATAAATCAGCATTTTTGAACGATTCTCTTAAATGAATGATTCAATGACTCACTCATAAAGTCTTCACTTATTTCATTACTGGATAAATCAGCATTTTTGAACGATTCTCTTAAATGAATGATTCAATGACTCACTCATAAAATCTTCACTTTTACCATGGTCACACTTTATTTTGATGGTCCCTTTTGAATATTTTGTTGACTAAGTAACATTGCACCAATGTGTCAACTAACTCTCTTTAGAGTATTAGTGTTAACGTCTGCTTAACATCTGCTAATTCTTTATATTGATAGTCCTCCAACAGACGTTCTGTTGACTATAAGTTACTTTGCAAATACATGTCTACTTATTCTGACCCAACCAGTCTACTAATACTCTACTAACACTCTAATGAGAGTTAGTAAACATGTTGGTAAAGTGTTACTTATAGTCAGCAGAATGTGTTAAAGGGACCATCACAATAAAGTGAAACCATCATCGTTTTTGAACAAATCTCGTAAATAAATGATTCAGAGTTTCGATCTTTTAACGATTAATCATGCAGCTCTTATACCTTTAATAGTAATGCAAGAACATACATTAAGTACTATATGCTAAATGAGGCAGCGCACATTGACCGAGCATTAGCGTCTGTGTACTTGCGTAGAGTATGTTTCTGGCCTAAAGCTTTTCCACTCTGCTCTGCTGGAATTTGATGCAGCCACACTGTTTAGCCAGTAGTGCATATGTCTTCATACTCGGTGTGTGTTTATGTATTTGCAGTGGTTTCTGTGCCAAAGAAGAAGAGAAAAATGAAAGACCTGAACAAGAAGGAGGCGGGAGATCTTCTTGATGCCTTCAAAGAGGTGTGTAGGAGAGTACCAACTGGTTCAAGCCCAGAAACAACGACTTTGTGTTCATTCAATAACAATAGCTCAGGCCTTTAATCACATCATGAGTGAAGTGAATCCCAGACTTAACTTTTTTTTTTAACCATTTACAGGCTTTAATGCAAATAAAACCATTTTGAAAATACAGATTTCACTCGCAGTGCAAAATTCAACCTGTCAGTAAAAAGGGATTTGTTTCTTGCACGGAGTGATGAGTTCTGAGTGATGGGGATTATGATGATAATTGTTTAGGTCCCACTTTATATTATGCCGCTTTTCCACTGCATGGTACGGTACGGTATGGCTCGGTACGGCTCACTTGTGGCGCTTTTCCACTGCATGGTACGGTTCGGTACGGCCCGCTTTGGCGCTTTTCCACTGCATGGTACGGTTCGGTACGGCCCGCTTTGGCGCTTTTCCACTGCATGGTACGGTACGGTACGGCTAGCTTCGGCTCGCGTTAAATGGTACCAATGGTACTCTGTTAAATGGTACTCTGTTGAGGTTCGAAGCGTACAGTTTCGATACTAAAATGTGACGTGGAAGCACTGTAGATCACTGATTGGGCAGACAGACAGAATCATCACTACCAGCGTCATTGTATTTGCGAGACATCAAACCCGCTAGATTTAAATAGCCAGTAACGGCCTCCGCTGTAGCACCTGTTTTAAAACTACTTGCTTGACTTGCTTGAAGAAAAAAAAACTTCCAAAAAAGAAATGGCTGAATCGTGGTCAGTGGACGAGAAGCGCAGACGTTCCTCTTGTTGGTTGACGAGGAACGGATAAACTATAACGATCAGTCATAATCCCACCCACTTTGAAGAGGTACTAACTGTAGTGGAAAAGCAACCGAGCTAAAGCGAGCCGAGCCGAACCGTGCCGTACTGAGCCGTACCGAGCCGTACCATGCAGTGGAAAAGTGCCATTAAGTGGCTTTAAGTACTGTGTACTTACACCAAAAGATAAGTACAATGTACTTATTGTGTTCATGTTGTATAGTAAAACACTTTTGCTGCTATTGAGGTGTGATACGGGACAGGTGTAAGGGAAGGGTCAACAGTGTAACTATATATGTAATTACATAAATTAATTACAGCTGTAATAACATGCAGCTATTTTTCAATACCAGTGAACCAACATTTAAATACCAATGTATGTACACAATTCGTCTGTCGTACGCAAGACCATTGTATAAAATGTGACCCTGGACCACAAAACCAGTCACACGGGGCAATTTTTTGAAATTGAGATGTATACATCATCTGAAAGCTGAATAAATAAGCTTTCCATTGATTGTATGGTTTGTTAGGATAGGACAATATTTGGTCGAGATACAACTATTGAAAATCTGGAATATGAGGGTGCAAAAAAATCGAAACATTGAGAAAATCACCTTTAAAGTTGTTAATTTATGTTTGTGCTGCATTCACTCACAAAAATAAACGTTTTATATATTTACGGAAGGAAATTTACAAAATATCTTCATGGATCATGATCTTTACTTAATATCCTAATGATTTTTGGCATAAAAGAAAAATCTATAATTTTGACCCGTACAATGCATAGTTGGCTATTGCCGCAGATACCAGGGTCACAAATTATTAATTTCAATGTTAGTACATAGTAGTTAAAGCCAGATAATATAAAGTGGGACCATTGTTGATTTATTACTATTATTATTTTGAGCTTATATCTAATTCGTGGATAATATGCATAGGCCTTTTTGAGTTAAACGTTACCTGTTGTCTTATTGTAAAGCCCACTCCACCTGAGCCAGAGGTCGCACCTGCAGTGGAGGCGGAGCCAGAGAACACGCCTCCAGTGGCTCCGCCCCCTCCTGAAGACCTGGACGAGACGTGGGAGGAGAAAGAAGATAAACTTGATGCTGAAAACATCAAACCGCAGAGTCCAACACCAACCTCACCCACCGAACAGAAATACCAGTATAAAGCAGGTAACATGGGATAAATATGCATCATTTTAAAGTTGAAGTACTTAAAATTATTGCAAATTAAGGCTTGAAATTTAGTGACAAATATAGTGATATATTGATCAAGGCAATTAATTATTATGTGGCTATTCTGATGCAACTTCCCGAATCCAACAACGGAAAGACAAAAATGCTTTATGAACACAAAGACAAAACCAGCTGCTCGTTTGGAGGGAAGAATCATAATACGAAGCAGAAGGAAATTATCTTTATTTTAACAAAGATATGGGAATTAATATATTTTTTCTGCTGTTGTATTTAAGAGAAATAATATATTAATAAAACAAATTAATTTGACTGTAAACTTTAGAATTATAATACTAATAATTTCTTAAGTGTTTTAAATGTTAAATCGTGTAAAAGAACACAGTGGTGGACTTCGCTCTAAAACACGCATTGCATATATTAATTTCATTATTATTTCAAAAAGGAGCAAATGTCCATAAATTCATGTTTTTACAGGTTTGTCCCATAGACTGTTATTGTATTTTTCGATTTGTCGAGTGCCTGACAACTGTGAGGGGGATGAATTTTTTTCTAACTCGTTAGTTTAGATCGTATTTAGATATAAAATGTATGAAAAATAAGGGCGTGGTTAACTTTGATAGCTTGATTGACAGCTTGAGTGGAGTTCCTGAAATGTGACATGATCTGACACGACACATCACACCACCTCTGATCCTTTCTGAACATTTTGAGCAAGATTTTCCAAGATGGCGCCGCCCACACCCCCATAAACGGCCTTAAAACCGTTCTTCAGAAAGTCTATGGGTGACGTCACAGACGCTTTGTCCATGTTTTTTACAGTCTATGTAAAACACGCATCGCATATATTAATTTCATTATTTTGCCAGCGGCACAAAGATGGAGAACTCACTTAAATGTAAATAAAGCCAAGATTCAAACTTGAAATCAACTAATCAGAGAGTTTGAACAAATCAGATGATAGACCAATCGCCTCTTTTCATGATAGTTATGATCTTAATATTTATAAAATAAGATAAAAAAATACTTTTTATATACCGGCATATCCATGAACACACACATGTGTTTACACATTGTTTGTAATTTTATTTATTTATTTTTTTGTGCAGTTTTAGCAAATTCACTGGAGTCACTGGAGTGCTGTTGACATTGTCCTGGTTGTTTCCCACAGAACAATGGAAACCCCTGAACTTAGAGGAGAAGAAGAAATACGACCGAGAGTTTCTGCTCGGCTTCCAGTTCATCAGCGCCAGCATGAGCAAACCTGAGGGCTTACCGCAGATCTCTGACGTAGTGCTGGATAAGGTGACTAAAGCCAGCACACACACACACTCTCTCTCACTCACACACACACACACACTCACTCTCTCTCTCTCTCTCTCTCTCTTTCACACACACACTCTCTCTCTCTCTCTCTCTCTCTCTCTTTCACACACACACTCTCTCTCTCTCTCTCACTCACACTCTCTCTCACTCACTCACACACACACACACTCTCTCACTCTCTCTCTCTCTCTCTCACACACACACTCTCTCTCACTCACTCACACACACACACACACACACACACACACACACACACACAGATAAAGTACCTGGCGTGTTCTCTCTCTGCAGGCTAATAAGACTCCCCTGCGTCAGCTGGATCCGAGTCGTTTGCCAGGAATGAACTGCGGTCCGGATTTCACTCCTTCGTTTGCCAATCTGGGCCGCCCGTCAGCGGGTGGGCGTGGCCCGGTCAGTTACACTGCACTGTAGTCCATCTTTGTCTGTCTGTCTATTACTATATCGTTCTATCTATCCATCCATCTATCTGTCTGTCTGCCTATCCATCTATCTGTCTATTTATCTGTCTATTACTATATCGTTCTATCCATCCATCTATCTATCTGTCTATTACTATATCGTTCTATCTATCTATCCATCCATCTATCTCTCTGTCTATCACTATATTGTTCTATCTATCCATCCATCTGTCTGCCTATCATCTATCTATCATCTATCTATCTGCCTATCTATCTATCTTTTCTGCCTATCTATCTATCTATCTATCTGCCTATCTATCTATCTATCTGTCTATCTATCTGCCTATCTATCTATCTGCCTATCTATCTATCTGCCTATCTATCTATCTGCCTATCTATCTATCTATCTGCCTATCTATCTATCTATCTGCCTATCTATCTATCTATCTGCCTATCTATCTATCTGCCTATCTATCTATATATCTGCCTATCTATCTATATGCCTATCTATCTATCTATCTGCCTATCTATCTATATGCCTATCTATCTATCTATCTGCCTATCTACCTATCTATCTATCTATCTGTCTATCTGTCTATCTATCTATCTATCTATCTATCTATCTATCTATCTGCTTATCTATCTATCTGCCTATCTATCTGCCTATCTATCTATCTGCCTATCTATCTATCTATCTATCTATCTATCTATCTATCTATCTATCTATCTATCTATCTATCTATCTGCCTATCTATCTATCTGCCTATCTATCTATCTGCCTATCTATCTATCTATCTATCTATCTATCTATCTATCTGCCTATCTATCTATCTGCCTATCTATCTATCTGCTTATCTATCTATCTGCTTATCTATCTATCTGCCTATCTATCTATCTGCCTATCTATCTATCTATCTATCTATCTATCTATCTATCTATCTATCTATCTATCTATCTATCTATCTATCTATCTATCTATCTGCCTATCTATCTATCTGCTTATCTATCTATCTGTCTATCTATCTGTCTATCTATCTATCTATCTATCTGCTTATCTATCTATCTGCCTATCTATCTATCTGCTTATCTATCTATCTGCCTTTCTATCTATCTATCTATCTATCTGCCTATCTATCTGCCTATCTGTCTATCTGTCTATCTATCTATCTGCTTATCTATCTATCTGCCTATCTATCTATCTGCCTATCTATCTATCTGCCTATCTATCTATCTGTCTATCTATCTCTATCTATCTATCTATCTATCTATCTATCTATCTGCTTATCTATCTATCTGCCTTTCTATCTATCTATCTGCCTATCTATCTATCTGCCTATCTATCTATCTGCCTTTCTATCTATCTATCTGCCTATCTATCTATCTGTCTATCTATCTATCTATCTGCCTATCTATCTGCTTATCTATCTATCTGCCTATCTATCTATATATATATCTATCTATCTATCTATCCATCTATCTTCCTATCTATCTATCTGCCTATCTATCCATCTATCTATCTGTCTTAGTCTTAAGTGTCTCATGTACCTTTTAATTAATTGCATAACTTTTATTTTTGACTCTATTCTCACCATGAAGAATCCTTGCTGCTGACATGGCATTTAAACAATAATAAATGACTAAATATAATTTGTTCGTCTCTGTCTCCCCAGCCGTCGGGTCTGAGTGGCCCTCGGCGTTCGGGTCAGGGTCAGCGTGGGAAGGAGCCGCGTAAGATTATCGCTAGCGTGTCCCTGACGGAGGACGTGCAGCTCAATAAAGCAGAGAAGGCCTGGAAGCCGTCGGTGAAGCGCAGCACACACACACACACTCGAGTGGACGAGGACGACCCCGACTTCATGAACACACAGGAGCTGTTCAAGCGTGTGCGCAGTGTGTTGAACAAACTCACCCCGCAGATGTTCCAGCCGCTGATGAAGCAAGTGACCGAACTCACCATCGACACGGAGGAGCGCCTGAAAGGAGTTATCGACCTCATCTTCGAGAAGGCCATCTCAGAGCCCAACTTCTCTGTCGCCTACGCCAACATGTGCCGGTGCCTTTTGGGGGTGAGTGTGTGTGTGTGTGAGCAAATTCATAGTAATTAGGGATGCCAATATATGTGACCCTGGATCATAAAACCAGTCACATGTCGCTTGGATATATCTGTGGCAATAGCCAACTATACACTGTATGGGTCAAAATTATTGATTTTGAAAATCATTAGGATATTAAGATCATGATCCATGAAGATATTTTGTAAATTTCCAACCGTAAATATATAAAACATGTATTTTTGTGAGTGAATGCAGCACAATCATGAACATAAATGCACAACTTCAAAGGGGATTTTCTCAATGTTTTGATTTTTTTGCACCCTCAGATTTCAGATTTTCAATTAGTCCTATCTCAGCCAAATATTGCCCTATCCTAACAAACCAACCATATATCAATGGAAATATTCTTTTTTCAGCTTTCAGATGATATATAAATCTCAATTTCAAAAAATTGACTCATGTGACCCATGTTTTTTGGTCCATGGTCACATATAGGTCTATATGTACAGTAGTCAACATTTGAAGTTGATCTAAATTATATATGAATTTTGAACAATAGCCGTTCTTGTCATATAAACTTTTTTTGATCCATTTTAAATGTTGACTACTGTATGTTATACTTCAGATGTTCAACATGATGGTTTTGAATTGCTTGAAATATGATTGGACTCACTTTAAAAAAGGGAAATACATTAAAGTACAACATGTGCGGCACAAGTCTGTCATAGTCTACGTAAAATAATAATGACAACATTATAAATGTGTGCTTGGGACGTGAATTTTAATGGTGAGATTTTTGTTTTTGGAATCAGGCTCTCAAAAATTATATAAAAATTTGGATTTAGATTATATCGGCCAATAAATCGGTCATCGGCTTTCAAGTATAAAGAATTATCGGTATCAGCAAAAATATTCATATCTATGAATTCCTAGCAGTAATGTGTCATGTTTCTGACCAGTGCAGTGATCGCTAAAGCACATTCTTCAACTAGTTGTATAAATGTGTGTTTTGTCTCTCTCGTCACAGCTGAAAGTTCCCAACACAGATAAACCTGGAGTGTCAGTGAATTTCAGGAAACTTCTGCTGAACCGCTGTCAGAAAGAGTTCGAGAAGGATAAAGATGATGATGAAACGTTTGAGAAGAAGCAGAAAGAGTTGGATGCTGCCACTGGGGTAGGAACAAAAAACCCGAATTGCAAATTTTTCTAACGTTATAAATGCTGCACTTCACTGTAAAACATGCTTTGCATTTATTTGAATGAATTCTCAGCCTTTGCAACTTCATAATCGCCCTAAGCCATATCACGCTTTCGTGCAGTATTTTCCCACACTGCAGGGATGTATGCGTACTTTAAAAATCCATCAAACAGTATGAAATTCGGTAACTTTTGACTAATGTTTGAAACATGGTTTGCTATCATCATGATTTATATCAGGAAGACAGTATGCAAATTGTGTTAAGACTGTGTTCAAAGTAGCATACTAGCATGCTAATCGGACTATTTCCAGTTTATAGCATGCGTTCCAGTTCTGATACTGTGTGAATATCACACGGCTGGAAAAGGCAATCAGATTTGAGAACCAGAAAGAACAGTTGTACATAATATACAATAATACAATAATATGTCCGTATGCCATACTAAATGTATGCGTGTGTGTGTGTGTGTGTAAATATGTTGCCCATGTCACATCGTTATGCATAATGGTATTTATGACTTCACTTCCTGTCTCTGCAGGATGAGGTGAAGCAAAGGTTGAAGGAGGAGCTTGAGGACGCCAAAGACAAAGCCCGTCGACGATCACTAGGCAACATCAAGTTCATTGGCGAGTTGTTCAAGTTGAAGATGTTGACGGAAACCATCATGCACGACTGCATCGTGAAACTGCTGAAGAACCACGACGAGGAGAGTCTGGAGTGTCTGTGCCGGCTGCTGTCCACCATCGGGAAGGATCTGGATTTCGAGAAGGCGAAGGTGAGCGTACACGTTACATCTAGCGGACGAAAGACTGTGTGTGTGTGTGTGTGTGTGTGTGTGTGTGTGTGTTGTGTTTGTGTCCCATAAAACTATAACATTAACTTGGATCTTGTTTTTTGTCTTTTATTCCTCTTGTGCAGAACTCACAATGTACACTAATTGTTTTTGTTGTAATTTAGTTGTAGTTGGGAGATTTTATGTGTGTGGTCAAACTGTAAACAAAACAATTCACAATTAATATCCAGTAATGTTTACATCACCAAATACATTACTCCAAACATCAGCTTTAGATAATAAACATTAAAGTATACAATTATAAATTACAAAGATATCCCCTACAAGCAAATATCACATATGTGTGATACAACTGTCAATACAGATTTCTAAAACAGTCGCTGTATTACAAACATGTATTAAACAAACAAATAGCATTAGGCGCAAATAGCGATTTACATAGTGATTTATTAATAAACTTATAACAACAAAATGTAACTCACCACACTGGGAATATATATCGTTTTAGATTATATTTTTATCTGTAATTGTTATAGAAAGTTTGCATATGAGCACAACATGGCTTTCTCACTCCGTTCAGTTTTTATTTTCTTCTACCTGCTTTCTTCCTAGGCGATCACATGAGCCCACAAAATCAACGTCCTTAAAGGGGCAGCACCCTAGAGAGAGAGAGTGTGTGTGAGTGTGTGTTGATACTGAGCTGTGTGTCTCTGTGTTTTCAGCCCCGAATGGATCAATATTTCCACCAGATGGAGAAAATCATAAAGGAGCGGAAAACCTCTTCCAGAATCCGCTTCATGCTGCAGGACGTTATTGATTTACGAAGGGTAAGTGTGTGTAGTGGGTGTAGTTTTCAAAAAATTATATCGATACCTTGACCCCGATACCGATTCCTGAACGATACTTTTTCGATACCACTTTTATGAAATCTGTTTTAAAAAGATTACCTTACAAGTTCGTTGACTTTTTTATGTGTCAATGACACATATAGGCCACTGGGGGCGAAATATCGGCCTTGCGCTCAAGTGCACATAAAGCTTGCTGCAAAGCACTCGCAAAAGTAGCCTAATGATTATGAATGTGACAGGAAAAAATAGCAAGGAGACCTTTTAATTGTTTATTAATAAACTAGTGTTTTCTGAGTCAGTGTTGGCTGCAAAGTTGAAGTTGACGTTGCTGAGAATGCTTCTATAGAGAGAAATTCTCTTTTCATTTGGATTACATAATCAGAATATTTGTTTTCTATATGCCTATTTCTCATGTCTGTGCAAGAAGTCCTCGTAGTGGATGATGTCATTGATATCAAATACGTAGTTGGCGTATTAACACGCGTGCGCTGTAGTAGGTTTTGATTACATTCTGAAAGTTTAATCACGCACGGGCGCCATCACCTATTACATAATCCACAAATTATATTATTTTATAAAATCTGTATATTCCATCATAATGGCTATAGTGGATGAATTTAAACATTAAAAGGCAAATATTTCACCCCCAGTGGCCTATATGTGTCATTGACTCTGTAAAAAAAAAAAAAAAAAAAAAGTCAACAAGCTTGTAATGTAAAACAGATTTCATAAAATTGGTATTGAAAAAGTATCACATTATGTCCCATGGCATGTTTTTTTTTCCCTACTGGCAGCTTCAAAGATTTGCAATACTGGATATGCATTTTGTAGCCTATTTTATCTCCAATGACACTGGCCAAATTAATGCTAATATCATCTATTATAGTTTTAATGTAATCCATAAGTGAAAATAGCCTTGGATGCCGACATAGCACTAAATAAAACAGAATCAGAATAATAAGTCTTATTATACTGAGCATTTTTCTGCTGGTAAGTTTATTCTATGCACTCTGTCAAGCGCTTCATCAGATTTGTCATGTTGCCGGTCTTGGCAGCAATTAGTAATTATTACCATGTCGCAAATGTTACTGTGTGTGTGTGTGTGTGTGTGTGCTGCCATTTTCCCTTCCTTTAACAAACCAGAGCGCATGCAAGACTTTTTAAAGTTGTCTTGCAATCAGAATCCAGTTTTTACTTAATTAATAGTCTGTGGTGAATGATTCACTTTTTCCTGTTGCAGGATCAAACCTTGTTTGCAATAAAACCAGGAGCATAAATTAAAGTAAAAAGATTTCTGTGCCGTGGCAGTCGTAGCTCTTGCTTTCAGTGTGTTCTTAGGAAACTCGCTCCATGTGTGTCACTCAAACACACACACACACACACACACACACACCCACACCCAAGACAGTTTTAAGTTTCATTTTAGCTGAAGCACAACTGAAGTTCAGAAAAGAGGGAGGGAATAAAAAGTGACAGTGCAAACACATGTGAACAGATTATTTTCAGTGTGTTGTTGTTGTCCATTACCACCATTTTTTTTCCTCTCAAATCTTAAAAAGGTGGATTTACACACATTTATGCTGGAGATTTCATGTAGTTCAATTGCTTCAGTAGCAATGCAAACTTTACATTTCTTCATTTCTTCAAGTGCATCACTTTTAAATGCCTTCCGTTTTGTTGTTGTTTTTACCAACTTATTGACGACTACAATTATTGATCATTAGGGTTACGCTGAAAATAACCTGGAACATTTGTTTAAAGTCGGCATGAAAGGGAAATCATGCTAGTCTTCTCTGTGCGATATATATCCGTGTGAAACTTCTCAAACAAGAGCAAATGTGGGCGGGGCTTGATTTCGTCAGTGGGGAATTGATTGGATGGTCGTGGTTTGCTATTGGCTGATCTCATGTGAGTGACAGGTTGCCCCGCCCACATCATCAGAGAGGAGAAGAGAGGAAGTAATTTTGATTCAACATTACCAAAAACATTATAAATCGGAGATAAATCGTTTAAAATAAATACTGTATTCCATAAAAAATAAGAATTGTCTATTTTGATTTCATGGTGACTTTAAAGCATTTCTGTTTGTTTTTTCCCCGTCTCTCAGAATAACTGGGTTCCTCGCAGAGGAGATCTGGGCCCGAAGACCATCGAGCAGATCCACAAGGAGGCGGAGCTTGAGGAGCACCGAGAGCAGGCCAAAGTTCAGCAGCAGCTCATGTCTAAGAAGGAGGGAAGAGGAGGAGGAGAAGGAAGAGGAGGAGGAGGAGGAGGAGGAGGGGGAGGAGGGGGGGGAGGAGGGATGGGGTCTCGCGGTGGGTCACACACACCTGGTTCCCGTGGCAACCAGGCACCTGATGACGGCTGGAACACGGTTCCCATTTCCACCAAGAACAGACCCATAGATCCCACCCGACTCAGCAAGATCACCAAGGTCTGATTACTTATTATTATTAGTAGTAGTAGTGGTAGTAGTAGTATTGTTGTGAAGCTAACCAATATCTGATTCATAATCAAACTCTTATTATTATAATAATTATTATTATTATTATTATTATTATTATTATGAAGCCATCCCAGGTTTGATCCATAATCAATAAATAATCAAACTCAGATTACTTATTATTTTTATTAAGTAATCTGAGTTTGATTATTTATTGATTATAGATCAGACTTGGTTGTCTTATTATTATTATTATTATTATTATTATTAAGTAATCTGAGTTTGATCATGGATCAGACCTGGGATGGGTTCATAATAATAATTCCAATCAGAGTTTGATTATTTAGTCTGATCCATAATCAATAAATAATCAAACTCTGATTAATTATTATTATTATTATAAGTAATAAGTAATCAGAGTTTGTTTGACTATTTATTGATTGTGGATCATACTCTGTTGTCATTATTATTATTAATGTTATTATTAATATTATTATTAAGACAACAGAGTCTGATCCATAATCAATAAATAGTCAAACAAACTCTGATTACTTATTATTATTATTATTATTATTATTGTGAAGTCAGTCAAGGTCTGATACTTTCAGTTTACATTTTAATTTTAGTATAAATTCTAGTAGCTTTGGTCATTTACATTATTTTTAATGTTTATTTCCATTCCAGTTTTATTTTTTATTTATTGAAAGTTTACGTTTTTTCAAGTGTTAATAGTTTACGTTTTTGTTAACGATAATAATTTTAACAATATTTTATTTGTTTACCTGCATGTCATGTGACCATCAGAGAACCATGAACATGCAAATGTGTATTTAAATAAATATTTTAAACAACACCTTTAAATAATTTATATAATATTAATAAAAATTAATCCAAAGTTGTAGTTTAAACATTTACAATCTAGAAGTTGAAATGAATTATTTTATTACCTCACTCCCTAATTAAATACTTTGTATAATAAATAAATTAATGTAATTATATTAACATTGTATCTTAAGTGTTGTATTTTTTATTGTTTTTATGTATTTATTTTAAATATTTTAAATATTGTAACTTTACATGTTAGTGATTTAATTATTTGCTTTCATCAACTCTCGAAGCCCTTGCAGTTCCCTCATGAACACTCAATATGAGCATTGAACAGTGTAATGATGTGTGTGTGTGTGTGTGTGTTGTAGCCGGGCGCTCTGGACTTCAGTAATCAGCTTCTGGCCCCTGGAGGTAAAGGCACGTGGGGCAGTTGGGGCAAAGGCAGCAGCGGAGGCACTGGAGCCAAACCCAGCGAGGGCGGTCAGTGTGTTTCAATGCACAGGACTTTATTACACACACGTTTTCAGTAGAGCTGCACAATTAATCGCAATAAAACCACACGCGGTTTGGCAATGGCTGAGATTATTTCATGCTGTGCAGTGGCTGATCGGTAGTAAATGCTCCATCTGAACGCCAGAGGGCGTCTCGCACACACACGTGCACACACACACACACACACACACACACACACAGACACTCCACATATCTCTCTGAACATCAGAGGGCGTTTCTCACACACACACACACCACATATCTCTCTGAACACCAGAGGGCGTTTCTCACACACACACACCACATATCTCTCTGAACACCAGAGGGCGTCGCACACGCGCACACATGCGCGCTCACACACACACACACACATCACATATCTCTCTGAACACCAGAGGGCGTTGCACATGCGTGCACACACACACCACATATCTCTCTGAACACCAGAGGACGTCTCACACACACACTCACACACACACACAGACCACATATCTCTCTGAACACCAGAGGGCGTTGCACATGTGCACACACACACTCACACACACCACATATCTCTCTGAACACCAGAGGGCGTCTCACACACACACACACAGACCACATATCTCTCTGAACACCAGAGGCTGTTTTCTCTCTCTCACACACACACACACACACACACACACACACACACCACTTATCTCTTAACACCAGAGGGCGTTTTCTCACACACACACCCCACATATCTCTCTGAACACTAGAGGGCGTTTTCTCTCTCTCACACACACACACACACACACACACACACCATATATCCATCTGAACACCAGAGGGCGTCACACACACACACCACATATCTCTCTGAACACCAGAGGACGTCACACACACACACACCACATATCTCTCTGAACACCAGAGGGCGTCTCACACACACACACACACACACCACATATCTCTCTGAACACCAGAGGGCGTCTCACACACACACCACATATCTCTCTGAACACCAGAGGGCGTCTCACACACACACCACATATCTCTCTGAACACCAGAGGGCGTCTCACACACACACACACACACAGACACACACACCACATATCTCTCACACCAAATATGCCTCGACGCAGAAGCACGATAACACACATCATTCCAGGAAATCCCTATGGCCTTCATCGCTGTAGTAATAATCAGAAGATTAAAACGCTTTGATTAAACATGACTAATAAACACACGACTGCCTTATTCTGTGTCAGAAGCGCATCATCTCACAGGAGGAGGAGCTCAGCTGTCCTTATGAAGTGAGTTTGGAGTGAAAGCATGTTATTAAATGTCTTTTGCTGGACAAGAGGTTCACAAATGCTTCTCATGTTTGGAAAGATATTTGACGCATGTTTTTTTTTTAATGTACGTTTATAAGCGACTCAAACTCGCAGTGCTTTCAGAGTGAGCAGCGTTTACAGAGCCGTACGTCACTGACAAGCTGCACATAAAAAAAAAACAACCGCAGCCTTTGCAATTTCAACATCGTGATAAGCCAAACCGGTGTGATTACATTAATCGTGCAGCCATAGTTTTTTCATCTATAATGTATATCTTATTGTATATATGTATATCTGTCGGTTTACAGCCCAGGATTCTGGTCGCCCGAGCACTTTGAATCGCTTTTCAGCCCTTCAGCAACCGTCGTCCTCTTCCTCATCCGGCAGCGTGGACTCTGACAGGAGGGTTCCTCACAGGTCAGATTATGATCATGTCCTGCAATACAAGCGGTGTTGCTCACACACGGTATCTCCTCTCTTTGTGTCACTCAAAATACTGTTGTTTACACGATTTGTAGAACACTGACACTCTTGTAATATAACACAAATACTCATTTGTATTTGTAGTGTTTTTACTAGATATAGCATTTTTTATTTTGCAAGATTGTTGTTGGATTTAAGATTTCAACTGGAATTATTGCTTATGCTTGTTTTATGCATATTGCTCATTTTAATATATTTGAGAAAGATTTAAAAATTAGCAAATCACATGAAATCAATTAAAAAGAGGATTTTAAATACTGAAATGATTTTTTTTAAATTAACATATTCATAACCTTTTCAGGCATAATCTTACTAAATAAGTCCTTAAGTGAGGTAACTTCATAAAAAAAAGCGTTCTACTTTTAAAAGTGATAATTATGGCTTATGTTTATGAAAACCCCAAATTCAAAATCTCAGAAAATTACAATATTACATGAAATCAATCAAAAAAAAGGATTTTAAATACAGAAATGTCGGACCTCTGAAAAGTTTAATCATGCATATGTATATAGTTATACACTAAATATATTAGTTTCACCTTTTAATTTGAATTACTGAAATACATGAACTTTTGCACGATATTCACATTTTTCGAGATTTACCTGTAGTTGGGTCTTCACCTTTAAGCAGAAAATGTGATGTACTTGATTAATCAAATACGTAGTTGATGTTTTCTATATAAAACAGTAATGTCCGGTCGAACGATGTATTAATTAACTTCAGATTGGATAGTGTTGGTAATAGGCACTTACCAAACGCTAAAAGATATTTTTTGCCTCTAACAAGTGATTTCCATCTTCTTTCTGATCTGAATGGTGTGTGTAGTTGCTGTTGCAAAATCGAGTTCTTCTAATGTTGTATGCTGAGGAGATGAAACTGATCAGGAATATTATTAATAAAGCAATCTTTAGTGGTAGAAGTGATAGTTCTACTATATTTGTAACAGTAGGGCTGCACGATTTGGGGAAAATGTCATATTGTGATTATTGAGGTCAATATTGCGATTGCGATATAATAAACAAATGGTTTCATGCGTCAACTTGTTTGGTTCTAAAGCAAATGCACACACAGATTAGTGATAATTCTGAAATGTGTATTTCTCAACTCAAACTAGCAATAACAACTAAATAATTGATACCCCCCCCCCCCCCCCCCCCCCCCCCCCCTTAAACATTAATTATAGCCATCCAACATTACAATGAATCCATCATTACTGAAAGCTAACATTTTTTTTTAAAACATTTATTAGGCTTCAAAAAATATAACGGCTTTTAATTTAAGTGAACTTCAAACAATCCTCCTGTGGGACATATACATAAATGTAATAAAGTTATCAAAAAGTCTGCACTGCGTAAATTATAAATCATATATAGACTAATCCTTATTAAAGCTACACTAGTTCTTTAGTCAAGAGCAGTGGGTAATTTTCTCTGTTCCCTTTGTTCTTTGATTTACTTCTCTGACAGAAAGCTTTATTGGCTGCTGGCCCTTTAAGAGCAGCCACTGCTGTTAGAGACGCGATCTCACACGCGCATCATTCTCTCACAACACTTTATGTCCATCATAACTAATAAAACTACTCTTATTTTTTCTGTTATGAAGATACTTGACAAAAGACATTTTGGCATAATTGTGTGTAGGTTATTGTTCAAGCGCGAAAGAGAACTGTATTCGGGCCAGTCTGTGCATGCGCATGACACTGTGCCGCACAAGCGCTGAAAAGTGAAGCCAAAACGTCTCGAACGCCCCCCGGTGGCCGGTCCTAGTATAGCTCATAAACCCCGCCTCCCCATGTTATTCAACGGCACGTGAGACCAACTAAACAATTAAATTACACTTCAAATATCGTTTTTCCAAAGATGATTCTGTCATTAAGGGTAGTTTTTATCACGCCGATGTAATTTCAAGAGTTTGTTTTTAAAATAAGTTTGTTTTTAGTTAGTTATTTGATGCGGTGTTGTGACGTCATGATTGACAGCTGTGATTGACAGGTTCTCTGAGCGAAGTAGTCACTGAGGCACCAACAGACTTTTTTTCGGGATCTTCGGAGGACTGAGGAGATTGGAGCTTTAATTTTAATATATACATTTATATATTTAATTTTTAAAAAAAGTGCAGGAGCGTGTTCTTGCGATTGATTCTGCGAGAGTGAGGGCGGGGCGTTGATTTCGCGGCTTTACTTCCTGCTCACGTCTGGTCCCGAAATCGCTTCTGCGCAGACTCAAGTCCCAAGATGTCAGCGCCATATCGGGACACTGGCGGCTTCACTTCTGACCAATGGAAGAGAGCGAAGGAGCGTCTATGGTCAGGACATTCACAGGCTCTTTTGACTTGTCGCGCATTGGTTTAAACTTTAAAGCATTCGCACGAATAAGAGCGGGATCATGTAACACTAGCCAAAGCATGACAGAAAATAACAGACTTGCGTTAACAGTCCTAATTAGTTTATTTCATATAAAATCGCAGCATTTTGTGTCATATAATCGCATAGGCTTGACATCGCGATTACGATTGCGATATGAATAATCGTGCAGCACTATGTAACGGAGTTAGTTTTGCAGCCTTAGCTAAATGGAGTATACACAAGACTAGATAATGATCTGAGATATATTACTGAAAAATAACACTTTACAGCAGCACCTCCCTCAGAGGAGGCTCATGTTTATAACTGTAATCTTGGGGAATGCACTCATTTAAAGGACCTTCCATTTATGAGTTTATCCCTTTGTTTATGTCTCAGGAATAGTTCCAGTCGGGAACGCGGCGATCGCTTCGAGCGGCGTGATGAGCGCATGGACCGGGGCGGCGACCGCTACGACCGGCGTGATGACCGCGGGTCAGACCGGCTGGACCGGAATCGCCCCGCCGTTGGCAAGCGGAGTTTCAGCCGTGAGAAGGAGAGGAGTCGAGAGCGGGAACAGCGCCCCGCTGAAATGGTCCGCCGCGTGTCCAGCATGACGGACGAGCGCGAGAGAGAACGAGGCAGCCGCGAGAATGGTATAATGGGTTTTGAAATTTCATTTGATTTTCTATTTTAGTTTCTTTTTTAGCTTAGTTTGAGGCCGTTTTATTCATTATTTAATAGTGTGTCTTTTTAGAAGGACTGGGTAAAAATATTGAATATTGCTTTTTCTAACTAATCATGAACCAAATAGATTTGAGAACTTGTGAATCAGAATCTGATTCGAATTATGTCAGTCGCAATACCTAGCCCTAAATTTGAATTATTATAATTGCAATATCAATATTATTATTTCCTGGTAATACTTCAAAATACGGTTCCATTTGTTAATATCGGTTAATGCATTAACTAACAATGAGCAATACATTTGTTACAGTATGTATTCATCTTTTTTTTCATGTTTATCAAGTAATATTATCAGATACAACTTTTGATTTGAATGATGTATTAGTAAATGTTGAAATGAACTCATATAAATAACATTTAAAATCATTTTTAGTTCATTAACAATTGGAACCTTATTGTAAAATGTTAACTATTTATTAATATTGTAATATTATTATTACTGGTGATGCACTGAACTTTCAGCATATTCTATTACATTATTTTAACGATTTTTAATTATTTAATATATGTTTGAATAAATCAGTCATTTCAACGTCAAATTGGAGTAGGGACGTAATAATGTCTTAAGTCTTAAAGTCTTAAGTTTTGGTTTTCGTCTAAATGGAAACTTTAATTTGCACAATTACAATATTATTATTTTCTATTATTGCGAATAATATTGACTTTAGAGTTACTTGGTCCTGTTGTAAAGTTAAACAATTACTTTAAATGCAGATGGAACAAAACACAAATTGATATAGAAGCAATTTTTTTATAGGAATTGTTGTATGCTTTTATTTTTGACAGTAAAGAGAGAAACTGTCCCCACTCCTCCACCCGTCTCCTCCAAACCGGCCCTGACAGAGGAGGAGCTGGAGAAGAAATCCACCGCCATCATAGAGGAGTACCTGCACATCAATGACCTGACGGTACACACACTTGAACACCTCATGCCACCAGTGTGTCTTGGCTGCTAAAAGCTCACGCTGTTGTTCTTCCTGCTGTCCTGAAGGAGGCGCTGCAGTGTGTCGTTGAGCTGGACTGTGCGTCTCTGCTGTCTGTGTTCGTGCGGACAGGCATCGAGTCGACGCTGGAGCGCAGCGCCCTCGCTAGAGAGCACTTGGGTTTACTGTTTCACCAGCTGGTCAAAACACAGACACTATCTACACAACAATACTACAAAGGGTGAGAGATGTGTGCATAATACAATCTTTACAGCCAAATTAATTTATGCACTGCCAGAACACATTAAATGTTTTTGGTTAATATGGTCCCCTAACTTAATAACTAATGATCTTTGCGACAGAAGTGAATCTATTAAAACTAACTTTAGCTGGACAATAACTTAATTCTAGAGCTGCTGTAAAGACAAAACAATCTGTTATTAGTGTTGTCACGGTACCAACGTTTCAGTATTCGGTACCAATACCAGTGAAAATCCACGGTTCTCGGTACCAAAGCTTAATTTAGATTAAATGTACAAATATGATTAAAGTGTATATCACAGTTACAAAGATGGAAACTGTAGTATTAAAAACATTTTACAATAAGATTATATTTGTTTGATAACATTAGATAAAATGACCTAACAATAAACAATAGTTATATACTGTAGCAATTATTCTCCTTGGGGTTAATTTAAAAATGTAGGCTACTAATACATTTTTAAAATCAAAAGTTTTATCTGTTAACAGTATTTAATGCACAATGAAGTAAACAAACATGAACAACACAGTGTTTGTATTAAATAACATTCACAAACATTAATTTATGTTTATTGTATATTGTTCACTCAA
Organism: Meda fulgida; assembly: GCA_030578275.1. Lineage (NCBI taxonomy): Eukaryota > Metazoa > Chordata > Actinopteri > Cypriniformes > Leuciscidae > Meda > Meda fulgida. Next base: position 30,543,734 of record CM060630.1, on the reverse strand, counting down.
TGTGTTGATAGATAAAGCATTAAGTAATGTTAATGAATGGTATCTTATTGTAGTGTTACTAAACTATACAGGAGATAAAACATGTTTTATTTGACTAAAACTGCCAGAAATGTCACGTCTTCAAACCTTGAGGACCCTGCAGCTGATTTCTAATGCAAGGGCTAGAAATCAGTTAATTCTTTGCTGATACCTCCTCGCCATCATGAAGCGCGCATTCGCACCGCTTTCCACAGCACTTGCTCTCCCGTGTCTCCGCTGTGCAACCATGAACAGTGGCGCGCCTGGAGGAACAAGCTCGCACGCCGCTTCTATGAGCGCGCCTACATTTGAAATAACGAATCTGCACGCGCTGTGAACGGCCCCTTATGGCAACGTGACATTAGCCTAATTCAAAATATTTCCATATGTGGCTCTTTCCTCCTCTCTTGTCAACAAGTGGATTCAGAGCCACCGCATTAGCAGCGCCGCCGTCGCCATCTCAGTGTTTTTATGAAAAGGACGCAACTGTGCACCTTTCGGACAGCGCATCAAGAACCGGATTATCCCGGTGCTTCGGTACTTAAGAAGAGCTGGTATCGTAGCCGTTTCATTTTTTTAGTACCGACTTGGTACCGAGTTTTTGGACAACACTATCTGTTACTGTAATCTCCTATTATCACTGTAAAGCTGCTTTAAAACAATCTATATTGTTAAAAGCACTATATAAATGAAGATGACTTGACTCCTAATAATCGTGTCAGGCTGTTGGAGGTGTTGGAGGTTGCAGAGGATATGGCGATTGATATTCCTCATATCTGGCTTTATCTGGCTGAATTAATCTGCCCTATACTTCATGAAGGAGGAATTCCCATGGGGCCGCTCTTCAGGTGAGCCTGCACACCACTTTACACTGATGCCAAGAAAATCCCTGCTGATGAAGCCACACAAACATCAATGAATGAATCAAATTGACAATAAGAGTTTAAAGGTGCATTGTGTGATATTTAGGAGGATCTGTTGACAATATCATATTCATAACTATGTTTTCAGTGGTGTATGAAGACCTTAATGAAGCGTTGTGTTTTATCACCTTAGAAAGAGCGTTTCTCTCTACACACACCGACATGTTTCTACGGTGGCCCTGAACACACACGCGTTTCGTCACTGTTGTTCTTCATGCAAAGAAGCTTCAGCTAAAGTCAGCGAATAAACACTGACACAATGATGAACACGTGACAATAATATTCACAATAACATCGTTTTACTGAATAATTGAGTAAACCTAATTTCTTACTTTATCTTTGTAAAGAAAGCTCATTGCTTAACTGGCTACTCTCTGCTGTCTCAGACGACGACATCCCTTCCTGTCGGCAATTCTGTTGGGTGCAATTCACAACCTCACCACTTGAAGCCGCTAAATTTACACACTGTACCTTTAATCTTTTGGAGCTTGGATTGACCGAATGGTCCTGCTGACCTCTGACCCCTGTGCTGTATTTGTAGGGAGGTGTCTAAACCACTGGTGCCTCTTGGGAAAGCTGGAGATTTGCTGGTGGAAATACTCAACCTGCTCTGCAAAGGAATGGTAGGATGTTTGTGTAAATTGATTAATTAACGTCCTAACGCTTTGGCTGCATGATTCATTGAAGAAAAAATGAAAAAGTAATATTGCTTAGTGAGGGCTAAGATTTATTTCATTAAATATTTAATGAGAATCTCCTTTAAACAAAAGAGAAGCTTCCTTTTAGTTTTCCACCAAAATTAAAAAGCTTGATTGTTAAACGTTTCAAAAAGAAATAAAGACAAATAAATACTAGTTTTGTTATTTTACATTTTAACTGTAAAATAAAATTATTTAAATTCTTAAATACTTTTTTTTTTTGTGGAATATTACATTTTCAATATTTAATATTTTGTTTACTAATTTTGTTTAAGAATAATCATAATAAAAATAATAAATATTGTTGTCAACAAAAGAGAAGCTTCCCTGCATTTTTCTAACAAAATTGAAGCTTGATTTAACATCTAGAAATTAAAACAGACATATATTAGTTTGTAATTTTACAGTTGTTTACAGTTGTTATTTTAAATACTCATTTTATTTTAAAGTTAAATTACATTAGCAATATTTCTTGTTTTGTTTACTATTTCTGTTTAGTAATAATTCTAATAAAAATAATACATAGATTATGTTTACATTTTATTTATAAATGTGTAATTATATTATTAGTAGTATGGTTATTTTATAGTCATGCTAATATATAACCACACACATTTTGGCCAAATTGGCCATATTTTTTAATTGCTTTTTAAATTTCAATCACAATTTTGTCTGAAAAAATCACAATTTGATGATTTATTTTTTAATCATGCAGTCCTACCTGAAACTTGCACATTTCCTAAATTTCGTACTCATTCACTATAAAGTGAGCAACACTGACTTGAATACCTGCGGTACACTGTGAAGTGCATTATGGGTACAATAGAGTGACAGTCAGGGAATACAATTCGAATTACATGGTTGACAAAGTGCACTATATAGGGAATAGGAAGTGAATTCCGCAGTGCTGAATCAAGTTCTGAAAGTGTGTATTCGGAACTGTTTCCTGTTTTAGAGTCATAAGAAAGTGGGAGCGATGTGGAGAGATGCGGGACTCAGCTGGAAAGACCTCCTGCCTGAAGACGAGGACGTCAATAAGTTTGTCACCGAAAAGGTGAATTAATTGACTGCAACTGTAGCGATCTGGAATTATAGTTACGCTTCTTGTATAAACACAAACTATATGTTTATTGAAGCCCTATATAATCTGCGTGTGTGTAGGGAGTGGAGTTCACTCTGGGTGAGGAGTGTGACCGGAAGAGTAGTAAATCATCTCTGACTCCAGAGGACATCATCAAAGAACTGGAGCGACTCCTGCAGGAGAAAGCAGACAACAAGAGGATCTTTGACTGGGTGGAGGTGTGTGTGTGTGTGTGTGTGTGTGTGTGTGTGTGTGAGATCTAAAGGATGTTCTGGATTCAGTGCTAGTGAATCTGCCTCTGGGAAAATAACATTCTGTCTTCCAAATGCACAAAGGGCTTTTTGCATTTAAAAAAAAAAGTTGCATTCTTCCGAGAAACTTTTCTGCTCTTCCGAGAAACTTTTCTGCTCTTCCGAGAAACTTTTCTGCTCTTCTGAGAAACTTTTGCGTTCTTCCGAGAAACTTTTGCGTTCTTCCGAGAAACTTTTCTGCTCTTCCGAGAAACTTTTCTGCTCTTCTGAGAAACTTTTGCGTTCTTCCGAGAAACTTTTGCGTTCTTCCGAGAAACTTTTGCGCTCTTCCGAGAAACTTTTCTGCTCTTCCGAGAAACTTTTGCAGTCTTCCGAGAAACTTTTCTGTCTTCCGAGAAACTTTTCTGCTCTTCCGAGAAACTTTTCTGCTCTTCTGAGAAACTTTTGCGTTCTTCCGAGAAACTTTTGCGCTCTTCCGAGAAACTTTTGCGCTCTTCCGAGAAACTTTTACGCTCTTCCGAGAAACTTTTTTGCTTTTCCGAGAAACTTTTGCATTCTTCCGAGAAACTTTTCTGTCTTCCGAGAAACTTTTCTGCTCTTCCGAGAAACTTTTGCGTTCTTCCGAGAAACTTTTGCGCTCTTCCGAGAAACTTTTTTGCTCTTCCGAGAAACTTTTGCGTTCTTCCGAGAAACTTTTGCGCTCTTCCGAGAAACTTTTGCAGTCTTCCGGGAAACTTTTGCAGTCTTCCGAGAAACTTTTGCGCTCTTCCGAGAAACTTTGCGCTCTTCCGAGAAACTTTGCGCTCTTCCGAGAAACTTTGCGCTCTTCCGAGAAACTTTGCGCTCTTCCGAGAAACTTTGCGCTCTTCCGAGAAACTTTTCTGCTCTTTCGAGAAACTTTTTTCTGCTCTTACGAGAAACATTTGCATTCTTATGAGAAACTTTTCTGCTCTTCCGAGAAACTTTTGCATTCTTCTGAGAAACTTTTGGATTCTTCTGAGAAACTTTAGCATTCTTCTGAGAAACTTTTCTGCTCTTCTGAGAAACTTTTGCGCTCTTCTGAGAAATTTTTCTGCTCTTCCGAGAAACTTTTCTGCTCTTTCGAGAAACTTTTGCATTCTTCCGAGAAACTTTTGCATTCTTCTGAGAAACTTTTCTGCTCTTTCGAGAAACTTTTGCATTCTTCTGAGAAACTTTTGCATTCTTCGGAGAAACTTTTCTGCTCTTCTGAGAAACTTTTCTGCTCTTCTGAGGAACATTTGCGCTCTTCTGAGAAATTTTTCTGCTCTTCCGAGAAACTTTTCTGCTCTTTCGAGAAACTTTTGCATTCTTCCGAGAAACTTTTGCATTCTTACGAGAAACTTTTCTGCTCTTTCGAGAAACTTTTGCATTCTTACGAGAAACTTTTCTGCTCTTCTGAGGAACTTTTGCATTCTTCCGAGAAACTTTTGCGCTCTTCCGAGAAACTTTTGCGCTCTTCTGAGAAACTTTTCTGCTCTTCCGAGAAACTTTTGAAATCTTCTGAGAAACTTTTGCACTCTTCTGAGAAACTTTTCTGCTCTTCTGAGAAACTTTTGAAATCTTCTGAGAAACTTTTGCACTCTTCTGAGAAACTTTTCTGCTCTTCCGAGAAACTTTTGCGCTCTTCCGAGAAACTTTTGCGCTCTTCCGAGAAACTTTTCTGCTCTTCCGAGAAACTTTTGAAATCTTCTGAGAAACTTTTGCGCTCTTCTGAGAAACTTTTCTGCTCTTCTGAGAAACTTTTGCATTCTTCTGAGGAACTTTTCTGCTCTTCTGAGGAACTTTTCTGCTCTTTCGAGAAACTTTTGCGCTCTTCTGAGAAACTTTTCTGCTCTTCTGAGAAACTTTTGCATTCTTCTGAGAAACTTTTGCGCTCTTCTGAGAAACTTTTCTGCTCTTCTGAGAAACTTTTGCATTCTTCTGAGGAACTTTTCTGCTCTTTCGAGAAACTTTTGCGCTCTTCCGAGAAACTTTTGCATTCTTCTGAGGAACTTTTCTGCTCTTCCGAGAAACTTTTGCGCTCTTCTGAGAAACTTTTGCATTCTTCCGAGAAACTTTTGCGCTCTTCTGAGAAACTTTTGCGCTCTTCTGAGAAACTTTTCTGCTCTTCTGAGAAACTTTTGCATTCTTCTGAGAAACTTTTCTGCTCTTCCGAGAAACTTTTGAAATCTTCTGAGAAACTTTTGCGCTCTTCTGAGAAACTTTTGCATTCTCACGAGAAACTTTTCTGCTCTTCTGAGAAACTTTTGCGCTCTTCTGAGAAATTTTTCTGCTCTTCCGAGAAACTTTTGCGCTCTTCTGAGAAATTTTTCTGCTCTTCCGAGAAACTCTTGCATTCTTACGAGAAACTTTTCTGCTCTTCTGAGAAACTTTTCTGCTCTTCCGAGAAACTCTTGCATTCTTACGAGAAACTTTTCTGCTCTTCCGAGAAACTTTTCTGCTCTTCCGAGAAACTTTTCTGCTCTTCTGAGGAACTTTTCTGCTCCTCCGAGAAACTTTTCTGCTCTTCTGAGGAACTTTTCTGCTCCTCCGAGAAACTTTTCTGCTCTTCCGAGAAACTCTTGCATTCTTACGAGAAACTTTTCTGCTCTTCTGAGAAACTTTTCTGCTCTTTCGAGAAACTTTTCTGCTCTTCTGAGAAACTTTTCTGCTCTTCCGAGAAACTTTTCTGCTCTTCTGAGGAACTTTTCTGCTCCTCCGAGAAACTTTTGCGCTCTTCCGAGAAACTTTTGCGCTCTTCCGAGAAACTTTTGCGCTCTTCTGAGAAACTTTTGCGCTCTTCCGAGAAACTTTTGCGCTCTTCTGAGAAACTTTTCTGCTCTTTCGAGAAACTTTTCTGCTCTTCTGAGAAACTTTTGCGCTCTTCCGAGAAACTTTTCTGCTCCTCCGAGAAACTTTTACGCTCTTCCGAGAAACTTTTGCGCTCTTCCGAGAAACTTTTGCGCTCTTCCGAGAAACTTTTCTGCTCTTCCGAGAAACTTTTCTGCTCTTGCGAGAAACTTTTGCCCTCTTTTGAGAAACGTTTGCGATCAACCAAGAAACGTTTGCGATCAACCAAGAAACTTTTGCATTCATCTAAGCAATTTTTGCGGGAGAACACAAATCTTTTTGAGCAAACGCAAACTTTCTCAATGGAGCATAAAGGTTCTGATAATGAAAAAATATGAGTTGGGAGGAAGAATCTCATTTCAATACTTTTGCATTCGCTAGCAAACGTTTGTGCTCCTAAATTAAAATAAGTTTTGCAAGTTGTGCGAGTGAATGCAAAGTTCCTAAGAGGAAAACAAAAGTTCTGGTGATGGAAAAGTTATGAGCTGGGAGGAAAAATTATAATTCAATGCGTTTGTATTCCCTAACAAACATATGTATTTTAGAACACAAACAATTTGCAAGCAAATACAAAAGCATTTTAAAAAAAATAATTCTTCCAACTCATATTTTTTCAATCTCCATGTACCTTTTAGAAGCAGTATTTTACAGCTGCAAATATGATGGCACAACTCAGAGATGAATTACAGCGGTTCTGTTCAGCTTTTGCAGCTGTGTTTGTCACCTCTGACCTTTGACCTGTATCTCTGTGCAGGCCAATCTGGATGAGCAGCAAACCGCATCTAACATGTTTGTCCGAGCGATGATGACCGCAGTCTGCCAGTCTGCCATCATCTGTAAGTCACTTCTTTTTCCTCCCCTTTCAAAATGACACTCAAAACATGTTTAATTTACATAATGTGAAGCTGAATATTCAATGGGAAACAATGTTGATTTTATACATCAGGATTTAATTATGTACAATAAGCCAAGTTTCCACTATCTCAGTCAAGTCACCTTTATTTATATAGCTTATATATTTATTTATATAAATATTGTAATATTTATATAGCGCTTTTTACAATACAGAGTTTTTCAAAGCAGCTTTACAGAGATAACTGGAAAATAATGCAACAAAGTTTTTGTAGAAGAAAATAGCGTCGCAGTCCAGCTTAAGCAAGTTCAGTGATGTTTCATTTTTGTTGTAAAAAGATATATATATATATATATATATATATATATATATATATATATATATATATATATATAGCCGTAATGTCATCGTTCAGTTCTCATATAATGGTGTCAAAGCAGGCATATCAATAGTATTATCTCCAAAATTTGCTTATGATTGTCGCTTTTCGACAACTATTTTTCTTTATAATAACAATATCACTGATTAATCATGTTACGTTGGCTTTAATTTTGTTTTCATCCTGTCATTGTCAAGGTGAGAATCCATATAAAGTAGATGCTAAACAAATTACCCAGAGGGCCAAGCTGCTGCAGAGCTACATTAAAGATGAGGAGAAAGAGCTGCAGGCGCTGTACGCCTTACAGGGTCTGATGGTACAAATGGAGCAGCCGCCAAGTAAGTGTGTTCGTATGTCAGTTAGTGATGGAAAAGATCACAAAATTCAGTTGGGATCATTTACTCTCTTTTTTTTAGCCACGGATAGGATAATTTTTCGGATCAGCAAAAAATTCTGATCTTTTTATATATATATATATATATATATATATATATATATATATACACACACACACACAGTAAGTGTGTATGTATGTGTATGTTCGGTTCGATACGATAACTTGTCACGGTTCGGTACGTTTTCGATACAGAAAAAAGAAAGAAATGCCATAAAAAAAAATTGTATTATATTTTTATTAAAACTGACATCATAAAGTATGAATTTTTTTTACTTTGAGCAATGATGGAGCTGTACTTGACTTTTCTTAGGAGCATATAAAACAAAACAGGTCCATGGACAAAATGAAATGTAATATTGTAGTAGTTAAAACACAAGACAAAACACATCCAAATGATAAACGTTCACTCTGATGGTTAAATTAAGCAGTTACTCCGCGACTCACGTGCTGATCCGTTCCACCCCAATGCCACTCAGCAGCCGTATATCCAACACTTCTCCTCGTTCATCAATAACATCGGCCTCTTTCTCTCTGCAGATCTGCTGCGGATGTTCTTCGACGTGTTGTATGACGAGGACGTCATAAAAGAGGAGGGTTTTTACAGGTGGGAGTCGAGCAAAGATCCCGCCGAACAACAAGGAAAGGGCGTCGCCCTCAAATCTGCCACCGCCTTCTTTACCTGGCTGCGTGAAGCCGAGGACGAATCAGACAACAGCTAGGTCTTTGGCCACACCCACTACAGAGTTGGATTGATGAAAAAAAACATGAAATATATTTGAGGAAAGAAAAAAGCATTTGGGAGATTTTCAACTTTTTTTTTTTTTTTGTCTTTTCGTTTGCGCAAGAAAAATGCCGTTGAACTGAAACGAAATAAAGCGATAAAGAAAAGTATTAGAGGATGACAAGCCTTATCTGCTCGCTGCAGTTTTAGCCGTTAGAATTGCTACTTTCCCGTTTCTCGCTCCTGCTGCCATGGAGACGGACGTTGATGACATCTCTTCATTAAATCGTTTGTTTATGATGTCACTTCCTGGTGACAGAAAGCTGCTCAGAGTTCTATTTTCCGTTTTGAATCCCTTTATATTTGTGATCTAGTTTCGCGTGGACCGGCTGATCGTGTGCGTGTTGCTGTAACGGAGGAGGATTGGTTCGGGGGGGCTTTCCCTCAAGTTGGGATTTTGTTTAGTTCTAGTGGAGTGATTTGAGCTCTTTTTCTATGTTTTTTTATGACAGAAAATCTAATTAAAAATGCAAATTGCATCACCTGTTTCAGAGCTGCGGTTT
>CM060630.1:30500000-30527500 GCA_030578275.1 Meda fulgida | reverse complement strand
CTGTGTAACATCAACATGTGTTTTCTCTCAGTTGAAGAGGAGAACCCAATCTGTGTAACATCAACATGTGTTTTCTCTCAGTTGAAGAGGAGAACCCAATCTGTGTAACATCAACATGTGTTTTCTCTCAGTTGAAGAGGAGAACCCAATCTGTGTAACATCAACATGTGTTTTCTCTCAGTTGAAGAGGAGAACCCAATCTGTGTAACATCAACATGTGTTTTCTCTCAGTTGAAGAGGAGAACCCAATCTGTGTAACATCAACATGTGTTTTCTCTCAGTTGAAGAGGAGAACCCAGAGTTCTGGAGGAGTTCGGCTCAGAACACACTGCGTTCGGCTCTGGGCAGGAAAATCAACACTAATGTGGCCAGAAACATTGTGCTGTTTCTGGGAGACGGTAAGCACAGGCCTTTTATTACGCTCTTTATTAAACTCTTTATTAAGATGAGACACATACAGGTGAATAGATCTCATCATAATTCACCAATTCACATAAATCACAGTATTATGACAATTGTGTCGTATTACAAGTTTTCTGAAATATTGTTTAACTATGCAAACGATGCTTCATTTAAAGAAATATTCATTAATTTGCATACGTTTCCAGAACATAAATATGATTATTGGATAAAGCCAAGTTCAAATTTCTTTTTTTATTTTGTTGATATATTAAAGTTAAAAGTTTTTACAGAGGGCATTTTGGATATTTTTAGCATTCCAAAAATGTAAAAAAAAAAAATTCAAAAAAAAAGGTTTAATGCTCTAGTTTAATGTTTATTTTAGTAATATTTGTATATTAATATTTTGTAAAAGCCAGATTTTTTTTCACAATGTTTTAGAAATAAAATGTTTTTTTTTCAAATATTGCTATTTAGTTTTAATTGATTTTTATTTCAGTTTAGTACATTTTTATTTATATCCAATTAGTCATTTAAGTGCTTTAACTTAAGCTGATTTCAGTTAGCAACATTGCTCAATTTTGTTTAGATTAAGTTTTTCATCTTATATTAAAATTAATTTTATTTCAGCTTTTTTTTTCAAATAACAAAACATGTTTTTAGTTAACAATTATTTTTAGTATTATTTATATACTATTATGATTTCTATTCATTTCTCAAAAGGCAAAAGAAAAAAAAAACGTTTTCACCACATTTTTAAGAAATAAAATGTTAATTATATTTAAGGCGAATGTTATATGAACAAACCCCTCAGTAAAAACCTTCAGAATCTAGATAGGAATAAATCTGTAAGTTTTGGTGTATATAACTGCTGCTGAAGTGGAGAAAAAACGTTTTAAAGATATGTATTGTAATTGAAATCAACAGACGCAAATAGATAAAGTGCAATAAAATTAACATTTAAAAGTGTATTTATAAATGTTATATAGAAGCAAAATAGACAAAATCTCCACTGCATGAAAAAAACAATTCTTTTTACCTTAAAGCTCAGCACACAGTCCAGACCAATCAAAAAACCTCCAGCCGGACTCGCACCAGCCAATCAGATCAGGCCATTTCAGATGTCGGTGTGCAACATAGTGTGTGAGTGACGCATGATCTGATGGAGTGTGTGTTTTAAGCAGGCATGGGTGTGAGCACCATCACAGCGGCCCGTATCTTAAAGGGCCAGTTACAGAAGCGCTCGGGAGAGGAGACCGTCATGAACATGGACACCTTCCCCTATGTGGGTCTTGCTAAGGTAATACTGTTTAAAATTATTATTATTATTGCTTTAAACAACAAAACAATACAACATACATTTTGGAGCCAGGGGAGCAAAGAAAATGCACGATAAATAAATAAACATTCACAAAAATACAAGACCTTTTCCATTAGTACTAGATTGAACAGTAGAAATGTAATTAAGGAATACTAAGAAAAGGGGCTTTTTATTAGAAAACTTGAAATTTGATTTATAAAATTAACAAATTAATTAAAGCCTCCTTATACGCAGTTAGCGTACTTTAAATATCCAAAAATTACATTTTCAAAATGCAAAACAAAATGAATTGCTAAGGCAATACTGTCTTCAAACAGGTTTCCCTAAGCCTGTCATTGGCCAGTCAAACAGATTGTCCCGCCCCCAATCTCTCTCCATTGGTTGAGTCAGAAGTTGACGTGTTTCAAAAGTGTGAGTGTTTCACTCTTCAGGACGTCAACATGTTGTTTCAGTATTATGTATATATGATTATAGTTTTTATTAATATTTTAATTAGCTTTTATTTGTATATTTTCCGTTTTTATAGAATTGTATGTGCTTTTTTTTTCAAATATTACTATTTACTTTTTATTTTTATTTCATTTTTAGTACAGTTTTAGTTTATTTCCAGTTTGTAATTAGTGCTTTAATATTAAAAAAAAAATCTTTTCGTTACGTTTTTCATCAAATAATTTTGTTTTATTTGATTTCAGCTTTATTTATTTTAGTATTTTTAATTATCGTTAAAATTTTAAGCAATTTTATCTGCTTTTTTTTTTATTTCCGGTTAATAAAAGTTAATTTCACTTCATTGCCAAGGCAGCATTTTGTTTACTTAATGTAATCTTTCTATTTTTAATTTTGATGTTATATTTCAGCTTCATTTCAATTAACATTACTAGTTTGTTTTAGTTAATGATCATTTTAGTATTATTTATTTACCATTAGAATTTGTATTTATATCTTGAATTAGCTGAAAATTGTCAAATAAACAAATTAAATTGTCATTTTAATTTACATTTAAAAAAAATGTTGATACGGATTTATTTGAAAAAAAATTATATAGATAATATAGATAAGATAAAGATAATATAAAAAGGTTTTTAAAAAAATAACATTTGAAAAATTAAAGATTAAATCCCCCCCTCAGATTAGTTCATCTAATAGGCCTACTGATATTTTATAATATTTCAGCATTTTTTCCATGAACAATGTTTTTTTAATAGTGTTACTGAGAACTCTGCATCGATCTAGCAGTGGCTTATAGTGTGTGTTTGCAGGTTTACTCAGTGGATTTCCAGATTCCTGACAGTGCCGCGACCGCTACGGCGTATCTGTGTGGAGTGAAGGCTAACCTGAACACACTCGGCGTGAGCGCGGCCGCTCGTAACGGTGTGTGTCGCTCGCAGAAGGGCAACGAGGTCACGTCTATCCTCAGATGGGCTAAAGACGCGGGTACAGCAGTCACTCACGCAAACACAAAGGTTCCTGTTTCCCGCAAAGATTACACAGCCAACATTCTCACGGAGAGTTCCTTCTGTCCTCCTAAAAATGATAGCGTTATTTAAGCCATAAACACAGAACAGTGCTGACACAAAGTGTGGGTGTGTGTGTCTGTCTGTGTCGGTGTGTGTGAGATAGTGTGAGAGTGAGTGTGTCTGTGTGTGTCTCTTTGAGTGTGTGTGTCTGTCTGTTTGTTTGTCTGTCTGTCTGTGTGTGTGTGCGCGTGTAAGTGTGCGTGTGTGCGTGTAAGTGTGTGCGTGTGCGTGTTATTGTGTTTTCGATAAAGTAAATACTTTACTTTAGTCTGTCTGTCTGTGTGTGTGTGTGTTTGTGTGCGTGCGTGTCTGTCTGTTTGTCTGTTTGTTTGTTTGTCTGTGTGTGCGTGTGTGTGTGTGCGCGCGTTTGTTTGTTTGTATGTGTGTGTGCGTGTGTGTGTGTGTGTGTGCGCTTGTTTGTTTGTATGTATGTATGTGTGTGTGCGTGTGTGTGTAAGTGTGTGTGTGTGTGTGTGCGCGTGTGTGTGTGCGCGTGTGTGTGCGTGCGTGCATTCGTGCGTGCACGCGTGTGCGTGTTATTGTGTTTTCAATAAAGTAAATACTTTATTATTTCCCAAATAGGGTTTGTGAGTTGATGTAAAATGAACAATTTAATCACAAAAATGTACAAAACACAAAAACACCTCTCCACAGCTGAACACTGCAGAATTTGAATGTCACTAATTTGAGCAAGTTTCCATCATACTTTCCTGTTTATTACTGTGAAGTTGCTTTAAAACTATTTCTATTATATAAAGCACTATAAAATAAAGGTGACTTGACTGACTTAACCTTATCATACATTATCATATCCTCCTGTAAGTGTGTGTTTTGCAGTTGAAGTGTGTATTTCTATCTGAAAATGCTTCGAATGTCAACCTCATCAATCATCCATTAAATCTACTGTGCTAAATTAATTTATTTATCTTCTCATTTCATTCATGATCACACTGAACAATTCAAGATTTTAAAAATACATTTCATTCATCGTTGGCTGGTTTTCATGATCACAAAATGCTGTAATAATCCACATATCAGATCATTGTCGTTTGCAACAAAGAAACCACTAAGTGATCATTCTGCTCTAATTTTAGACTAATAATTTAGACAATATTTAATATTTAATTTTAATTTAATCTAGCGCTTTGGGTATGAGAACATTAAAATGTATTATTATTTTCAGACTAATTTCAGCCTTTTTTAGTCTGTTATAACCAGGCCAAGATGAGTCTGTGATGAAACACTGTATGATTTAACTCATTAACAAGGACCCTTGAAATTGCAAGAACATTTCACCAAAAAATAAAACAGCCCTGTGTGGTTGACTGATTATCATTTTAAGAAATTAAGAAATGTTTTTAATATGAATATTTGCATTAAGAGTTATCTTTGTTGTAAAAAATGGAAATATTTCTTCAATGCATATTAGATGGGTAACATGCGTATTTTAGGGCTCTAACACATTTAAAGAAGAAACGATTCAGTGATTTACTGTATTTATGCATGCCATTTTTACTGAACGTTTTCCAAATACTATCAATACTTCATAGTGTTTGCCGTATAAGCCCCTGATGCTGTCTAAATTAACAGAACTAATGATGTGCAGTAAAAAGATGAGCTTTTATTATTTCTACCAGGATTTTAACATTAATAAATAATTATTTATTGATGTTAAAAATCCTGCTGAAAATAAAAATATTTAACAGCATAAAGATGATACACCAAGGACGATAACTATAATGATAACAGTAAATACTTCTAAAAATCATTCTAAACAAAGTTTAAACATAAACATAAACAATAACGCCAAAATATCCTTGTAATCACTTTCAGAACTGATTTTTTTCCGGCTATATGGAATAAGAATATTGACAGCCAATCAGAATCCATCCTGCTTTAAAAAGCTTGAGCATTTAAAACCTGCAGAGCGCGCTTATAATACACATTATACATAATCTTCCGTTGGTGTGGAGGACACTAATATAATTATGAGCTATATAACTATATGCAGCTATTGTATCCGTTAGTGTATTATTATTATTGTTCCTCCTCCTTCTCTCGAGTCTATGGTCGCCCATAGAACCGTTGGTGGGAAAATGATCAGATTTGGCACACAGATAGAGGACAGTCTGAACATTAGACACAGCCATTTTAGAGTCTCTAACTCAAGCGCTCTAGCGCCACCAACTGTCCAAAGTTGAAACTAAATAATTTTCCCTCTGAATCCTTTGGCTCAAGGAATGACAATTCAGACGACAATACAATATTTACAATAATTTTCCGTCATGGTAAAATGTTATTCAAATCTTTTTGATAAACCAAACCGTTCTCCAATAATACCCAAACGAATTCAACAAAGAGCTCATCAAAATGGATGCGAGGCTATATCTCCACAAAGCTTTAGCATAATGTGACGAATCTTGGTACATGTCATCACAAGCAGCGTTTCAGCACAGCGCCACCTACTGATCAGGAGATATGAACATTTCCGCTTATGTTTTCGCTATTTTTGCTTATAACTGCTGAACAGTTTGCCTAAATATCATAAAACTGGTCTCTTTTGCTTTAGTGATGCATACAGAGTCGAATGAGACCCACTTTTACTGTGTTGGGCATCGGCCATTTTGAATTTAGTTCATTAGCGCATCGTTACAAAACTCTGTAATAGCCATCGGCACATGTTTCGGAACAGACACCTTTGGGTCAAAATTTATGATGAAATTTCCAACATTTTATCAATTTTGCCTATTCTAATAAAACGTAATAGATTCTTTGAGTCTAAAAGAGAACTGTGATGTAAATTATGGCATATTTTGTCCACTGTCCGCCATTTTGAATTTCTTTGAAAACCTACTTTTTCAAACACCTCCCAGACCGTTTGTCCGACTTACACCTAAAGTGGCACAGATCATCTTCAGACCAATGCTGCCAAAAAGATATGAAACTTTTTTTGATCAACAAACTTAATGGCATGATTCTAAGGCTGTAACTCTGCAAGGAATTGGCATATTGACAATTTTTGACATTTTGTATGTATCATTGTCACCTCACACTGACCACACAAAATCAATTTCATAACAGCAGCACCAAAAATAAGCAATTCAATCATATTAGTAGTGACTGAATTCGTTTTCTCAGCCATTTTGCCTGAAAAAAAAATCTACAAATATCTTTAATTACTCATTGTTGCAGTTAATCTGAAGCTCCAAGCCATGTTTGCATAATCATCATGCCTTTTTTGTGTTTGGGCAATAATTGCTGCTTGTATGTATCAATATAGTTATCGTCGTTGGTGTGAACGGGCCGTAAATCTGAGCTGAGGGAATGTGTGTTTAAGTGGTCTTGTTTTTGGTGTCTCTGAAGGGAAGTCTGTGGGTATAGTGACGAACACCCGTGTTCAACACGCCACTCCTGCTGCTTCATACGCTCACAGCGCCAGCAGAACCTGGTACAGCGACTCGGACCTGCCGCCCGCTGCCGTCACTGCAGGGTGTGTGGACATCGCCTCACAGATGCTCAGAAACACTGATATAGACGTGAGTGTGTGTGTGTGTGTGTGTGTGAGGGAGAGCTGTGACCCTATAGGTGTGTTCATGAAATATCATTATTGCTGTTATTGATCAGATCACATGTAAAGGAGCCTGTATCAAAAACTCCAGAGCAAAACTGATGACTGTGTGCAGGAAGATATTCATCCATCCATCCATCCATCCATCCTTATCTTTCCATCCATATCATCCATCCATCCAGCCATCCATCCATATCCATCCATCCTTATCCATCCATATCCATCCATATCCATCCATCCATCCTTATCTATCCATCCATATCCATCCATCCATCCATATCCATCCATCCTTATCCATTCATCAATCCATCCGTATTCATCCCTCCATATCAATTCATCTATCCATCCATATCCATCCATCCTTATCCATTCATCTATCCATCCATATCATCCATCCATATCATCCATCCATATCCATTCATCTATCCATCCATATCCATCCATCCTTATCCATTCATCTATCCATCCGTATTCATCCCTCCATATCAATTCATCTATCCATCCATATCCATCCATCCTTATCCATTCATCTATCCATCCATATCATCCATCCATATCATCCATCCATATCCATTCATCTATCCATCCATATCCATCCATCCTTATCCATTCATCTATCCATCCATATCATCCATCCTTATCCATTCATCTATCCATCCATATCATCCATCCATATCCATTGATCTATCCATCCATATTCATCCCTCCATATCAATTCATCTATCCATCCATATCCATCCATCCTTATCCATTCATCTATCCATCCATATCATCCATCCATATCCATTCATCTATCCATCCATATCCATCCATCCTTATCCATTCATCTCGATCCATATTCATCCATCCTTATCCATTCATCTATCCCTCCATATTCATCAATCCATATCCATTCATCTATCCATCCATATTCATCCCTCCATATCAATTCATCAATCCATCCATCCTTATCCATTCATCTATCTATCCATATCCATCCATCCTTAACCATTCATCTATCCATCCATATCCATCCATCCTTATCCATTCATCTATCTATCCATATTCATCCCTCCATATTCATTCATCTATATCCATCAATATCCATCCATCCTTATCCATTCATCTATATCCATCCATATTCATCCCTCCATATGCATTCATCTATCCATCCATATTCATTCATCTGTCCATCCATATTCATCCCTCCATATCCATTCATCTATCCATCCATATTCATTCATCTCTCCATCCATATTCATCCCTCCATATCCATTCATCTATCCATCCATATTCATCCATCTATCCATCCATATTCATTAATATATCCATCCATCCATATTCGTTGTAATGGATCAGATCGCATGTAAACGGAGCCTGTATCATAACCTCCAGAGTAAAGCGATGACTGTGTGCAGGTGATCATCGGAGGAGGTCGGAAGTACATGACGCCTAAAGGGTTTCCCGACCCGGAGTATCCCGCAGACCTGAGCGCACAGGGACAGAGAAAAGACAACAGAAGCCTCATCGATGAGTGGCTGAGCATGAAGGAGGGAAAGGTGAAGAGAGAGAGAGCGTTCACAACACATCTGACTTCATTTTGTGACATATCTCCAGGAGAAACATGAAATTTAGCAAGTGAGAAACACAGAAGGTAGGACTTGATTGGATGGATTTTAGAAGGGCAATGCGCAAAATGGGGGAACAAGTGCCGCCTTCTATATAAGAGAGCCAATCGGCAATTGTTAAAGTCATCACATGTTCTAAAACACGCGCTTATGACTGCAAATGCGCTGGTCCAGCATGAAAAGGACAGTTTTTTTGGCATGATTTGAGCATTTAGAAACTGTATTTATGAGACCGTTATTGTCACACAACAGTCAAACTTGGTAAACAGCTTTGGAGAATTTGATGTTTCCCTGAAATAGCTGTGCGAGAGGCATTTCAAAGATGGCCGCCGACTGAAATGACTTCCTGTAAAGGGACTTTGCCTTGGTGTGTTTGTGCAGGTTGCGAGATATGTGTGGAATAAAAGAGAATTTGACGCTGTGGATCCTGAAAAGACCGATTATCTGATGGGTACGAGTCCTTCATTCAGACCAGAGACATGAAGGGTTTGAGTTTCTGAAGCTGAGGAACTGAGATTCTGAGATTTATACCAGTCTAATTGTAGTCTTATTTATATGATATTATAGATGCTAATATTTTGAGTTATTTTCACTTTTTTTGTGCCTTTTGTATTGTTTGATTTCAGCTTTATTTCAATTAAATTAACCCTAACCCTAAAGTGTTTTAATAGTTTTAGTTTTAAGTTAACGGTAAAAGCTGAGTTTCAAGGTCTTAAGATCCATCAAAAATGTGAATGAAAATAGTAAATGCTCCCGCTCTCTGTGTCTCTAGCCCTCTTCGAGCCTGGTGATATGAGGTTTGATGTGGAGAGAGACCCCAGCATGGATCCCTCCATCTCTGAGACCACAGAGAAAGCCATTCAGATCCTGAAGAAAAATCCCAAAGGATTCTTCCTGCTGGTAGAAGGTCATCAACTGACAAACAAGCAATCCATCAAACGAATAACCAATCAATGAAACCAAAAACAAACCAATCATCCATCCGTCCATATTCATCCATCTATACCCATATTCATCCATATATCCATCCATCTATATCCATCCATATCCATCCATCCATATCCATCCATATTCATCCATCCAAATTCATCCATCCATATTCATCCATCCATCCACATTCATCCATATATCCATCCATCCATATTCATCCATCCATCCATCCATATTCATACATTCATACATCCATATTCATCCATCCATCCATATTCATCCATCCATATTTATCCATCCATATTCATCCATCCATCCATCTATATTCATACATTCATACATCCATATTAATATATCCACCCATCCATATTTATCCATCCAACCATATTCATCCATATTTATCCATCCAACCATATTCATCCATATTCATCCATCCATGTTCATTCATCCATCCTTCCATATTCATATATTCATACATCCATCCATCCATATTCATCCATCCATCCATCCATCCATATTCATACATTCATACATCCATATTCATCCATCCATCCATCCATATTCATCCATCCATATTTATCCATCCATATTCATCCATCCATCCATATTCATACATTTATACATCCATATTCATCCATCCATCCATATTCATACATCCATATTTATCCATCCATATTCATCCATCCATCCATCTATATTCATACATTCATACATCCATATTAATATATCCACCCATCCATATTTATCCATCCAACCATATTCATCCATATTTATCCATCCAACCATATTCATCCATCCATGTTCATTCATCCATCCTTCCATATTCATATATTCATACATCCATCCATCCATATTCATCCATCCATCCATATTCATCCATCCATATTCATTCATCCATCCGTCCATATTCATCCATCCATCCATATTCATCCATCCATCTTCATCCATCCATCTATATTCATACATTCATACATCTATATTCATATATCCACCCATCCATATTTATCCATCCAACCATATTCATTCATCCATCCATCCATATTCATACATTCATACATCCATATTCATCCATCCATCCATATTCATCCATGCATCCATATTCATTCTTCCATCCATCCATCCAAGTAAAATAATCTGAAAGTATTTTAATCAAATCTTAAAAAGGGGGTGTTCAAAAGAAAAATAGGAAACTTTTTGAACAACTGAGCCCAGCTGTAATACCTGTAATTTGGCATTGATCAATCAGATTTGGTCTTCGTGTGGTTTCACAGGTGGCCGTATCGATCAGGGACATCACGACAGTCGCGCCTCCATGGCTCTGCACGAGGCGGTAGCTCTGGATGAAGCTGTAGCTCGCGGACTGGAGCTGACCAATGAGGAGGAGACTTTAACAGTCGTCACGGCTGACCACTCCCACGCGTTCACCTTTAACGGCTACCCGTTCAGAGGGAACAGCATTCTGGGTGTGTTTCTGTTCGTGTGCGCATCTGAGGCCATGTCCACATTAAGGCCACGTTTACACATAGTCGGGTATTTAGAGAAACGAATATCCCCCCCCCCCCCCCCCCTCCGTTTTCAATAATAACACCGTGCACACAACCCGCATAATTACGCCGTGAGCGCCATCATAACTATGCCAAACCTCTGGGCGGCAGTGTAGGGAGAAGGATAAAGCCATGCAAGCCAATCAGAATCCACAAGAGAACCTAAAACCCCGGTTCTCCCAGTCAACACGGCAACACATAACCGGCGTTTTCAGAAATCTCCACTTTGGCTGGAGTTTTTACAAATAATTGTTTTCTGTGATAAAAACAGGGTTTTCGTGTAAATCAGAGGCCAAACCGCTGGGAAATATCTGCGTTTTCCCTTCGTGTAAACGGGGGGCCTAACACGTTTTCGTTTGAAAACGCATCCTTTTCTCTCTGGTCTTCCGTCCACACTCTCCAAAGTGGCTAAATTTGAAAACGCCGCTTTCACGTTGTAGTGTGGACTGTCAAAACTGAGGTATTTAAAAACGATGACGTAAGTTTAGTCATGTGACGTGTATTGTACCAATAGATACTCATGTTTATAGCGGTATTGTGTCTG
Organism: Meda fulgida; assembly: GCA_030578275.1. Lineage (NCBI taxonomy): Eukaryota > Metazoa > Chordata > Actinopteri > Cypriniformes > Leuciscidae > Meda > Meda fulgida. Next base: position 30,516,070 of record CM060630.1, on the reverse strand, counting down.
TTATGTGCTGTTCACTTTCACACTGTTGCTAAAATATGTTACTTTGCACACTCTTCATATCACAGTCCTGCAAATATGACAGAATTCACTCACATTTGCTGCGGTAAAACATGAGCGGTTGCGTTTTAGACCAAACATGTAATAGCGAGTGAGAGCGACCTGGACACTGAGATATTCTGCTGAATAAAACATCCTGGCAAAAGAATTACACGATAACTTTATTATCTATTTTTACGTCTGTATCATCTCAGTGAGCTTTTGGGAGGTTTTACGCATGCGCAGTAAAGGGGAATTTAGTGTTTTCAGGCGTTTTCCAAAAGTTTCTCATTCGCACTGAAACGGCTGAAAACGCTAGTGTGGACAGAGAGCGTTTTTAAACGAAAACGCCGTTCTCAAATGTTCCCGGATTAATGTAGACGTAGCCTCAGAATGATCGTTTTTAGGGCCGTTGTGGCAGAAAAAGTTTGCTACGGGTCTCCTAATGGTTGCAGTAATCCTCACTTGTCAATCATCTGTTGTTTCTCAGGTAAATCTCCAATCTTTGCCTCAGACTTTTTACCCTACACGACTCTAATGTACGGAAACGGACCGGGCCACAAAATCGTCGACAACAAGCGTCCAGACCTCCGCGGTGTCGACACCGGTAAGAAAATCAGCACAAACAAGTATTCATTACTTCAATGAGCTTATTCCCAGACAGCAACATAGTGTCGGCCCAGATCCGGCCCACATCTGGTACACATGGTTTCTGCATTACGTTGTGAATTCGCCAACTGTGATTTTGTATATGTACATTTCTGAAATACATAACTTAGACAACAGACTCTAAATTGTTATGTGGACTCGTGCATTTTCTGTAAAGCTGCTTTGAAATGATGTGTATTGTGAAAAACGCTATACAAATAAATGTGAATTGAACTTAGCTCGCTGAAAACACTGATGTTGTGTGAGTCTTTATTCTGGTTCTCTCTCTCAGCCGATAAGGATTACGTTCAGCAGTCGGCCGTCCCGCTGGAGACTGAGACCCACGGTGGGGAAGACGTGGCGCTGTTGGCCCGCGGCCCCATGGCTCATCTCTTCCAGGGCGTTTATGAGCAGAACTACATCGCTCACGCCATGGCTTACGCGGCCTGCGTCGGGGCCAATCAGCAACACTGCGCTGCGACCGCTGAGCCTGATGGGATTCCCTACACATCCACTGACCCGGGAAGCTCCGCCCCCGACACGCCCCTCTGCGCCATGGCGACGGTGATCCTGAGCGTGTTAATGAGTGTTTTACTGCACTGAGAGAGAGACAGCAGCAGATATTCACCAAACAATCATAATTTGAGAATGTGAAATAAACCCTTAAGGCAAAACACTACACAGAAAAAACTATTTTTCTTATGCACTAGTGAGTTTTAAGCTTTATTTTGCTTCCATACCATGTTAGACTAGTGGAAATAAAACATTCAAAATACTCTTTTTAAGACCCACTGAAGTGTCTTGTAACCTCAGCTTTGTTCGATGCGTTGACGTAATTTCCACTGAAACAGGAAGCTAAGGCGGGACATATTAAATGGCTCCTCCCCCTTTTCAAACAGCCAATAGCGTTTTGCAGACTGCGAGTCGCACTCGACAGCGCCATGGAAGCGAATGCGAGCGCTGATGAAACGCTGGATTCAATAGTAGAAGTGAGAATAAATTCTAGCCATTTCATTCTGAACTAACGTACAGTTGGAAAACTGAATAAAACTCGAGCGTTTGAGCGACCGAACACACACTCCAACACACTCTGTGACGTGTCAACGCTCGCTTTGGCCAGGTGGTGTTTATAGCATAGGGGGCGGAGCTTCAGATTCTAGAGAGCATTTGATTGGACAGAAGATGTGATGAGAAGCTGAAGTCCGCGGTGATGTCATAAAAATCCCTGATCCATTTTGAGACCAAGTTTTGAATGCTCATATCTCATAAATGTGAATTTTGTCAGTGTTTTGGAGCACACCAGCTTATTCATAACCTTAAGGCTAACATATTCATACTAAAAGCTAAAAAAATTATATTTTGATTTTAGGGGCCTTTAGGTGTTTATTTTATTAGCTACACTTTATTAGCTACAGCCTTTTCAAATAATAAAATATTGTATTTAATCATTAAAGATATTAATAACAGGGGAACTTTCTGTCAAAGTTACGAAGAAACGTTCTTCCAAGTTATTCGGTCTTTAATAATGCTCTCAAAACATTAGAACTAAAACGTTATTTATACATTATTCATATTGGACGTACATTTTTTTAATGTTACATTTTTCAGAAGTAACATTCACATAATGTTTGCAAAATTCTAAAATGGAATGTTGCCTGAACGTTCACATAACCGTGAGAAAACATTCACATAAGAACTGGACATTTTGAATGTTCAAAAAAATATTCTTAGAAACATGTTTTCTGTTAGTTGGGATGTTATTATAAGTTGTGTATTCCTGAATTAAATAGAATTTTGAGTGAGAAATCAATAGGATGGGACTTTATAGATTAATATTATTTATCTAAGTTTGTTGGCTGTGCACTGATGAATCATTAAATTAATTGTGAAATTAATCAGAGAACATTTGATTGACTTATGTTGATCCGATTCAACTTTTAAAACGATTCAAATGTTCTCTTCAAACTGAAACTGTTATTGATGAAAACATTTGATGATTACTGACGTCATCTCAGGTAGAGTCTCTCTGATCGGTGTGGATAATTAAGATTTGACGTCATTATCACACACACGCGTATAAATAATAAATTATAGCCAAAGACTGGTTATTTTTAGCAGACCGTGAGTCATTAATGTAACAGTTAGAACATCTGCTGTACTTCTCATCAAACCTGAGACTGAGTGTGTATTGGTTAAGCGTGTTATGTTGCATTTGCACGCGTTTGTTACACCTGTCGACAGGTAGGCCGAAACAACACACACGCACACACACACACATCCTCATGGTTTTCCCGAGGCAGAAACCCTCTGTTCCCGCAGCTAACATGTTCTAAAGCATTTGCAGTGTTTCTAAAACGTTAAAATGTTTTGTGATTCGAGCGTTGTTTGAAACTTTCATCAAATAGCATATACAAATAACATCATACGAACGTTCCAAAAACATCATATCAAACAATAATGTTATATGAACATTCTATAAATGTTATTTTAAAGGACGTTTTATCTCAATCTTTACATAACGTTACTGTGTCAGCTGGGTAGTGAGCTGCCTAACGTATACTCTCCTGCTGTGCGGTAATTATGCAGATAGCAATAAATTATAACTATATATGCATATGTAAGTGTTATATAATGTATTTATGATTCAGATGGTTAGTGCAAATAAGTAACAGTACGAGTGAAGATGCTCTGCGTGTGATGGAGGTGGAAACGATTGTCAGTGCAAAAGAATACACACAACAGCACTGATTTATAATGTCACATTTGAAAAAAGAAGCTTTATTGCCTTGTACTGAGATTCGTTACTCTTTAATCGTTACAGTAACGCAACGCACGTTACTGTATACAGTAAAACTGCGCACTTGTACTTGTGCACGTGTTTGCGAACTTGCATAATTCACAATTCTGACATTACCTTATGTTCTTTGTGAGGAATCTGATGAGCTCATTGAAAATGTTACTATTTTGACTCAATATTTGTGTGTGCTGTGTATTTTTAATGCTTATTAGTCTAGTGTTTAAATAGGTGTAATGTTCCATTGCAGTTAATGTGATGCTTATAAGGCTAAATCTACTTCTCTGTGGCATTGAGCTGAGTGCAGGGAGATGAAGAGTTGACCTACAGGTGGCGCTGTAACACAGCAGACTGTTGCATTGCAGAGAGAGAGAGAGAGAGAGAGAGAGAGCATGCAGAAAGCGTCAAAGAGAATAAAAGCGTGTAATTCAAACGTTGACTGGTCTACAGAGGGAACATGTTGCGGCAGATTTTCTCTGCTGTATTTATACTTTACAGCACATCGCTCATGCACGTGACCCATCAGATGCTGATAATATCTTCAGAAAAGTTTGTTTAAAGGAAATAAGTATATTTAGCTACTGCGTTTAGCCTACTAATGTTAACCTTATTGTAAAGTGTTACCATTTCTTTTGATTTTGGTGTTTTGTTTGGCCAGTCTTTGAGCTTTTCTGTTCTAGTCCGTCTCATTTAACGCCTGTAAAAGCATCAGTGACTGAGGCGATATGACACAGGACTCAAATCTAAGCGTTCACTACACGTGAAAGCTCATTCTGTTACACGAGTGTGTGTGTGTGTTTGTAACTGAGAAACTTTCCCTCAGTCACTGGCCTTGTCTTCAGCTCTCAGGTTTCTGGATTGGTTTCTGTGTCGGTCTTATAGCCAAACTTCACCTGATGCACGTCACGATGACGTCAGATACTAACAAACACTTAAAAAATAATTTAGATAAGCAAACCGCTTTCCTACAAAAGTATGAGAAAGCAAATCGTTGGACAGTTTTTTTATTATTGCCCTGCTGGAAAATGAAGCTGAAAAAGGAAAGAAAAAGAATCAGGACGCAAACCAGCGCAAAAAAAAACAACAGAAAACATCTTGTTTTTTGCAATGTTCCAGTATCATCTACATAAAACTAAAATATGATAAACATGGTTTTAATCAGCGCTATATGATGAAAGATATTCCTCCTCCAGCATCAACATCTCTGAGGGAAGTGTGTGCTCGTGTACGCCTGCAGAAGCAGAGATGAGCTTTAATCCACTGAGGACACACACATCAGTATCAAAAGAAGACATGAACACACTGTAAACAAGCCGCCAGCATCAGTGATCAATCCAGAGACCAGAGTCTTCAGATGAAGATGATGCTCAATGAGAGAATTATTACACTCTCGTCCTGTGTGTGTGTGTGTGTGTGTGTGTGTGTGTGTGTGTGTGTGTGTGTGTGTGTGTGAGAGAGAGAGAGAGAGAGAGAGAGAGAGAGTGTGTGGGTGAGAGAGAGAGAATGTGTGTGTGAGAGTATGTGTGTGAGTGAGCGAGAGTGTGTGTGTGAGCGAGAGAGACAGAATGTGTGTGAAAGTGTGTGTGTGAGTGAGAGCGAGAGTGTGTGTGTGAGCGAGAGAGACAGAATGTGTGTGAAAGTGTGTGTGTGAGAGAGAAAAAGAGCGTGTGTGTGTGTGTGAGAGAGAAGGTGTGTGTGTGATGGATTGCAGTTAAACTTGCTGACTTGAGAGCAAAATGTGACACACAAACAGATGTAAACAGTATAAATATATAAATAGAGACTTTTGCATCTTTTTTCTTTTGCTTTTATTAGACAATTAGGAGAAAAAAATGGACTAAATGAATTCTGCAAAAATTAAACATTGTTTAATTTTATTTAGTTATTTATTAAATAAGCACTAATTAAATGCATCGTGTATTATTTATTTATTTATTTTTGTCCCTTGAATGAGGGTTTGGTTGGTCAGATAAGATTCATTAGATAAAAACAGTTTATTTAGTTATTTATTTAATTTTCTATGCATGCATGTATGTCCCTTGAAGGAGGTTCTAGTTTGACATTTCATTTCTGGAGACATTTTTAATTAAAAATAGTAGTTTTTTAGCTCATTATGAAAAAAAAAATTGTGCGCAAACAATATTTAAGTACACACACACACACACACACTTGTTTAGTTCTCATGCAGCCTCACGGTCCATCTAAAGCGGTGTGGGCGGGGTCAGAACTGGATCTGTCCAATCAGAGCTCGTTGCGCACCCGGTGGCTCGTTTATAAAGCTCGTTTCCGCGTGTGCTTTTCATCCTTTAATGCTGCGGCTCGCGCGCGGGAGAGACAAGCTGTTCGCTCTTACCGGTGTGTGTGTGTGTGTGCTTGAGAGAGTGTGTGTATGAACCGAGCCGTGGGAGATGCAAATGCGTGAGAGCGCGAGGAGAGAAACACTGTCCATCCAGCCCGCGTCATCTAGAGGTGAGATTCACTGTACAACACTACAGCTGATCATACTGTATATAAACACACACACATAGAAAACATGTCAATGTAGTGTCAGGTCTTAAAAGAGGTGATCTTAATAAGCAAAACAGCTGTTTAGTCTCTGTCAAGGGCAATTGATTGTTGTGTGTGAAAGAACCGCAGTAACTATTCTGTACACGTGCGCGCTGGAGTGTGTGTGTGTGTGTGTGTGTGTGTGTGTGTGTGTGTGTGTGTGTGTGTGTGTGTGTGTGTGTGTTGGTTATGACAGTTTAGTCTGTTTTCAGGGGAACAAGCATGTCTGTGTTTGAAGAACTGCAGTTTTCTGTCTGTTGCTTGCATTCATCGTTTGAGCCTGTCTGCTCAGAACAACAGTTCACTTGCATGTGAGAGAAAAACAGCTTCAGTGTGTATGTGTCGAAGAAGAACAGTTTAGAACAACAGCTTGTTTCTGTGTGTTTTATGAGATTTTAAGGCAGATTAGTCTGTATGTGGTAAATAGAAGTTTTTAGTGCGTTTTGAAGAACAGTAGTGTGAAAGTCTGGGAGAAATGCTATTTTAGTCTGAATGTGTTTGAAGAACAGCAGTTTTGTTTGAAAGGCTGTACATGTGTTTCAAACATTCATTTAGGCTGTCTGTGTTTGAAGAACTGCAGTTTAGTCTCTATATGTGGAACATAATCGTTTAATCTTTGCATTTGGGGGAAAGGCTGGTTTTGTTCATGTGTGTCTAGGACAACAGTTTAGTGTGTTTTTGTCCTGGAGAACAGCTTGTTCAATCCATCAAATGTAGTGTTTGTGTTTAAAGAAATGTAGCATAATCCGTATGCTTCTTAACCTTTCAAATCCACGGAAACTTTCAATTCCACAAAAGGTTCTTTTAGAATGTTTAGAATGTTGTTCAAACTAAGGGGGAAAGAACGGTTCTCTTGAGAACTGAAGGTTCCAAAAATGGTTCTTCTATTGCATTGTAGGGAAAAAAGTATATAGGCTTATATATATGTAGCCTATGTAAAAATAATAATCATTATTATTAGTGTGTATGTGTGGAGAACAACAGTTCAGTCTTTGCATTTGTGGGGGACGCTGGTTTAGTCCGTGTGTGTTTGTGAGAACTGAGCGGGTTTTCCTTCATCCTCCAGAAGCGCAGGAGTTCAGAAACTAGTGCAGACGGGATGTTAGAGAGAGATGGAGAGAATGAATGAATGAAGGAAGGCTATACGCGAGGGCTTCTTAGCATAATGCGTCTTAAATCAGTCCATGTTGTGCGTTTCGCCGCGTAATACCCGGAGCATGGGCTGTGTCGCCTCCAGAACGCCAGTGGGTGAGAATCTGTTTTCCTCTGAGCATGAAAAGCAGGCGTATGAAACCTGAGCTCGACCGCAGCTCACACACACTTCTGATGGAGAGCACAGATGTGCACAAACTGCAGGCTTTTGTTTTCTCCTCGATAGTGCTTGCGAGTGCATGTATGAGCTGATCGGGGAGATCACGGAGGGTTTGCATGGATCTGCATTAAACCTGCATCAGTGCTCGTTCATCACATGCTGGATCCTCGACTCGGGTTACATTACACAAGCTTGTGCTTCATTGTACGTGCGCCAGGAGTGAGGCAGTCATGATGCATGTACAGTATGCAGTGAACCAGCAGCGTTTTGCCCTTGTTTACAGCACGGCGACGACAATTACAGTGTCAGATGAGTGTGTTTCTCCAACTACAGCACTTTTATGTCCTAGAGGCTGATTTGTATTAAAACTAATGGTTACACTTATTTTAAGGTGACGTAGTCAATGTCACTCAAATACTGAGTAATATTAACTACATTTAGCCTACTTACTTTAGGGTTTGGTTTAGTGTTAGTACTCATGCATAATTTACAGTTATTACTATAGTAAGTACATGTAGTAATGTGCAACTACGTCATTGTAAAATAAAGTGGGTTACACTTTATTTTAAAGTGTCATACAGTGTGATTATTTAAGTATGCCTACTGAGTAATATTAATCCTATTTACAATAGGTTGAGGTTTAGTTGCATGTGATTATGCATAATTTACTGTTATTACTATGGTATAGGTACATAACATATGTAACAAGGACACTGTAGAATAGTGTTCCAAACTAACAGAATGTATGAATGTCACATTAAAAGTGATTTGGAAATGTATTCAGAATTAAATTAACATCAGCGTCGAGCACTAGTTGCATGTATTATTTCTTCAAATATGGACTCTTTTGACCATATTTGAAGAAATAATACATGCAACTTGACGCTGATGCTAATTTAATTATGTCCATCATGATTAATGTCCAGGTCTTTCCGCACGATCCGTACAACAAACGAGTACGGAAAAAAAAAATCCAACGCCTTTCCACTCCGGGAGTCTCGAACAATGACCTCAGATTTGTTTTTCACCACGCAAATCGTTTCTTAATCTCGTGCTGTAATTATTAATGACATATCAGGATACCAGGTCCATACAAAACCTGCACGCGCCATTACTCCTGTAGCGCGAGACTCGGCCCGTTAATTGCTGATAAACGTGCCGGTTTGGCATCCTCGCTGAGACAGGAGAGATAATGTTCCTTTATCTGTGAAGAATTATACTGCACTTACAATAAAGGTTCTTCATTGGCATTTGTGGTTCTATGAAGAACCTTTAACATCCACTCCACAGGTTCTTTATTATAGAAAAACGTCCTTTAGACTTACTCACCCTCATGTCGTTCCAAACTGTAGGCTATGACTTTATAGTTCGTCTTCAAAGACACAAATAAAGATATGTTGGTAGCTAGCCTATAGCCTACAAATAATTATGTGAATTATTTGTATTTTACCCACATAACTAATTCACAACACGAACATATGCACATGAATTTAACCTCGTTCTATAGTTAATGTTCTTGAGGACCTGTGCACAAGGTTAGTAATTAGCATAAAACACGCCCATACATATAAGGCTTTCCAACCTTTACTTTCATCTCTCTCAGAAGAATAAGACTCTCATTTTTTTTAAATGTTTGAAATGTCATTGCAATTAAATGCTACATACAATTTAATTTGACATTTAGACAGTCAAGTTCGCTATCATTAATTAGCATGTTGCTAGCATGTTTTAACTTGTTATTAGCATGAATCACCATGTTGCTAGCATGAATTAGCACATTGAAAGGATGATTTAGTGTGGTTCAAAGCAAGTTAACATGGTGCTAGCATGAAATAGTATGTTAGCATGTTTTAATACATTGCGAGCATGAATTAGCACATTGTTAACATGAATTAACTTTGTTAGCATGAATTAGTAGCCTATGTTCTTAGCGAGTTTTAACATGTTGCTATAATTAATTAGTATGTTGCTGGAATGTGTATGCATATTTTTAGCACATTGATAGCTAGTTGCTAGGTTTTGCTGATAGATAATTGGTTGAAGAAGCTTAAATACTCTATTAGAGTTGTTGTATAAAAGTTTTGACCCCCTCAATGTAAGCCTGTGAGATTTGTCATAGGTTTGATTGTCCATTTAACGAAAACCATAAGTCTGATCAGTTAGAAAAGATATAACATAAGTCAGGCAAGTCTGAAGGTCTGACCCAAGATTGTTGGTTGTTGCTTTAAAGCTCTTGGAGGAGATACTGACTAAATTTTAGTAAAAGAAAAAGGATTTCATTATGTTGATTTGGTCAAGTTTGATGCAAATTCAAATACGGGTGTAAAGCAGCTCTAAATAAGATAATACTGTTGTTATTCAGCTTGAGTCAGTAAACAGTGTCTGTTACTAAATGAACCAATTATAAAACCAATTCAATTCAGATTGCATTGAATGAATTGCAGGAATAATGACCTCCATAAGAGTGTGCAAAAGTATCAGCCGAGTCAGATTGCATCAGCTTTGACCTGAGAAACAGCCACTCTTTATAAGTTCTGCTGTCACCCTGTAAAGGACAAGGGCGGGAGATTCGTCTCGGTACGGTTATGAGGACAAGGACGGAGTGTACACTCATGAAAGCGCGTCAATGTGAAACGTGTATATCGAGACTGAGTGAGGTCATCTCTTCGGCCCCAGATGGCCCGGTCCACCGGTGGCCTGGAGTCTTTCCGTGTCCCGGTGTGGGGCGACGACCAGATGGATGTGATACGGTTTGCTAGAGAGGATCGTGTGTTAGAGGACCAGAGATTTTGGACACAAGAATTATTTTTCAGCTCTCAGTCTGGCTCTCATCAGGTGGTTCTTCTGTTTGAGTTGTTTGTGGGTCACTCCGCTAGAACTAAGCGTCTGTAAAATCGCGTCGGTGAGTCAGCGAAGCGCCCTGTTGATTTCATGCAGAGACGCTACTGATGTTATTGAAGATAATATCGGCCTCCCTGTTTTCAGCAACACGTCTGGCAATCAATTTGACATTAATCCAGAGAGAATCTCACTAAAATAGGTCTAGGTTACGTTTCAACTCAAGATAAAAAAAGTAAGAAATTTGTGTGTGTGTGTATATATATATATATATATATATATATATATATATATATATATATATATATATATATATATATATATATAAATAATTATTCAAGCGCAAGAGAAATTAATTCGAGCACCGAATTGATTTCTCTTTTGCGTCTCCTTGCACTAGAATGGACACATACACAAAATTATGTTAAATAGCAAGTATTCTCATGAACACAGTCGGTTATGTCGTAAAGTCCCCCTGTAGTCAATAATTGTATCCCTTAAAACTCATCTTTGATCACCAAAATGACAGATTTAAAAGTTTTTTCTTCATGTCTTAAAATATCTTGAATGTAACTCTACATTCTCCTCATTTAGTATTCACGGTTCTATGAATATGCAAATGAGCCCCGCCTCCACTCACTCAGAGATCCACTAATTGACGATCACACGTTGATCTGATTGGTTGTAAGGTCGTTTGTGACGTCAGAAACACCAGCGATTTCAAAGCGTGTTTTTGAGACTGTCTTTGGTTCACTGCAGTTTTAAGCAGAAAATACTCAGCAATGCTGTCGACTTATGAATTTACACATGCTTTGTTTTAAAGCATATTAAAAACACCACATAGACATATAAACAACATTCACCTCAGGGGGACTTTAAGTGAATGTAAACAGACGGGAAAGAATTGCTTAAATTGCACATGTATCAGTATCAGTGCATTAGCTCTTAAAGTGACAGCAGCCTATAAATACCTGCTGCTGTCTGTGTCATAAATGACAATCAAATAGCTGTTCCAGCTGATAGAAAGGCAACAGTAACTCAAATAAGCACTCGATACACCTGAGGTCTGCAGAAGAGCATCTCTGAACGCAGAAGAGCATCTCTGAACGCAGAAGAGCATCTCTGAACGCAGAAGAGCATCTCTGAATGCAGAAGAGCATCTCTGAACGCAGAAGAGCATCTCTGAACGCAGAAGAGCATCTCTGAATGCAGAAGATCATCTCTGAACACATCTCTGAACGCAGAAGAGCATCTCTGAACACATCTCTGAACGCAGAAGAGCATTTCTGAACGCAAGAGCATCTCTGAACGCAGAAGAGCATCTCTGGACGCAGAAGAGCATCTCTGGACGCAGAAGAGCATCTCTGGACGCAGAAGAGCATCTCTGGACGCAGAAGAGCATCTCTGGACGCAGAAGAGCATCTCTGAACGCAGAAGATCATCTCTGAACGCAGAAGATCATCTCTGAACACATCTCTGAACACAGAAGAGCATCTCTGAACGCAGAAGATCATCTCTGAACACATCTCTGAACACAGAAGAGCATCTCTGAACGCAGAAGATCATCTCTGAACACATCTCTGAACACATCTCTGAACACAGAAGAGCATCTCTGAACGCAGAAGATCATCTCTGAACACATCTCTGAACACAGAAGAGCATCTCTGAACGCAGAAGATCATCTCTGAACGCAGAAGATCATCTCTGAACACATCTCTGAACACAGAAGAGCATCTCTGAACGCAAGAGCATCTCTGAACGCAAGAGCATCTCTGAACGCAGAAGAGCATCTCTGGACGCAGAAGATCATCTCTGAACGCAGAATATCATCTCTGAACGCAGAATATCATCTCTGAACACAGAAGAGCATCTCTGAACGCAGAAGATCATCTCTGAACACATCTCTGAACGCAGAAGAGCATCTCTGAACACATCTCTGAACACAGAAGAGCATCTCTGAACGCAGAAGAGCATCTCTGAACGAAGAAGATCATCTCTGAACACATCTCTGAACGCAGAAGAGCATCTCTGAACGCAGAAGATCATCTCTGAACACATCTCTGAACGCAGAAGAGCATCTCTGAACACAGAAGAGCATCTCTGAACACATCTCTGAACACAGAAGAGCATCTCTGAACGCAGAAGATCATCTTTGAACGCAGAAGAGCATCTCTGAACGCAGAAGATCATCTCTGAACACATCTCTGAACGCAGAAGAGCATCTCTGAACACATCTCTGAACACAGAAGAGCATCTCTGAACGCAGAAGATCATCTCTGAACGCAGAAGAGCATCTCTGAACGCAGAAGAGCATCTCTGAACGCAGAAGAGCATCTCTGAACGCAGAAGAGCATCTCTGAACGCAGAAGATCATCTCTGAACGCAAGAGCATCTCTGAACGCAAGAGCATCTCTGAACGCAGAAGAGCATCTCTGGACACAGAAGAGCATCTCTGAACGCAGAAGATCATCTCTAGACACAAGAGCATCTCTGAACACAGAAGAGCATCTCTAGACACAAGAGCATCTCTAGACACAAGATCATCTCTGAACACAGGAGATCATCTCTGAACACAGGAGATCATCTCTGAACGCAGAAGAGCATCTCTGGACACAGAAGATCATCTCTGAACGCAGAAGATCATCTCTAGACACAAGAGCATCTCTGAACACAGAAGAGCATCTCTAGACACAAGATCATCTCTGAACGCAGAAGATCATCTCTGAACGCAGGAGATCATCTCTGAACGCAGGAGATCATCTCTGAACGCAGAAGAGCATCTCTGAACGCAGAAGATCATGTCTGGACGCAGAAGATCATCTCTGAACGCAGAAGCATCTCTGAACGCAGAAGAGCATCTCTGAACACAGAAGAGCATCTCTAGACACAAGATCATCTCTGACCGCAGAAGATCATCTCTGAACGCAGAAGAGCATCTCTGAACGCAGAAGAGCATCTCTGAACACAGAAGATCATCTCTGAACGCAGAAGAGCATCTCTGGACACAGAAGATCATCTCTGAACGCAGAAGAGCATCTCTGAACGCAGAAGAGCATCTCTGAACACAGAAGAGCATCTCTAGACACAAGATCATCTCTGACCGCAGAAGAGCATCTCTGAACGCAGAAGAGCATCTCTGAACGCAGAAGAGCATCTCTGAACGCAGAAGATCATCTCTGAACACATCTCTGAACGCAGAAGAGCATCTCTGAACGCAGAAGAGCATCTCTGAACGCAGAAGAGCATCTCTGGACGCAGAAGAGCATCTCTGGACGCAGAAGAGCATCTCTGGACGCAGAAGATCATCTCTGAACGCAGAAGAGCATCTCTGAACGCAGAAGAGCATCTCTGGACGCAGAAGAGCATCTCTGGACGCAGAAGAGCATCTCTGGACGCAGAAGAGCATCTCTGGACACAGAAGAGCATCTCTGAACGCAGAAGAGCATCAGATGGTCAGAATTTGGCGTAAACAACATGAAAGCATGGATCAACCTGCCTTATATCAGTGGTTCAGGCTGCTGTGGGTTTAATGTTGTGATGATTTTTTTTCTTGGCACACTTTGGACCTCTTAGTACCGTATAGTTATACGCCTCAGTCTACCTGAGTATTGATGCTGACCACGTCCTTCCCTTTATAACCACAGTAGACCATCCTCTGATGGATACTTCCAGCAGCATAACACACGTCACAAAATCATCTCAGACTGGTTTCTTGATCATGACGATGAGTTCACTAAACTCAAACGGCCTCCACAGTCTCCAGATCTCAGTCCAATAGAGCATCTTCTGGATGTGCAGGAACAGGAGATTCACATCATTAATGTGCAGCTGTCAAATCTACAGCAACTGTGTGATGAAATCATGACAATATGGACCAGAATCTCTGAGGAATGTTTCCAGCTTGTTGTTGAATCTTTGCCATGAAGAATTAAGGCAGTTCTGAAGGCAAAAACAGATCTGACCCGCTACTAGCAAGGTGTACCTAATAAAGTGGCCGGTGAGTGGATGAGTTCTTGGCATGTTTCCATGAGATTAAGTTAAAAGTTAAATGGTGTCATTGAGAGAAACGAACACCCCTGCTGGAGTCCAGACTGACTGATGGACCTCCGCGGTCGTCGAAATACTGTTATTATTGTCTGCATGTATTGGGTTTTATTGACCCTCATTAGGAAAGAGGTTTGAGATCAGGTGAAACCCAACCTGACCCCGGTGTTAACGAGACGACAGGACGAGCAAAACCTCAGGGCTTTAACCTCTGACCTGTATCTCTTGCGCGTTTACACACACACACACACACACACACACACACACACACACACACACACACACACACACACACACACACACACACACACACACACACACACACACACACACAGTGGTTTAAGATGCTCAGAGATGGCCTCAAATGTTTCTAATGCATCAAAGGATCATCTGGAGTGCATGTGTCTGGTTCATATTTCGTCCCTGAAATCAAAAGAAAGAACTGAGAAATTATACAGTCAAACCAAAATGTATTCAGACACCTTGCTCTCCTCACTTATATAAATGAACTATAGTGTCCTACACCCAATAGTAAAAAAAAAAAAAAAAAAGTATGATATATGGTGTCTGAATAATTTTTGGTTTGACAGTATTTTGCTAAAGGAAATTGAAACCTATTTTACGATTGTTTGTATTGTGACAATTAAGGATATTTAATGTCCAAATTATCATAATTATAATGTGTCTGTATATTTTACTGGTAAATTTGTCATTTTAATTATTGTCAAGGCTGATGTGTATATAGTCTTTCTATACTAATATTTGCTTTTTATGCCATTACAAAAATGTGAATTGGTGAGGCTATGGTCATGATCTTATATTGATAAATATATAGAAATTGATAAATAAAGATTTTAAATATTGTTAATGGTCATACATTTAGGCTTAATTTTCTTTATGTAAAATGTAATTTATGTTCTTTTTTTTTGGGGGGGGGGGGGGGGGGGGGGGTGATTTTGTGATGAAATATGACACCATGGATGAAAACTATAAATATAAGCATTCAATGCAGTTTTGTCATCTGTCACTTTAAATGCTTGAGCTCTTTAAAACAGGATGGATTCTGATTGGCTGTCAATGTTTTTATGGTTCATCAGCTCAAGAAAAAAAAAAAAAAGGTCCAACAATATCATTACTTTGTGTGATTAGCATTATAATTGTGACATTTAGAAAGATTTAAATATTTATCGCTATTGTTATAGTCCAAGTTCTCAACATTGTTGAGTTCTCAACATTGCACACAGGAAGTGATGTCATCAGTGGTGCATTAAGCCTCACCTGAGGGAGTGTGGTGTGTGACATTAGATGTGAGGCGGCCCGTGGTGTTGATCCGATGGGATCTGTGTGTCTGTGACGTGCGAGTCAGTCGATCAGAGATGCTCCAGCTGGTGCTTCAAATTGAATGATAGAAAAATCTATGAATGTTGGTCTTTTCTCCATGCCACTAACACACACTTTATTCCTCTTGTTGCATCACGTGAATCCAGAACATCAGTTTAGAGTTTTCCAGATGGAGGAGGAAGCTCAACTGTGTTTGTTAGTGATCCTGCATGTTAATGCATGAGTGCATTAGCGAGATGATGGTCTGCATGTCTCTGATCAAGAAGAGCTCTACTCAAACTGCTGATGTTGTGTTAGGGAGGACAGCTTATAAAACCATGGTATAAAAATAAAAATAAATTGATTTTTTTTATTGATCTTTGAACTGGTTTAGATCTGATGACTGTCTTGATTTCCAAAAGCAATGTAGGCTATATCTGTAAATAAAGATTTATTTACTTATTTATTAATGTTTATATTCAGATAGCTACCTAAAATATCAGATTGTTCCTGTGATATATAAATAATAAA
>CM060630.1:30487500-30495000 GCA_030578275.1 Meda fulgida | reverse complement strand
TCTGCTCTAGTCTAGTCTACTTTGTTCTGTTTTATACTGTTAAATTCTGTTCCATTCTATTCTAGTCTACTGTACTCATAATCCATGTAGTCTAGACAGTTACTTTGTTTTACTGCACTGAAATCATTCTATTCTATTATTGTCTATTTTATTCTACTCTATACCCATCCATATAGTCTAGACTGTTAAATCCTCTTTATTCTATTTCGTTCTATTGTATTATGTTATATTCTGTTCTATTTCATTCTATTCTAATCAAGTCTGATATTTTCTGTTCTGATACATCGAATTCAATTCTATTATTTTCTATTCCATCTTTGTCTATTCTATTACGACTGTCTATTTTGTTATATTCCATCTTCGTCTATACTATTCTGCCTTATTCTATTCTTCATCTATTTTATTCTATCTTTGTCTATTCTATTCTTCATCTATTCTATCTTTGTCTATTCTATTCTTCATCTATTCTATTCTATCTTTGTCTATTCTATTCTTCATCTATTCTATATTTGTCTATTCTATTCTTCATCTGTTCTATTCTATATTTGTCTATTCTATTCTTCATCTATTCTATTCTATATTTGTCTTGTCTATTCTATCTTTGTCTATTCTATTCTTCATCTATTCTAACTTTGTCTATTCTATTCTTCATCTATTCTAACTTTGTCTATTCTTTTATTCATCTATTCTATTCTATCTTTGTCTTGTCTATTCTATCTTTGTCTATTCTATTCTTCATCTATTCTAACTTTGTCTATTCTATTCTTCGTCTATTCTATTCTATCTTTGTCTTGTCTATTCTATCTTTTGTCTATTCTATCTTCTATTCTATCTTCATCTATTCTATTTTATTCTATCTTTGTCTATTCTATTCTTCATCTATTCTATTCTGTATTTGTCTATTTTATTCTTCATCTATTCTATTTTATATTTGTCTATTCTATTCTTCATCTATTCTATTCTATATTTGTCTGTTCTATTCTTCATCTATTCTATTCTATAGTTGTCTTGTCTATTCTATTTTTTGTCTATTCTATTATATCTTCTATTCAATCTTCATCTATTCTATTATATCTTTGTCTATTCTATTCTATCTTTGTCTATTCTATTCTTCATCTATTCTTCATCTATTCTATTCTATCTTTGTCTTGTCTATTCTATCTTTTGTCTATTCTATTCTATCTTCTATTCTATCTTCATCTATTCTATTCTATCTTTGTCTTGTCTATTCTATCTTTTGTCTATTCTATTCTATCTTCTATTCTATCTTCATCTATTCTATTCTAACTTTGTCTATTCTATTCTTCATCTATTCTATTCTGTATTTGTCTATTCTATTCTTCATCTATTCTAACTTTGTCTATTCTATTCTTCATCTATTCTTCATCTATTCTATTCTATCTTTGTCTTGTCTATTCTATCTTTTGTCTATTCTATTCTATCTTCTATTCTATCTTCATCTATTCTATTCTATCTTTGTCTTGTCTATTCTATCTTTTGTCTATTCTATTCTATCTTCTATTCTATCTTCATCTATTCTATTCTAACTTTGTCTATTCTATTCTTCATCTATTCTATTCTGTATTTGTCTATTCTATTCTTCATCTATTCTAACTTTGTCTATTCTATTCTTCATCTATTCTAACTTTGTCTATTCTATTCTTCATCTATTCTATTCTATCTTTGTCTTGTCTATTCTATCTTTTGTCTATTCTATTCTATCTTCTATTCTATCTTCATCTATTCTATTCTATCTTTGTCTATTCTATTCTTCATCTATTCTAACTTTGTCTATTCTATTCTTCATCTATTCTGTATTTGTCTATTCTATTCTTCATCTATTCTATTCTATATTTGTCTTGTCTATTCTCTTTTGTCTATTCTATGCTATCTTCTATTCAATCTTCGTTTATTCTATTATATCTTTGTCTATTCTATTCTATCTTTGTCTATTCTATTCTTCATCTATTCTATTCTGTATTTGTCTATTCTATTCTTCATCTATTCTAACTTTGTCTATTCTATTCTTCATCTATTCTATTCTATCTTTGTCTTGTCTATTCTATCTTTTGTCTATTCTATTCTATCTTCTATTCTATCTTCATCTATTCTATTCTATCTTTGTCTATTCTATTCTTCATCTATTCTAACTTTGTCTATTCTATTCTTCATCTATTCTGTATTTGTCTATTCTATTCTTCATCTATTCTATTTTATCTTTGTCTATTCTATTCTTCATCTATTCTATTCTATATTTGTCTTGTCTATTCTCTTTTGTCTATTCTATGCTATCTTCTATTCAATCTTCGTCTATTCTATTATATCTTTGTCTATTCTATTCTATCTTTGTCTATTCTACTCTATCTTCTATTCAATCTTCGTCTATTCTATTCTATCTTTATCTGTTCTATTCTATCTTTTTCTATGTTCGTCTGTTGTCTTCAGTGAGTGTCTGGGCTGTTTGATGTGGTGTTTTACTGAGGTCACGGGTCACCAGTTGCAGATTAACGAAGCGTCTGTAAATGGCAAAGATCTTTTAAAGCTCCTGCTGTAAGAGTTCATGGAGTCTGTGCTGTTTTCCTGAGCTTGAGCTCCTCAGGGACCCAGCGTTCAGTAGGGCAGTGTGTGTGTGTGTGTGTGTGTGTGTGTACGGCAGCAGACTGTAACGGTGTTATTCCCTCCAGCTCATGTAGGGAATAATCAGTGTGTATCTCAGGGGGGACTGCGCATGTTTTTTATTTCAATATGTATCCGTTGTTATTTTCCCGCCCGCTCCATTAACTTTGCCATGACGTTTCCGCTAATGCGTTTAACCTCATACTGGCTCAAACACAGCAGTGCACGTGTCGACGCGAGTCCCTGCGGATGGTGAAGACACCAACACAGAAACACACATGACCTTACACACACACACGTGACCTGAACAGCCTCATGGGGGCTTTGCTCTTGAGGGAGTCTCTCTTTGAGACTGAATTTCACAATATTCGGCAGCAGAAGCAGGTGAAGAAAATCCCACAGAAGGAAAAACCCGAGCCACATCCACAGACTTAAACATGGCTGGAGTTCAGTTTAAATGGGGCAAAAAAAACGCTTGTCTTTATTGGACAAGATGATGAGAAATGCAGAGAAGAAATGAAACTGTTCTTTTAAGCTCTTCTATTCTATTCTGTATTATTTCTATTACTATATATTCTGTTCTTTTCTATTCAGCTGTACACATTCCTCATCTGTTCTATTCTATTCCATTCTAATCTGGTCAAATCAGCTAGTTTCTTATTTTCTGTTGTTTTATTCTACTCTTATTCCCTCCATCTAGTCGGGATTTTCTGTTTTGCTGCATTAAAGTTAGCCTATTCTATTATGTATTATTTCTATTGTTTCATATTCTGTTCCTTTCTATTCAGCTGTCCCCATTCTTTTCATCTGTTCTAGATTTGTATTTTTTGTTCTACTGGACTGAAGTTCTTCTATTCTATTCAGTTCTATTCTAGTCAAGTCATCTAGTTTATTATTTTCTGTTCCATTTTATTTTATTCCTGTTTTCTCCATCTAGGCTAATTATTTTCTGTTCTGATACACTGAATTCTATTCTATCTTCATCTATTCTATTCTGTCTTTGGAATGCAGATAAGAAATGTTTGTATTGTTTTGCTGAAATGAAACTGTTCTCTACAGCTTTTAACTCAGTGTGTTGTTGTTCTTCTCTCAGGTAAATGTTGAGAACAGCGACATGTTACCTAAATCCAGACGAGCTCTCACCATTCACGAGATCGCAGCGCTGGCTAGATCTTCACTTCACGGTGAACACACACACACACACACCGTCCGCCACTCTCTCAAGGACTTTCATCCGTTTTATTGACAATTTCGGTTCTACCTCACAACCGCGTTTAAACTTCCGCTGGATATTTGAGTCTGAAGCGTCACACACTCCCGACCACTTGA
Source organism: Meda fulgida (assembly GCA_030578275.1). NCBI lineage: Eukaryota > Metazoa > Chordata > Actinopteri > Cypriniformes > Leuciscidae > Meda > Meda fulgida. The sequence continues at coordinate 30,491,055 of CM060630.1, read as the reverse complement.
TGGCGACACCCACTGCCGTACAAGGACGCTGTACGCGGTGTCTAGCGCATAGACAGTAAAAAAAGACGGAGAACCTATGGAATAGGGTTGCCAACTGTCCTGATTATTGGGCCTAATTTATTTGTCCCGCACAGGACCTCTCTTGTCCCGTTTATTGAGTGCTTCGCTGATCTGACTGATACAACAGCAACACGACACTTGAGAATGACCGCGACACCGTCATCATCCAATCACGGGCATCAGACCATACCAATAAACTATACATTGAGAATTAATTATTCTTTTGGGACAAATAATGTGATTTGCGAACAGGATCCTCTGCTGTCTGGTTGCTCCCGGTTTGATCCGGTCTCCCGCTAGCGGCTAACGGCTAATCCCTGTCACTGTCCGGCCGGGTTTTGATTTTCCGCAAATCAGTTTTGGTGAATTTAAACAAAGTGATTATTGTTCAAGAGTCCGACATCCAGACACGCAAGAACACATGCACTCTACCTGAGGGAATAATGCTGATGTGATTTGCTGCCCAAGAAACATGTCTGATTATTATTAATGTTTTTAAAAAAAGAAGTCAGGATTATTTGATGAATAGAAGGTTCAAATAAATTTCGTTATGTCACTTTTGATTCATTTAATGCGTCCTTACTGAATAAAAGTGGCTATTACTTTCTTTAATTTCTTTAAAATGTAGTGTATAATGTTACAAAAGCTTTCTATTTCAGATAAATGCTATTATTTTGAACTATCTTTTTAATGTGACTTTTTTTGTGTGACCTTAAAATTCATTTTAGAATTAAATCGTAGGCTACATAAACAGGTTAAGCAAACCAAATATCTTTGTCTGAGAACATAGGCTACTGTGTGATACAGTACAAATATTTTGCATGTCCCTTATTTTCCTGTAAAGAACCACGATTGTCCCGCATTTTTCTTTTCGGATGTTGGCAACCCTACTATGAAATTACAATTGTGTCAAGAATAATGAATGTAACTTTATAAAACTGAACGTAACTTTATAAAACTGAACGTAACTTTATAAAACTGAACGTAACTTTTTCAGAAACTATCAAAAATATTCCATTACAAAAGAAGAAAAACACAATTAAAATGAAAAAGTGGTGATATGTAGTTATGCAATACGTCGTGCTTTGTTGTATTACTTACTAACAATATGTAACCTATAATTATATAATTTAATATTATATGAGACCTTTTATCGTCTAATAATCCTCCTCCTCTTGTCCTTCGGAAGATGATGCCACTCCGTGTCTCTCCTGAGAGCTCATCTTTACAGACTGATCAAAGACGATTATTAGACGATCGAAGGTCATATATTATATTAAATTATATAATTATAGGTTACATATTGTTAGTAAGTAATACAATAAAGCACGACGTATTGCATAACTACGATCACCGCGAGAGCTTTCCAATATGCGCACCACTGAGTGACGTCTGTACATCCAGGTCAGAGAGCACCTGTCCGTCAAAAGCTCACTATCCAATCAGAGTAGATCACTGTTAAGCCCACCCCCACGAGAGGTTTGTCTCAAAACAGCAAACGGAAAACTGCGAAGCGTAAGCGAAATCTGTGGCAATGTATTCGGAGTCCACGATTTGCGAAAACGAATCTTTGAAAAACATTAACAAAAAATGAAGCATATTTGAAGAGCCTGTTAAAGTCGTGCGACTGAGTTCATTTTTTTCCATTTTAATTGTGTTTTTCTTCTTTTGTAATGGAATATTTTTGATAGTTTCTGAAAAAGTTCCGTTGAGTTTTATAAAGTTACATTCATTATTAGTCGAGACAGGAACCATTGTCAACATTTCTGTCCACCACTCTAGTTTATCCAAAACAAACTACAAAATAGACTCAAATTGTTAAATACCGTAATTATCCTTTAAACTAAACTAAATTAAACTAAATTAAACAGATATTTGACATTAACATTAACCAGAATCCTGTGTGATGTATGTGACTTAAAAATAAATACCGGAATTATCCTTTAAGCTGCTGTTGTAGGAGTTGCACCTCATTAAAACCATGTCACATTTGACTATTGGTTAACATTAACCAGCATTAAAAGTTTAGTTTAGTTTAGTTTAGTTTAGATTAGTTTAGATTAGTTTAGATTGGTTTTGTCTAGTCTACTTTATTTTAGTTTAGTTTAGTCAAATACCTGTTTATTTTTTTATTTTTTTATTTATTTATTGTTACGGCTGGCGATGTAGGTGTTGCACCTTATTAAAACCTTGTCAATAGATAACAGAGTAATTTAAAGCTGATTAATGCTAGTGTAACAAAAGTCCCAGCAATAATGGAAAATAACAATAGATTTGATAATGAAGCGTCTCCGTTCGGACACATTGAGATGCTGTATTGTTCTCATAATGTAGGTCATTTGGTCTCTACAAAGATCACCAAACCTGACTCTCTCACACACACGCACACACACACACACACACAGGTATGTTTTGTTATACTTGTGAGGACATTCCATAGGTATAGTGGTAAACTATATTTTGTCCAGTATATAATACATAGGAAATGTCCTCATAAATCACGTGCAAAATTGTAATAACAGTGTACAAATTTCTGTTCTTATAAATCACACAAACAAACACACACACACACAACTTTAGACACAAGAGATCTTCACGGTAAACACAAGCCCGCACGTACGTGATGAGTCCTTTGTGTGGTCCTGACTTACACCATGACCTGGATTATTCCTCATGTATTATGTATGATGCAGCACTGGGGTCACTGACCCCTGAGTCTGTGTGTGTGTGTGTGTGTGTGTGCAGGAATCTCACAGGTGGTCAAAGATCATGTGACGAAGCCCACGGCGATGGCGCAGGGCCGCGTGGCGCACCTGATCGAGTGGAAGGGCTGGTGTAGACCCACGGACGCTCCCAGCGCTCTCGAGTCCCACCTCACGTCGTACTCGCATCTGTCCGAGGGCGAGCAGGAGGCGCGCTTCGCTGCCGGTCAGTGACTTCCACACACACTGGGCCCTATTTTAACCATCTAAGCGCTGGTCTAAAGCTCACGGGGCAAGTGCACAATTGTCCCAAAGTCTGATTGCTATGGTCTATGTTTGAACGTAACAAGAACGGCGTGCCGCTAAACGTTACGCACGTGACGTACGCACCTAGTTGTCCACGTCTGTCGCCATGGTTACGTCATGGCTATGGCAGTTCGAGCGGAAGCCGAGGATAGCGCGGATATTGCGTCATTGACAGGCGCCATTTTTTTCCGGGACGGCAACTTGTTTAAAATTGGAATTTCTCTGAAATAAAAAATCTATGGAGACTTTTGGGATATTGTAAGTACACAACTGCAGGAAATATATCACACTGTGCAAGTGATTTTTGGATAATTTATTACAAAATTTTTACATATTGTGCCTTTAAGGTTATGAATAAGCTGGTGTGTCCCAAAACAATGACAAAATCCGCATTTATGAGATATGAGCATTCAGAACTTGGTCTCAAAATGGATCAGGGATTTTTATGACATCACCGCGGAGTTCAGCCTCTCATCACATCTTCTGT
>CM060630.1:30480000-30482500 GCA_030578275.1 Meda fulgida | reverse complement strand
GAAAAAATAAACAGTAACACTGTATTTTACAGTGTCCTTGTTACATGTTATATGTACTTACCGTAGTAATAACAGTAAATTATGCATAATTACATGCAAATAACCCTCAACCAAACCCTAATCCCATAGTAAGTACATGTAGTTACTTAATATAACTCAGTACTTAAATCATATAATTACACTGTAACAATAGCCGCGTTTCTATTACCCTTCAAATTTCACAAATTGAAATTGCGAATTGGAAATACGTCAATTTCGCAAAAACTCCCATTAATCGCAAAAACATTTTTTTCAGGCAATTCGAAAAATAAATATTTAGCAAAACTGCAATGGAAGCAGTTTTTGCGCATTTACAGTCACCTGACGTAGATGATGCGCTATGTTTGGACAGAGAAGAGGAGACCAAGTTCTTTATTAAATTCAAAAGACAAAAGAATTACAGGAATACTGGACTCTAAACCTCACAGAAACGCCACAATCAAGATCTCGAAGCAGAAATGAGGAGAAACACCAGAAACTCCTCATATGAGCCGCTCACATATAAGAGTCTTTCCTGGCCATTAATGCTGGATAACACACACACACACGCACACACACACACACGCACACGCACACGCACACGCACACACACGCACACGCACACGCACACGCACACACACACACACACACACGCACACACACACACACGTCTCCTTTGATTATGCCAGTGCGGTGGCGGAGATATACATAAACCCACCAACATCCGTCGCCATGATGTTTTGAATGATTATCGCGAGAGGAAAAAATTACGTTTTAGTCGCATAACATCGGTTAATGGAGACGCCGTCATTTCGCAATCGTTTTTTGTCGACGTTTAGAAAAAAATGCATGGAAATGGAAACGCGTAATGACACCTTAAAATAAAGTGTAACCAAATAAACTTAGTAAACTAGCAAGAGCATCTATTTTGAATTATGTAGCTCACCAATTAAAACATGTAAACATTCTTTTTAAAACAAAAATATTGTTTAAATATGTGCTTTGATTCTAACACACCTGTTGTCTCCTCAGATCTGTCCTCGTACCCTCATTACATGCGGGATCTCTTACACACTCAGATGTGTCAGGCTCACCTGCGGGGTCGAGGTCTGTGTGAGGCCGAGAGCGGGGTGGGAGCTGACTTTTCACCTCCTGTGGGGTCACCGGGGTCACCGTCAGACACGCTCTGCTCCAGCACGTACAGCTTGGACGAGAGACACCCGTTGCTTCGGGACCTCGTGCGTCACGTGGACTCGCCCGCCGCAGAACTCACCGCCAAGATCCTCAGCGTTCTTCAGGGAGGGGAGGAGCTACTGTTGGCCCGCCTACACAGGGCGGGGCATCGATTAGGCCACTCCCCCTGTTGCTTGGAAACATATTCCGAGACTTTCGAAGACACGCCTTGTAAGGACTGTGGAGGCGGAGTCTGTCTCCCGCCAGAATATTCCGTTCGTAGAAAACCGTCAGACGTGGTTTCGTCTGGCATCGTGTCTCTCGACGAGGAAGACGTGGAGGAAGAGCGGGAGGAACAGTGACGTCTCTCAGTCTGACGCGACGTGCATGTTTATATTCGGACTCCGCCCACTAATTTGCATTTTGCTCCGGGCGTCACTTGCTCTCGTTGTTTGAACTCGTGTTTCTTCATTATTGACTTTGAACGCGAGACTGAATCTTTGGTTCTCAGGCTAACGGAAAAAAAATGCATCTTGACGAACTGAAAATAAAATCTTATGAGGTTTCACAAAAAAAGGAGGAACATAAGACTGACGTCAAACTAATTATCGCTGCATGTATTGCAAGTGCCGAACTGAACTTAAAATCATAAATGTTTGGATCTGGACGTCCAGTTGTTTAGCACGGTTTGTGGATTTGTCTTTTGTGTAACCTGCTCCTTATGTGATGTCAGGCCCCATTGCATTCTGGGTCTTGATCACATGACGCCTGTTCCCTGGTCCCCAGTTGCATCTTTTGGGCATGGCTTGCTGACTACGTCAAACTCACTATCTGATCTGTCACTGTTGCTTATGAAGCGACGCACGAATGCAGAATGTTTATACCGTGACAGAAAGATGTATTTCAAAACATAGAATGCGTAAGAATATTGACGATCAAGTTATGCTTTTTTTCTATTATTATTGTTATTATTATTATTATTGTAACACTTTATTTTACATTGTCATTGTTACATATGTTACATGTAGTTACTATAATAATAACTATAAATTATGCATAATTACATTCAACTAACCCTCAATCAAACCCTATAAGTACATGCAGTTAATTACTATTACTCAATACTTACATGTATAATTACAGTGTAACAATGACACCTTACAATAAAGTGTAACCCTTTATTTTGCAGTATCCTTGTTACTGTACTTACTATAGTAATACCATGATTACATGCAACTAACCCTCAACCAAACCCTAATCCTACAGTAAGTACATGGCATTAATTATTAATCAGTACTTCATTTTATAA
>CM060630.1:30445000-30472500 GCA_030578275.1 Meda fulgida | reverse complement strand
TGTTTTTTGTATACTATATAGTCTGTTTATTATGAGCGCGCGCTGTAGTTTCTGCCGCTTCAAATACTGAAGCCTTTTAAAGCAGGATGGATTCTGATTGGCTGTCAATGTTTTATTGTTCATCCGCTGGAAAAAATCGTACTGAAAGTGATATCAATGATATCGTGTCTCTGTGCCGTTATTGTTATAAAAAAAATTGCAAAGTCCACACAACTATATTTAGCTACATATTTTTATATATCTTTACCTTTACAGTTATTGTCCCTTTGGTGTGATCGGGCCTTAAGAGAAAATAATTTTATTAGATATAAGTTTTATCAACATGATCAAAAAATGATGAAGCAACTTGGGCATCATCAATGTGCCTATAGTTGTATTAATGTATTCAGGTCTAATGTGACACTGACTGGATTTAATTGTAGTTGATAAAAAATAATAAAATGTAACTTAACCATTTCACTACAGAGGACAGCTATTCAAAAAGTAATTTCTTGTGTATGCATGGTTTTGATTGCACAGTTGCACATCAACCTCTACAGTGGACACTAATGCATCATCCTATACACTGCCACCAAGTGGCAAACCATTGTATGTGGATTTTTTCCCTCTCCAATCCAAGATGGCGGATGGCCAGTCAGAAATGCCAAGTTGCTCCGGAATATTGTCCATTCCTTCAGGAGACTCTTGCATGCAGTTTTAAAAAAAATTGTTACAAGAAGTCACATATAAGCAGTCATATCATTGGTAAATTTTCCCAAGTATTGATTTTAGACTGGGAGGAAATTTGAATTAAAGCTATATTTCAGCTTCAATTCTTACTATTACCGTGACTGTTGTACTTGAAAATGCTTCATCTGTAGTAACTTTTTGGGGTTTTAAATGTATTTGGGTTATTAGAATATAATTTGCAGTTACATCAAAAAAGTAATCTGATTATGTAATGCATGTTACTTGTTATGCGTTACTCGTAACATCAAAAAGTAATCTCACAATGTAATGCACGTTTAATATAATGCATTACTTTACTTGTGACTTCAAAAAAGTAATCTGATTACGTAATTAATTTTTTTGTACTCCATTACTTTACTCATGACATCAAAAAATGAATCTTTCCTGTAGCTCAAACAGTAGAGTGTCGGCGCTTGCAACGCCAAGATCATGGGTTCGATTCCCAGGGAAAGCAAGAATTGATCATGTAAATGTGTACCTTGAAATGCAATGTAAGTTGCTTTGGATAAAAGCGTCTGCCAAATGCATACGATTATGTAATGAATGTTCCTTGTAATGCGTTACTTTACTCATTACATCAAAAAAGTAATCTGATTATTTTATGGGTGTAACTTGTATTGTTACTTGTAACGTCAAAAAGTAATCTTATGTAATGCATGTTTCTTGCATGCGTTAATTTACTTGTGACATCCAAAAGTAATCTGATCATGTAATGCATGTTACTTGTTATGTGTTACTTGTTACATCAACAAGTAATCTGATTACATAATGCATTACTTGTAACATTAAAAAGTAATCTGATCATGTAATGCATGTGTTCTTGTCATGCGTTACTCCAAGATTGAAAACACCTGATCGCTAGTTTTTCCACAGTCTGAAAACGTCACTAGATCAATGTAGATTTCAGTCTGAGGTTTGTTCTACGGTATAAATCTGTCCATTTTGAACATAATCAGAGTTATTTGAGTTCTCAGCTAGGGTGAGTCTCCGTACTCTGGGAATAGAGTCGAGGGAGCAGGAGTGTTTGCTACAGTCTGAGTTGGTTTCCACAGAGGTGTATCTCCACCCGTTCTGATATCAAAGACACGCCACGTTAAACTTGTATGAAGTTCTTCTCCTTCTGCTGGTCGCACAGGAACAAACTCAATTGCGTTTGCAATAATTGAACCTGTATTATATTTTTTGTAAATATTTTATAGTTTTCACATGATTTTAAATGATTTGATTCATTGGTTTGTTAGATGCAGTATTACTGTGTTATCACTGTATTATGTTTAATAATGTATCTCTTCGGTTAAAACCAAAAGCGCATTGAAGTGGACGTCTAAAAAAAATCTCTTTGTAAAGTGTGTAAAAGTTTAAATCTTATTTTTCATGCCCTAAGATAAATAAAAACAGGGAAAAAATCCTGACTGAGGTTGTCATAATTCATGCTTGAAAGGGTTTATCTATTTTATTTATGAATTAGTCCTGACACTGATTAGGTTTACTTGTAATTGATAAACACACTTGTGTTTAAGATACACATTTATACATTTTATTTATTGATTGTTTTTGTTTGTTTGTTTGTTTGTTGATCCTGACTGGGTTTACCTTTATTTGATATACACTTTTAGTGTTGAAAAAATCCTAATAATTTTCGTTTGCTTTGTTGTTTTTATTATTATTTTATGAATTTTTTCGATCAGTTGGATTCTGCGGGTCTTTCTGATCCCACTGTCTCCCGCTGATTTGGAGTTTTCCATGTCTTATCTCGTTGACCGTTATTCCAGGAGTGGATTCCAGAGCCAAGGCCTTTTATGGAGTGGTTAGGGTGTCCAGCTGACCCACAATGCACTGCGTCTGCTCGCTATATGAGACCCGTTCACACAGAGACAGCGCTTCTCTCCTCCAGCCGTGAGCCCATGGCTTCTTCAGCCTCGTCGTTCCAGCGCTCGTCACGTTACAGCACCAGCACCGTCAGGTCCTTCAGCACCGACTGCCTCCACCCGAGACTTCACAGTGAGTTTGGAGAAGAAACATCCATCAGCTCCATCCCCGAGTCCCTCAGCCGTCGCCATGGCGATGTACAGGACGAGTCATCGTGGGCCGAATCCTTTGAAGGTTGTCAAGGTAATCGACTTTTTAATACCACGGTGATCAAGAGTCTTTTATGGGTTACCAAGGTAAACATGTGTTTTATAGGTTACCAAGGTGACCCAGAGCCTTTTGGAGGTTACCATGGGGACCAACAGTACCAGACACCCCAAGGAGGAAACCATGGCGACTGGATCCTCGGAGACGAAGTACAGGGTGAGTGAGGAAAACACCGGTTTAATGTCATATGTAAAGTTCACCAGGCATTAGGTTTATTCAGCTTTATTTGTGTGAAGGAAAAAAAGTTGTTCAATTTTAAAAAAGTATATTTTATGTGGAGTGGAGTGAGTAGCAAACCCCCCCCGAGAGCATTAATCAGCGCGCAGAGCCGAACTAACCAGAGAAACAGTGTCAAACCGTGATGTGCAGCTGCACACAGACCTCAGGAATGAGAAACCACAATCATATTGTACACCGGAAGAAAGAAAAAAATGTAGAAGAATGGAAAAAAGGTACAGGTCATTTTCGGCTAGGACATTTACATTTCCTTTAACCCTAAATCACAATATGCAACGTATACTTCAAATTACACCTGTGAACACTTAAAACACTCTCGACTATTTTTGCAAACTTTTGTGTTTTAAATCTAACTTCTTTTGGACTTCAAAAGTACTTACAGATAATATAGTATTAATTAAGTAAAAGGCAATTTAAGTTTGCTTAAAGCGAGTGCACTTTCATGACTGTTTCTGTTGTTTCATATAGAGATCATGATTCTCCCATGATTCTGAACAGACGACTAAAATAAAAAAAACATGTCAATTACAAGTTCTGACAAAATATGAATTGCTGCAATCTATTTAAAACATATGTAATTAATTTGAATTAATTGTTTATTTAAAAAAAAACGTTTTGAGTGAATGATTCAATAACTCACTCGTTTTTGAACAAATCTCATGATTGAATGATTCGATGACGAATACATTTTATCAATTGTCGCCACCTACTGGTGTAACGATGTAATGGATAACAACTGTATTTGAAGCGGTGCAAAAGGTGATTTTCTCTATTTTGATTGCTACCGTAGACGTCAGCGTTTATATCCGAACTATACACTTTTATCCCAGTACTTCTGTGATGATATGAATTATTTAAACACGGGAATAATGTGTGGTTTGTGAAGCTGCTTCATGCCTAAACATGACAACTGCTCTCTCTGGCTCAGAACACAGATCTGAAGGATCGCTGTGATCGGACTTGTCAAAGGATTCATTTAGAAGAATCGCTGTCATTTAGGAATAAGATCGCGTGTGTGTTTGAATCGAGATTGCGACCTTTCATACAGCTCTAAACTAGCCTGCCGAGAGAAGCTACAGGTTTGGATAATTTCCTAAGAGGCTTTATTTAGGGTATGTTTACACGACAACGATGTACTAATCCCCACTCACACGGATCTGTGAAAATGACTAAAAATGTTGTATTCTGCTGCCAGCCCAGTAGGTGGCGATGACATTTTGTCAAGAAACACTTCGTGAACACGTAATACACATGAGCTTTTCACAAATTCACGTTTTTGTTACTTACAAGGAGACGGTAAAGGCATAGTTTTGAAAAGCTTGTGCTTTAAGGCCTCCAAACCATTTGTTGTGTAAATGAACGTATAACTTTTAATGGGTTTCGGCCATTCGTTTACACTATAACGGCGTTTTGGGTGCCTGAAAACACAGACTTTTGAAAACGGGTTTTTGTGCAAGTGCAAGTTTTTGAAACCGGTGTCAGTGTAAACAACAAAAGCGTGAATCTTTAAAGAAGATGACGTCATGCACATGCGTATGTGCAGTCTATAGTGCAACAAGTAACTTTGGCCGCGGGCCAATATTTTTTTAGCCAGTAGATGGTGGGCCAGCTACATGGAGTAGGCCTATGGATACAAATTACTCTGTCTCACCTCCCATTTCGATGTTGTGAATAATACATTTGTAGCTTACAATATTTTGTATCAATCGTTCAATTATTTTTTCAAATTAAAACCAAAAATAAAAAACTACTTGTTTTTCCATTATTTATTTCCTGAACTCAAATGAAAAAAAAAAAAAAAAAAGAATAAGGACGGGTTTTCTGATTGTGTGCTCAGATCAAAAATAGAAAAAAATGAATTACTGGATTAGACAATTTTAAATTGTGATTTTTAATTTACTTTAATTTTTTAATTTGTGTGGTAACAGATTGCAGCCATTTTAATAAAGGTGTGAATAGCAATTATGCCTCATTCGCTTACAGTCCGACTTTTAAACTTTATTCCTTTTTTTTCGGGACACACATACACACCTAAGGTTTAAGGAGGTCTGCGCGCGACTGTTTTTTTTCCCGCTCCCACAAGGTTCTATTCAGCAACCGCTTAAAACACACTCTGTGTTCGCCCGCTTTATTTCCCGCAAAATTACATCTCGTTTCCAGAATCTCACATTCAAATGTCTCTATACGGAAAGAGAGAGATTAAGTAGCCTATAACAATTATAAATGCTATACAAAAATTGTACAAAGCCTATCACATACGCTGTCAAAAGATGTTGGGAGGGCTATTGTCAGTTAGACCGCCCGCTCCGTCCAAAGTAGCCTACAGGTACACAGAGTTAATAATAATAATAATAATAAGTTTATTTTATATAGCCTTTCTCAAACCCAAGGTCGCTTTACATAGTGGAAAGGCAAGTATACACAACAGCAACAACCAAAACAATACAACAAAGACAAGTAATCTGTGTGAAGCTATGAGTTTGGTGTGGAAAAATGATCATTAAACAAAAAGGTCTTGAGATGAGCTTTAAAGAGGGAAAGTGAAGGACAGTCAAGAGTTCCCAAGCTACCGTCTTTATACTTTAATCCCGCGCCGCATGACTCCTAATGGGCGTTTCACACCGTCTGTGCGGCGGTGAAAGCGGCTACGGCTTTTCCCAAGTAGTGGAAGAGTTTTGTGCAGCATTTAGTGCAAATATTTTTTATCAGGTAATACAAATAAAAAAAGGCTGATTTAAAAAAAAAAAAACGGACTTCCAAAGTAATCCGGCGGGCCAAAAAATATTGCTGGCGGGCCAGTTTTGGCCTGTTGCCGAGCCCTGCTATAGTGTTTGATCGCCATCTACTGGCCTGGTAGCAGAACACAGCGTTTTTAGTCGTTTTCGTGGAATGGGGACCGTTTTTGCAAAGTACGCGGACGACTCAAAGCATATCGTTGTCGTGTAAACGTACCCATAGGCTCCTGCTCATGTGTGTTTCTCATCAGTGTGTGTGTGTTTCAGCGCGCGGCTCTGGTGTGAGCGCGGTCCGAGCGCGGGGGAACCGCTACTTCCTGTCTGCAGACGTCCACGGGTTCGAGCCTCATGAAGTGGTTGTGGTGGCGTATAATCAGCGTGTGGTTATCCATGCGGAGAAGGTGTGTGTGTGTGTGTGTGTGTGTGTGTGTGTGTGTGTGTGTGTGTGTGTGTTCTCATTCAGTAGCATGCTAGCGGCTGTTTTAGGAATATAGCAGTATGCAGTGTACATTATACATGTGAGTCGTGATGAAGAAGCAGCCTATCCTTAATGTGCGCTTCAAATCTTAAACATGTATTTTTAAAAACTGTAATTGCAGATACTGTAGTATTTGTGAAGTGCACTTAAAGAGAGTACGCTTTCATGACCGTTTCACTTAAGTACAGTTTTTAAAAACGTAACTTTATAATAATGTCAAATTAAAAGTCTTTTAAGTAAACCTATGTTATTTCTAGTCTTTTTAAAAGTATGCCACCGACAGTGTAGCCTACTTCTTTTTTATAATAACTCATTATTTGAACAGACTGACTTGAATTGACGATTTTTTTTTACACAATATATTATTGAATTAAAATATAAAGTAGCTGTATTTATTTCTCAAATGATCACTGAACAGTGTAGAATACTACAGTTTGAAGTGTTTATCTATGCATACTACATAAATACCGCAAGATTTTTATTTTGAAAGAAATTAATACTTTTATTCAACAAGGACACATTAAATTGATTAAAGGTGACTGTAAAGACATTTATAATGTTACAATTTTTTTTAAATGAATATAAAGTTGAAAAGAACAGCATTTCTCAACGAATACTGAAAAAATGTATCACAGTTTCCACTAAATCTGATACATTGATGATAATCAAATAAATATATTGTAATATATTATACTGATTTCTGTAGGTGACACTGAAAATGCAGCTTTGATCTCAGGAATAAATATATTCACATAGAAAACAGCTGTTTTTAACTGTGATCATATTTACCATATTTTTGATCCAGTAAATGCAGCCTCGGTGAGCAGAAGAAATTTCTTTCCAAATCTTTTCCAAATCTTACCAACCCCAAACTTTGAAGTGTCTTGTGTGTCCTGGTTTCAGATCGGAGCGGATGGGAGCGTTGCAGGAAAGTTTACCCATAAGTCTGTGCTTCCAGCAGACATGAACCCTTTATCTGTGCGCAGTGAACTGACCGCTGAGAGGATGTTGACCGTCAGCATCGAACGCATCCATGACCCCTGTCTTCCAGCCTCAAACTCACCTTTGACCTCTGACCTTCTGTGATCTCCACACTTCAGAGAGGAGACTGCACTAAAACACAAGCTCAGGGAGGATGTGCTAAATCTCAGATATGATTTAATAATTTAATGTCTCTTAGAAGGAAAGGTTCTATATAGAATCTTCAAGGGTTCCGTCAGGCGCTTCATATTTAGAACCTCTAGGGGTTCCAGCATGCGATCATTTGAAGGATTTAGTTTTAATTCTTTTATTTTAATTACATTTAATGAATTGAGCAGCTTGTAAACATACTTCATCACTAGAAAAATCGAAATAACTCATTAAACGTTAGGTGATCATGTAAGACATTTCTCCTTGTATAGAACCGTTTTGGTATAAAGAGTTCTTTAAAATTGAGTCAAGAACCCTAGAGTTATTTTTCTTCTAAGAGACTCTTTGATTTCTACTCATTTCACAAGGAATGTTTGACTGTGTTCCAGTAACTACAGATGTTTTGTGAGATCAGGAGTCAGAAATAAAGATGATCACAAATCGATTTCATCAGTCAAATGACTTTACTGTACAGCTGAAACTCGAAAAATTAGAACATCGTGTAAAAGTTCATGTATTTCAGTAATTCAAATTAAAAGGTGAAACTAATATTTTTATTATATATAACTGTATACATATGCATGAGTATGCTTTTCAGAGGGCCGACATTTTATTTAAAATCCTTTTTTTTATTGATTTCATGTAATATTCTAATTTTCTGAGATTTTGAATTTGGGGTTTTCATAAGCAAAAGCCATAATCATCAAAATTATAACTTTTGCACGATATTCTAATTTTTCCGAGTTTCACATATCACAAACATCATCTCAAAAAGTCTTTAGTTGGCACAAAATAATATATATATTTATATATTGTTTATAGATTGATTGACCCTGAGCTTGGAATCAATAATTGATGCTTGTTACTTTGATCTTTCTTGAGTTTCATCCGTCATAACAGTTTTATAATACAGCATCTAAACCTTGAGATACATGCACTGGAAAAGTATGATAACGTTCGTTTTACAAGAAAATACCATTTCGGTTTTCTACTTCAACATATAATGTTTAATTTCATATGTTCATGTGCCATTTCTTTTCTTTTTCTGTTCAGTGTGAGTTGCATATAGTGTATTTGTCAATGGAAAAATTGTCAGTTCTCTTTCCAGTTTTCTAACATGATAAAGTGATGTCATAAATCATCTTTCCCTAAGTGAGGTTTTATGCTAATCAGCCTCTAGATTTATTTATTAATGTTTTTTTTTTCACTCTGTCCTTTTTTTTTTTTTTACAATTTCCAATAGTTGTGCCAATTAAGTTGACTGAGTCTGAAGTCTCTCCATGTAGAAGATACGATATGTATCATATATTATAATAAATGTGAATATAGAGGGAAAATATGTGATTTTATTCATATTCATAGTCATATTAATTCATATGGGTTTAGTGATAATGTGCTTATTATTAACTTCTTTACAAAATACAAGTATAAATATTAGTTATATTCAGGTCTTTAAGACATTCAAGTACTTTCGTTCACAGCCTTGATGAGTATTGACCTGTGAACAGCTGATGATGAACACTAATAAAACAAATTTTCCTAGTATTTTTGTGTTTTCCAGCACAAATATCTAAACATTCTTAAATCAAGTTTCATTTACTGGAGAAGCAAAATAATTTAAGATATTAACTTTGTATTTTCTTTGCAAATAATGGCAAAAATGTTCTGGAATAATATATGGTGAGAAAGGAAAACAGAACGAAAGAAGAGCAACAACCAATCAAACGACAGAAGAACAACACAACCAATCAAACAACAAGAGAAACACAACCAATCAAATGACAGAAGAGAAACACAACCAATCAAACGCCAGAAGAGAAACACAACCAATCAAACGACAGAAGAACAACACAACCAATCAAACGACAGAAGAGCAACACAACCAATCAAATGACAGCAGAGAAACACAACCAATCAAACGACAGAAGAGCAACACAACCAATCAAACGACAAGAGCAACACAACCAATCAAATGACAGAAGAGCAACACAACCAATCAAACGACAAGAGCAACACAGCCAATCAAACGACATAAGAGAAACAACCAATCAAACGACAAGAGAAACACAACCAATCAAACGACAAGAGAAACACAACCAATCAAACGACAGCAGAGAAACACAACCAATCAAACGACAAGAGCAACACAACCAATCAAACGACAGAAGAGCAACAACCAATCAAACGACAAGAGAAACACAACCAATCAAACGACAGCAGAGAAACACAACCAATCAAACGACAAGAGAAACACAACCAATCAAACGACATAAGAGAAACAACCAATCAAACGACAAGAGAAACACAACCAATCAAACGACAAGAGAAACACAACCAATCAAACGACAGCAGAGAAACACAACCAATCAAACGACAGAAGAGCAACACAACCAATCAAACGACAGAAGAGCAACACAACCAATCAAACGACAAGAGAAACACAACCAATCAAACGACAAGAGCAACACAACCAATCAAATGACAGAAGAGCAACACAACCACTCAAACGACAAGAGAAACACAACCAATCAAACGACAGAAGAGCAACACAACCAATCAAACGACAGAAGAGAAACACAACCAATCAAACGAAAGAAGAGCAACACAACCAATCAAACGACAAGAAAAACACAACCAATCAAACGACAGAAGAGAAACACAACCAATCATACGACAAGAGAAACACAGCCAATCAAACGACAGAAGAGAAACAACCAATCAAACGACAGAAGAGAAACAACCAATCAAACGACAGAAGAGCAACACAACCAATCAAACGACAAGAGAAACAACCAAACGACAAGAGAAACACAACCAAACGACAAGAGAAACAACCAATCAAACGACGGAAGAGCAACACAACCAATCAAACGACAGAAGAGCAACACAACCAATCAAACGACAAGAGAAACACAACCAATCAAACGACAAGAGCAACACAACCAATCAAATGACAGAAGAGCAACACAACCACTCAAACGACAAGAGAAACACAACCAATCAAACGACAGAAGAGCAACACAACCAATCAAACGAAAGAAGAGAAACACAACCAATCAAACGACAGAAGAGCAACACAACCAATCAAACGACAAGAAAAACACAACCAATCAAACGACAGAAGAGAAACACAACCAATCATACGACAAGAGAAACAGCCAATCAAACGACAGAAGAGAAACAACCAATCAAACGACAGAAGAGAAACAACCAATCAAACGACAGAAGAGCAACACAACCAATCAAACGACAAGAGAAACAACCAAACGACAAGAGAAACACAACCAAACGACAAGAGAAACAACCAATCAAACGACGGAAGAGCAACACAACCAATCAAACGACAAGAGAAACAACCAATCAAACGACAAGAGAAACAACCAATCAAACGACAAGAGAAACAACCAATCAAACGACAGAAGAGAAACAACCAATCAAACGACAAGAGAAACACAACCAATCAAACGACAGAAGAGAAACACAACCAATCAAACGACAGAAGAGAAACACAACCAATCAAACGACAAGAGAAACACAACCAATCAAACGACAGAAGAGCAACACAACCAATCAAACGACAGAAGAGCAACACAACCAATCAAATGACAAGAGAAACAACCAATCAAATGACAGAAGAGCAACACAACCAATCAAACGACAAGAGAAACACAACCAATCAAACGACAGAAGAGAAACACAACCAATCAAACGACAGAAGAGAAACACAACCAAACGACAAGAGAAACACAACCAATCAAACGACAGAAGAACAACACAACCAATCAGACGACAGAGGAGAAACACAACCAAACGACAGAGGAGCAACACAACTAATCAAACGACAAGAGAAACACAACCAATCAAACGACATAAGAGAAACAACCAATCAAACGACAAGAGAAACACAACCAATCAAATGACAAGAGAAACAACCAATCAAACGACAGCAGAGAAACACAACCAATCAAACGACAAGAGAAACACAACCAATCAAATGACAGAAGAGCAACACAACCAATCAGACGACAGAGGAGAAACACAACCAAGCGACAGAGGAGCAACACAACCAATCAAACGACAAGAGAAACACAACCAATCAAACGACATAAGAGAAACAACCAATCAAACGACAAGAGAAACACAACCAATCAAACAACAAGAGAAACACAACCAATCAAACGACAGAAGAGAAACACAACCAATCAAACGACAGAAGAGAAACACAACCAATCAAACAACAAGAGCAACACAACCAATCAAACGACAAGAGCAACACAACCAATCAAACGACAGAAGAGCAACAAAACCAATCAAACAACAGAAGAGCAACACAACCAATCAAACGACAGAAGAGCAACACAACCAATCA
Source organism: Meda fulgida (assembly GCA_030578275.1). Lineage (NCBI taxonomy): Eukaryota > Metazoa > Chordata > Actinopteri > Cypriniformes > Leuciscidae > Meda > Meda fulgida. Next base: position 30,460,685 of record CM060630.1, on the reverse strand, counting down.
AACGACAAGAGAAACAACCAATCAAATGACAGAAGAGCAACACAACCAATCAAACGACAAGAGAAACAACCAATCAAACGACAGAAGACCAACACAACCATTCAGAGCTCAGGAGAAACACAGCCAATCAAACGACAGAAGAGAAACAACCAATCAAACGACAAGAGAAACAACCAATCAAAGGACAGAAGAGAAACACAACCAATCAAACACCAAGAGAAACACAACCAATCAAATGACAGAAGAGCAACACAACCAATCAAACGACAGAAGAGAAACACAACCAACCAAACGACAGAAGAGAAACACAACCAATCAAACGACAAGAGAAACACAACCAATCAAACGACAGAAGAGCAACAACCAATCAGAGCTCAGGAGAAGCACAAAACTGCAGGAGAAATCAAGAGCACATGCTGTTCATCTGAATGTGTAAAATCACACCAGTCGGAATGATTTCATGTTAAAATCTCTTTATTTATCCCTGATGTACAAAAACGTTTTGTTCTATTGCTGAGCTTGATTTTTTTTCTGAGAAAAACAGCAGAAGTTTTGCTGTCGTCATTTTAGCGCTCGCTGGAGATGAGGAAACTCTGAGAATGGCCAGAAGATGTACACTGTAATGAGAGCTTTATTATGAGAGGTTACTGTAACACGCAGTGTGTGTTGAGCTTTATTACGAGAGGTTACTGTAACACGCAGTGTGTGTTGAGCTTTATTACGAGAGGTTACTGTAACACGCAGTGTGTGTTGAGCTTAATTACGAGAGGTTACTGTAACACGCAGTGTGTGTTGAGCTTTATTACGAGAGGTTACAGTAACACGCAGTGTGTGTTGAGCTTTATTACGAGAGGTTGCTGTAACACGCAGTGTGTGTTGAGCTTTATTACGAGAGGTTACTGTAACACGCAGTGTGTGTTGAGCTTAATTACGAGAGGTTACTGTAACACGCAGTGTGTGTTGAGCTTTATTACGAGAGGTTGCTGTAACACGCAGTGTGTGTTGAGCTTTATTACGAGAGGTTACTGTAACACGCAGTGTGTGTTGAGCTTTATTACGAGAGGTTACTGTAACACGCAGTGTGTGTTGAGCTTTATTACGAGAGGTTACAGTAACACGCAGTGTGTGTTGAGCTTTATTACGAGAGGTTACTGTAACACGCAGTGTGTGTTGAGCTTTATTACGAGAGGTTACTGTAACACGCAGTGTGTGTTGAGCTTTATTACGAGAGGTTACTGTAACACGCAGTGTGTGTTGAGCTTTATTACGAGAGGTTACAGTAACACGCAGTGTGTGTTGAGCTTTATTACGAGAGGTTACAGTAACACGCAGTGTGTGTTGAGCTTTATTACGAGAGGTTACTGTAACACGCAGTGTGTGTTGAGCTTTATTACGAGAGGTTACAGTAACACGCAGTGTGTGTTGAGCTTTATTACGAGAGGTTACAGTAACACGCAGTGTGTGTTGAGCTTTATTGCGAGAGGTTACAGTAACAAGCAGTGTGTGTTGAGCCTTATTGCGAGAGGTTACTGTAACACGCAGTGTGTGTTGAGCCTTATTACGAGCGGTTACTGTAACACGCAGTGTGTGTTGAGCTTTATTACGAGAGGTTACTGTAACACGCAGTGTGTGTTGAGCCTTATTACGAGAGGTTACTGTAACACGCAGTGTGTGTTGAGCTTTATTACGAGAGGTTACTGTAACACGCAGTGTGTGTTGAGCTTTATTACGAGAGGTTACTGTAACACGCAGTGTGTTGAGCTTTATTACGAGAGGTTACTGTAACACGCAGTGTGTTTGTGTGGGAATGGAGCGCTTTTGGCCCTCGCAGAGTTCCTGGAGCTCCACACTGGAAACATGATTAGCTTAGTTTGTGTTGTTCGTTTTCCCAGTACAAATATCGAAACATTCTTCAATCAAGATACATTCACTGGAGAAGCTACATTATTCAAGATATTAAGGCTTGTTTACTAAAAAAAATATCAAAATGAAGCGAAGTGTTTTAAAAAAAAAAAAAAAAAAAAAAAAATCTGCTTTAATAAACGTTAAAAGTCATTTTTTTTACCTCCACTGGGTTTTTTCCCAGCACAAAACAAAATATTCAGTCGTGTATACTGAGAAATGTAAAGTAATTTTGCTTCTCCAGTAAATGTATCTTGATTAGAAAATATTTAGATATGTGTACTGGAAAACAAGACAGAAACACTGAGCAAGAAAACATTTCACAGTGTTAAAAACATCATCAAACATTTGGAAACACTCAATACAGCTCAGCTCTTTTTCTTTAGAAAAATATGGTTATCTCCCCACAAACTTATTAATTCTGGTTACTAATGAACAACAAAAACACAAATGTTATTGCACAAATACATTATCTTCCAATTACTGAAAATAACGACAATAATATCAAAAATAAAATCACTGTTGATCTACTTCGTTGATCACATGTAAGATTGTTAATAAATATGATTCTCGGAACAACATATTTCTAATACATGAAATGAACCGGACCACCACAACATAATCCATAAAGGAGATGAAAATGCATCAAATAAAACAGAAGCGATCATGATTTGCTCTTTTGGTCCGTCCAGGAGGAAAAGCTTCTGAACATGTTTAAAGGAGTGTGTATGACAGTAGATAAAGAGGTTTTTACACACAAAACTACCTCATGTTTCCACAAAGTTCTCATATTCTTGAAAACAGTCTGAATTTGGCAGTTTTATGTCACACAACAGAAGCAAAAATGGCAAAATAAAAGAACCAATAAATGGCAAAAGGAAGAAAATATTTAAGTTAACATGATATTTTAAATATATTAAAATCTGTAAATCTACATGAATCAACACAAAAATAAGCCTCTCCTCCACCGGCACACAGATTAAAGCTTATTGGTCAAATCAGAACGATCAGCTAATGCAACGCAGAGTCATGACACACTTCTACATCACAACACACACTTACAACAGTGAATAAAACACTTGCAGATCGGACTTCTTGTTCTGTCCGGCTATTGTTCGTAGAAATGCAGGAATAGGTTTTGCAGTTGAATCTCACAAAAACCGTCAAGAACACGTCTGCCAAATTAAAAGAGAAATAAGAAATTATACTAAAACTTTATGCATTATAACGGTATTCATAATGTATGTTACAATGCATCTTTGCATGAATAATTGAAACCAAAGATCAAATGCATAATGTTTTCAGATTCCTTGTTCCATCTGAAATTGGTTGTTTGTCGTTTTTTAATGCATATATTTTCTAAAGGTGTGTTCAATTATTAAATAAGCATCACTGTGGTTACAATTATTCACACGATGCATTATAAGGCACAATTAATGCATTAAAAATACTTTTAGAATGCATTATAAAGGCTTTAAGTGCATTACATATTGCGTAAAGAAAATGTATCCTTTACCTTTAGGACCATTAAGATTTTTTGTATTAAAAATAATATTGATATAGTTTAAGTATTTATACACTATAGTAGCATTTGTTATTTTTGATGCACCTTTTTGTATTTTTCATTATTCTTAATGATTTTCATTTAAATTCTCATTACAGAAAAATGCAAATTTGCTATTTTTGATATACTTTGCAAATAATGAAAGATACAAAAAAAATTATGATTTCATTTAAATTCTCATTACAAAACTGTGCTGTTATTTATAGTCAAGTTGCAAAATACGTAATTGCAAGAAAAAAGTCAAAATTGTGAGATATAACATCACAATGGCGATGTACTGTATATAGTCTGAATTTTGAGATATAAATACGCAATTGCAAGCAAAAAGTCAGAATTATTATTATAATGATGTATTTGTTGTTTTATTATTATCAATGGTGATTCGCATTCAAATTCTCATTACAAAAAAAAAAAAGAAAGTACATAAAAAAAATGACAACTGCAACTATAGTGTGAATGTTGCAGAAAATAAAATACTTATTTTTTGGTAATGAGAATATAAATGAAAATCATCATTGAGAATTACAAAAACAAATGCAAAACAAACAAAAACATCCAAACAGATAATAAAAAGTTTGAAAATCTAAAAAATCTTAATGGTCAACTGCCCGAACACATTCATATTTGGTTCTAAATATGAGTTGATCTTGACAGGTTTTGTGAAACTCATCATCAGTCATCACAGACCTTAGTTTCAACAACAGAGAGAAAGAAAGACAGAGAGATGCTCCAGTCAGACGTTTTAATATTCATATCTCTGGCTCTATCATAACACAAGCTCCTGCGGCTTTAAGTGCTAAACTGATCTACATTCTCCTGGATCAATGGGAAGAATATCAAAAACTAGTGGTAATTGCAAAGCACATATTTTGAAGTTCTCACACAACAGAAAAACTCACTGTTAGTTTGTATGAATAACAATATCGTCAGTTCAAATGTTATCGTCGTGTTTATCCGTGCTTTTAGTGCAAAACATGCGAAAGATAAACGGTGCCGAATCTTTCAAAAAGGCACGTTAGTGTTCAGGCTACGTCATCTCCAAAACAGAAACCCATAAAAGTGCGCATTATTACGTAATAGTATCAAACAAGAATGTGTTGAGCGGTCTGAAACTGACCAGAGAACACACATATAATGCTTTGGCTTGAAACAGCAACTAAATCTGCTTTCAGAGAGGAACAGAGTGAAAAGAAATCACTCCCACGCCGGCTCATTCTCTCCATCCCTCTTTCCTCTCTGCGTTCCGCCCACACCGCTCACATGCGCTCTTTACACACACACACACACACACACACACACACACACACACACATATATATATATAGAGGTGAATGAATGAATGCCCACAGAGACGACAGATGAAGCGTCCAAACAGATCTTGTGCATCACATTTTTTGGTAACACTTTACAATAAGGTTTCATTTCCTAACATTAGTCAATGAACTGACATGAACATTTTTTATTAACTCACATTAATAAACGTTTATGAAAATACACTGCTCGTTGTTAGTTAAATTGATAGTTCACCTGAAAATTAAAATTAGCCCATGATTCACTCACCCTGAAGTCATCCTAGGTGTGTATGACTTTCTTCTTTCAGCCGAATACAATCAGAGTTATATTAATAAATGTCCTGGATCTTCCAAGCTTTATACTGGCAGTGAATTGCTGTTTCTGTTTTGAAATCCATATCCATCATAAAAGTGCATCTGTCCATCATAAAAGTGCTTCACACGACTCCAAGGGGTTAATAAAGGCGTGTGTGTAAGAAACTTTATAAAATAAAATAACTAGCATATATATATATATATATATATATATATATATAGATGCACTTTTATGATGGACGGATGTACTTTAATGATGGACGGATGCACTTTTATGATGGACAGATGCACTTAAAATGATGGATAGATGCACTTTTATGATGATAGATGCACTTTTATTTTATGATGGACAGATGCTTTTATGATGGATAGATGCACTTTTATGATGGATGGATGCACTTTTATGATGGATAGATGCACTTTTATGATGGATGGATGCACTTATGATGGATGGATGCACTTTTATGATGGATGGATGCACTTTTATGATGGATGGATGCACTTTTATTTTATGATGGATAGATGCACTTTTATTTTATGATGATAGATGCACTTTTATTTTATGATGGACAGATGCACTTTTATGATGGATGGATGCACTTTTATGATGGATAGATGCACTTTTATTTTATGATGATAGATGCACTTTTATTCTATGATGGACAGATGCACTTTTATGATGGATGGATGCACTTTTATGATGGATAGATGCACTTTTATGATGGATAGATGCACTTTTATGATGGATAGATGCACTTTTATGATGGATGGATGCACTTTTATGATGGATGGATGCACTTTTATTTTATGATGGATAGATGCACTTTTATTTTATGATGGATAGATGCACTTTTATTTTATGATGGATGGATGCACTTTTATTCTATGATGGACAGATGCACTTTTATGATGGATGGATGCACTTTTATGATGGATAGATGCACTTTTATGATGGATAGATGCACTTTTATGGACTTCACCGGCCATTCACTGCCATTATAAAGCTTGGAAGAGCCAGGACATTTATTAATATAACTCAGATTGTATTCGTCTGAAAGAAGAAAGTCATACACACCTAGGATGGCTCCAGGGTGAGTGAATCATGGGCTAATTTTTGGGTGAACTAATGTTGACAAATGAAACCTTATTGTAAAGTGTTATCACAAGTGAAAAGAGTGACTGAAAGGAAACATATGGATCTGTCTCAGATATAAACACACATACTGTACAAACAGATGCCCCCTGATTCTCCAACACTAGTGTAGGAAGTAAAGACAGGAAGACCTGAAGTGAGTGGAGCATCCGGTGTTTTTTTGGATGCGTCTCTGAATAGCTGGCGTGCCGTCACTGGGACTTGTCGTCGGAGTCGGAGGTGTTGGGTTGGTGTTCTCTGGGAAGTGAGATGCTGGTGTGACGGTCCCACAGTTTGTGAAGTTCAGTGGCTTCGCTCTCGCTGCTCGTGCCACTCGTGCCGCTGTCTCTGAAACTGGCCAGCGGGGGGCGCACTTTCACTCCCTTCACCGTCATGGAGCCCTCGATGGCTTTACGCAGCTACGACACGAACCACAGCTGGTTAACAACTCGTCAAACGTTGTTTTAGTTTTATTTATGTATGTACATGACATGCGGACAAAAAAATATGTATATCGTGGCTACAAATTAACAATTCGTTTCTATCACTTACCACTATGTCAGCACATTTGAATGATTTGTTCCTTCGTTTTAAGTCAATTGTGCGTCTGATATAATAATTTGTTCCCTAGATTTATGAAATTGTGAGCACAATGTAATAATTAGTTCCCTTGTTTTATGAAATCGTGCGCACAATGTAACTTATTCCCTAGTTTTAGGAAATCGTGTTGACAATATAATTTGTTCCCTAGTTTTACAAAATCGTGCGCAGAATATAATAATTCGTTCCCTAGTTTTACGAAATCGTGCGCAAAATATATTAATTCGTTCCCTAGTTTTACGAAATCGTGCACAGAATATAATAATTCGTTCCCTAGTTTTACGAAATCATGCGCAAGATATATTAATTCGTTCCCTAGTTTTACGAAATCGTGCGCAAAATATATTAATTCGTTCCCTAGTTTTACGAAATCGTGCACAGAATATAATAATTCGTTCCCTAGTTTTACGAAATCGTGCGCAAAATATAATAATTCATTCCCTAGTTTTATTAAATTGTGCGCACAATATAATTCGTTCCCTAGTTATACGAAATCGTGCACAGAATATAACAATTCATTCCCTAGTTTTACGAAATCGTGCGCAGAATATATTAATTCGTGCCCTAGTTTTACGAAATCGTGCGCAGAATATAATAATTCATTCCCTAGTTTTTTTAAATTGTGCGCACAATATAATTAGTTCCCTAGTTTTATGAAATCGTGCGCAGAATATAATTCGTTCCCTAGTTTTATGAAATCGTGCGCAGAATATAATAATTCGTTCCCTAGTTTTACTAAATCGTGTGTAGAATATAATAATTAGTTCGCTAGTTTTATGAAATCGTGCGCAGAATATAATAATTCGTTCCCTAGTTTTACTAAATCGTGCACAGAATATAATAATTTGTTCGCTAGTTTTATGAAATCATGCGCAGAATATAATAATTCGTTCCCTGGTTTTATGAAATCGTGCGCAGAATATAATAATTCGTTCCCTAGTTTTACTAAATCGTGCGCAGAATATAAGAATTTTTGTCCCTAGTTTTATGAAATCGTGCGCACAATATAATAATTCGTTCCCTAGTTTTACGAAATCGTGCGCAGAATATAATAATTCGTTCCCTAGTTTTACTAAATCGTGCGCAGAATATAATAATTCGTTCCCTAGTTTTACGAAATCGTGCGCAGAATATAATAATTCGTTCCCTAGTTTTATGAAATCGTGCGTAGAATATAATAATTCGTTCCCTAGTTTTATGAAATCGTGCACAGAATATAATTTGTTCCCTAGTCTTATGAAATCGTGTGCAGAATATAAGAATTCGTTCCCTAGTTTTATGAAATCGTGCACAGAATATAATTCATTCCCTAGTTTTACGAAATCGTGCGCAGAATATAATAATTCGTTCCCTAGTTTTACTAAATCGTGTGCAGAATATAATAATTTGTTCGCTAGTTTTATGTAATCGTGCGCAGAATATAATTCGTTCCCTAGTTTTATGAAATCGTGCGCAGAATATAATAATTCGTTCCCTAGTTTTATGAAATCGTGCACAGAATATAATAATTCGTTCGCTAGTTTTATGAAATCATGCGCAGAATATAATAATTCGTTCCCTGGTTTTATGAAATCGTGCGCAGAATATAATAATTCGTTCCCTAGTTTTACTAAATCGTGCGCAGAATATAAGAAATTGTTCCCTTGTTTTATGAAATCGTGCGCACAATATAATAATTCGTTCCCTAGTTTTACGAAATCGTGCGCAGAATATAATAATTTGTTCCCTAGTTTTACGAAATCGTGCGCAGAATATAATAATTCGTTCCCTAGTTCTACGAAACCGTGCGCAGAATATAATAATTCGTTCCCTAGTTTTATGAAATCGTGCGCAGAATATAATAATTAGTTCCCTAGTTTTATGAAATCGTGCACAGAATATAATTTGTTCCCCTAGTTTTATGAAATCGTGTGCAGAATATAAGAATTCGTTCCCTAGTTTTATGAAATCGTGCACAGAATATAACAATTCATTCCCTAGTTTTACGAAATCGTGCGCAGAATATAATAATTTGTTCCCTAGTTTTACGAAATCGTGCGCAGAATATAATAATTTGTTCCCTAGTTTTACGAAATCGTGCGCAGAATATAATAAATAGTTCCCTAGTTTTACGAAATTGTGCCCAGAATATAATAATTAGTTCCCTAGTTTTACGAAATCGTGCGCAGAATATAATAATTAATTCCCTAGTTTTATTAAATTGTGCGCACAATATAATTAGTTCCCTAGTTTTACGAAATCGTGCGCAGAATATAATAATTAGTTCCCTAGTTTTACGAAATCGTTAACAGAATATAATAATTCGTTCCCTAGTTTTACTAAATCGTGCGCAGAATATAATAATTCGTTCCCTAGTTTTATGAAATCGTGCGCTGAATATAATTCGTTCCCTAGTCTTACTAAATCATGTGCAGAATATAAGAATTCGTTCCCTAGTCTTACTAAATCGTCCGCAGAATATAAGAATTCGTTCCCTAGTTTTATTAAATCGTGCGCAGAATATAATAATTTGTTCCCTAGTCTTACGAAATCGTGCGCAGAATATAAGAATTCGTTCGCTAGTTTTACGAAATCGTGCGCAGAATATAATAATTCGTTCGCTAGTTTTACGAAATCGTGCGCAGAATATAATAATTTGTTCGCTAGTTTTACGAAATCATGCGCAGAATATAATAATTTGTTCGCTAGTTTTACGAAATCATGCGCAGAATATAAGAATTCGTTCCCTAGTCTTACTAAATCGTGCGCAGAATATAAGAATTCGTTCCCTAGTTTTATTAAATTGTGCGCAGAATATAATAATTTGTTCCCTAGTCTTACGAAATCGTGCGCAGAATATAAGAATTCGTTCCCTAGTTTTACTAAATCGTGCGCAGAATATAAGAATTTGTTCGCTAGTTTTACGAAATCGTGCGCAGAATATAAGAATTAGTTCCCTAGTCATACGAAATTGTGCGCACAATATAATAATTCGTTCCCTAGTTTTACGAAATCGTGCGCACAATATAATTAGTTCCCTAGTTTTACTAAATCGTGCTCAGAATATAATAATTAGTTCCCTAGTTTTACAAAAACGCGCACATGATATTATTCGTTCCCATTAATTAATAATCAAAAGTGACATTAAAGACATTTATAATGTTACAAAAGATTCTGTTTTTTTAAATAAATGCTGTTCTTTTGAACTTCCTATTCGTCAAAGAATCCTGTGATGCAACAATGCATCATGGTTTCCACAAAAATATGAAGCACCACAACTATTTTCAACATTTAGAAATATTTCTGACGGATCATGTAAAAAATGTATCTTTGATCACAGGAATAAATTACATTACACTTCACATAGAAAACAACTATTTTAATTAGTAATAATATTTCATTTTTATTGTATTTTTGATCAAATAAATGCAGCGTAGAAGAGATCATAAGAGAGATATAATATTGTAAGCTCAAACTCATATGGTGTTTGGTGTGACTGCTGAACTCTCACCTCTCTCAGCGAAACTACTCCAATAAGTCTTCCGATACTGGTGACGTAAGCGTGATCCAGACCCAACAGAGAGAAGATGGTGTGAGTCTGCCAGAGACACAACAAGCTTCATCATTCAAAACATGCTTTTTTAATTTTGGTCTTTTCAAATAAATGAGTTTAATATCCTCTAAACCACAGGGATGCAACACAAACACCTTTAGCTCTTACAATCAAAGCCACAGAAGCACCAGTTATTTTTAAAGCAAATGTGTCTTTTTGTTGCCTCAATAAGACCAATAAGCATGCTTCAAAAATCAATCTCAAATATCATTAAGGATATTGAACTTGCATTCCTGTAAAGAAATCAATACGCTATTAACAATATTAAGTGATGAATTTATATTGTGCATTTTATACTGAAGTTACATGAAGTTAAAATGTTATCCGAAATGTATCACTTATATTAATAAATAAAGGTTAAAAGCAAATAGCAGAGCACAGAAATTATGATTAATACTTGGCTTGGTTAATTGATAAAGAATTGAACAAGAAATATCTATTTTCTGCATTTCACCACTGCTTTGGCTGGCTTCCTATTCTAGCTTTCTAATAAACTTGGCATTATATACTGTGAATAAACGCTGGCACTGTAATACACAGCTTCAGATAAAAGCTTAAATAAAAGTGAATAAATGTTAATGCCAATGAACATAAATTAGGCCATGTGACTGGACTAGGAAGTATGTTGCCTGGCAACATCGGCACAACAAATTAATTTTAAATAAAAAAAGTTTGCTACTACTTTTTTCTACAATGCATAGCTAATTTGCATGTTTAATTAAAAACAAAAACTTCTTAGCAAAAAAATAAAAAGTAAAACGGTATATAAAAAAAGTTTATATGTACATTCTAGTGTTTTCATGAAAAAGTACATTGTGACTGTTTGTGCAGGACACTTCGGGGAACATTGCAAGAGAAAAACATTACATTTACTGGAAAACTTTTAATTAATTAAAAAAAGAAAATTAAATGAACTAAATTAAGTTTTCTATTTAGTACGTTTTCCTCTTGAAATGTTACTCAAAGTGTCATGCACTATGAACACAAAATATGTAAACTCAGATGTGAAGCAACAAAATGCACACAAAACATAAAACTAATGCACACAAAACTAAAGTTTACTGGAAACTAAATTATGTTCCATATTTGAGTTCACATTTTTGTGAGCATGGCGAATGACAAATTGGGTAATATTTCAAGTGGCTAACTTAATAAATTCACTAGAAAACTTGCTAAACTTTAAACTAAATTCTGACCACAAATTTAGCACGTTATCCAGTGAATTCACATGTTTTGTGTGCATTTTTTTGCACACAAAACATGATAATTCAAATACGAAGCTTGGTACATGCCACTTTGGGTATAATATAATATAAAATAAATCTCTAAGTGTGTGTGTGTAAATGGAGAGAGATAAAGGAGAGTGTGACTGTAGGTGTATATGAGAATGAATGGACGACATTAAGTACATTTACCGCTGCCGGCAGGAGAGAATGATGCATCTGCGTGTGTGTGTGTGTGTGTGTGTGTGTGTGTGTGTGTGTGTGTGTGTGTACCACTGCAGAGCGAGTCTTAATAAACAGTTCTCTGCTCTTGCCACAAGTGCGTTTGCAAAAGCAGACGATAAATCCAGTGTCAGCGTGTGTGTGTGTGTGTGTGTGTGTGTGTGTGCAAAACATTATTATTAAAAATGTCAGCTTATACTCATATAGATCCTGAATGTAAACACACACACACCTTGTGCAGTGAAGTGCGCTCCACCAGCTGGAAGGGGGCGGGGTCAATCTTGCAGTTGTTGAAGTTCACCTGCTCGTCAAGCTGTTGCTCCTCCCACTCCTCAATCTGCATTCAGAAACACACATTTTACTTGCTTCTACTTCTATTTTTTGCGTTCTCCATTTTATATTCATCGTATCACTTTAACTAATGTTTAAAAATGAAGCCTTAATGTAATGCATTGACAAATAATGAACAATATATTACAGCATTTGTTAACCTTGTTAATGTTAGTTCATACAAAATATCATGTTTATGTTAGATCAACTAATGTTAACTTAGCCATCAAACCAGTTACTAACGGACTGTTTGTGAGCATGTAAACGTAGCTATAGGTTTTCAACTGTCTGTGTGTTGAAATGTCCTCACCTCTCCAAGAGTCATGTCATCGTCTGCGTCTGGATCCTCCTGAAGAGAAACACACACACACATACACACATGATTCACTATATTACTGAGGACATTGCATAGACCTCCATTGACTTAATATGTGACCCTGGACCACAAAACCAGTCTTATGGGTAATTTTTTTTATTTTAATTGAGATGTATGCATCATATGAAAGCACAACAAAATTATATTTGGCCGTCGCAAGTATAGCCAAACCTGTACACACACACACACACACACACACACACACACTCACATTTGGCCGTCGCAAGTATAGCCAAACCTGTACACACACACACACACACTCACAAACTCACATTTGGCCGTCGCAAGTACAGCCAAACCTGTACACACACACACACACACACACTAACAAACTCACATTTGGCCGTCGCAAGTATAGCCAGACCTGTACACACACACACACAAACTCACATTCGGCTGTCGCAAGTATAGCCAAACCTGTACACACACACACACACACACACACACACACACTCACAAACTCACATTTGGCCGTCGCAAGTATAGCCAAACCTGTTCACACACACACACACACACTCACACACACACACTCACAAACTCACATTTGGCTGTCGCAAGTATAGACAAACCTGTACACACCCACCCACCCACCCACACACACACACACACACACAAACACAGACACACACACACACACACACTCCAGTAACTGCTGTCACTCAGATAAACTGCAGAGACGTTATGTAAGAAACACAACATGTCTGAATCTAAAAACCCTCTCCATCCAAAAACCTGCAAGCTTAAATAACAATGCTTTGAATCAATCTGTATATTTCTATAGTGCTTTTTCTATACAGCACTATAGAAATAAAGGTGAAAATTACTAGCACATTCTTGAGTAAAACTGTGCATTTAGAGTTTAATATATAGTTGCGTTCTGCCGATTTGTAATGCTAATCTGTTGTGTCACTGGAAACACACACATATCTGATCAAACGCTCTGAGCGTCGACAGATTTCAGTTCCTCTTCATCTCATGATACTACAGTAATCGATGAGGTCATCCTGCAGTTGCACTTTTCCACAGAAAAGAACTGCATTACATACACGCATATTGGCGAATAAATCTTTTGCAGCAAACTCTACGCATTAATAAAACATCCATCCATTAGCGCTGGTTTTTGTAGAAATGTGAGGCTAATCTAATGATCAGAGCGAAGGCCTGCGGGTCGAGATCATTCTCTCGCTCACACACACACACACACACACACACACACACACACACACGTAAAGCCATTTACTGCACGGCTACCTGAGAAAGAGAGTGTAATTATATGTGTCTGATAGATATGGAAGTCTGATGTGGCCAGTGGATGTATTTGAACATCATGCACAAAACAACTAGAACACACATAATTCAGTTATTTTTTACATTAAAATCAGCAATAACTGTATAATAATACAGATTTCCATTGCCGTCACAGATGGTTCAGGTTTATCATTATGTAGCCGCTATGATACACTCATATCATGATGCAAAGTACGCAAGAGTATTCCCATAGCAACATGTCTGACATCACCACTGACATATTAGCTTTCAGAAATGTATTTGGTTTACAGAAGATGTGGGTCATATACTCGTTCATTCGTTCAAATCAACATCATTCCACACAAATCTAGATAACTTAGAATCAGCAGCACATTTTACAGTTTCTATTGATCTTTGTTAATGTTAGTTGAAAAAATGCAACTGTTTACTGTTAGTTCATGGTAGTTCAGGTCCATTAATTAATATAAACGGATTATCATTTTTTACTTTAATGTATAAACTGAAAACTGAAAAAAACTAAAATTTAATAAACTGTTTAAATTAACTTTAATTAAACTTAATAAATGCTGTATAACTATTTTTTAGTATTAGTTCGTTTTAACTAGGGATGCACAATATATTGTCCGCTACCGATATGGTGGCTGATACCGATATGGTGGCCGGTACCGATATGGTGGCCGATACCGATATATTGGCCGATACCGATATATTGTCCGATACCGATATGGTGGTCGATACCGATATATTGTCTGATACCGATATGGTGGCTGATACCGATATGGTGGTCGATACCGATATATTGTCTGATACCGATATGGTGGCTGATACCGATATGCGATACCGATGTGGTGGCCGATACCGATATGGTGGCCGATACCGATATGGTGTCGATACCGATATATTGTCCGATACCGATATATTGGCCGATACCGATATGGTGGCCGATACCGATATGGTGGCTGATACCGATATGCGATACCGATATGGTGGCCGATACCGATATGGTGGCCGATACCGATATGGTGTCGATACCGATATATTGTCCGATACCGATATATTGGCCGATACCGATATGGTGGCCGATACCGATATGGTGGCCGATACCGATATGGTGGCCGATACCGATATGGTGGCCGATACCGATATGGTGGCCGATACCGATATGCGATACCGATATGGTGTCCGATACCGATATGGTGTCCGATACCGATATGGTGTCCGATACCGATATGGTGTCCGATACCGATATGGTGTCCGATACCGATACCGATATGGTGGTCCATACCGATATATTGTCCGCTACCGATATATTGTCCGATATATATCGTGCATCCCTAGTTAAAATGAACTAATACTAAAAAATAGTTATATAGCATTTATTATGTTTAATTAATAACTAAATTATAATCTGTTCATTTTTAATATTATCATTATCGGCCCGATAAGAAAATTTGGCCGATAGCTTAAAGATAAATACAGTTAGTGCGACATGCACTGTCATATCGGCTACATAAAATTATAATAAGACCATCATTATAATTGCATGGATTGAACATGGCTTTTAATTGTGAGACTTTTGTTTTTGTAATCAGTCTCGCAAAAATTATATGAAAATTTGAATTTTAGATTTATCGGACAAAATATCAGTTATCGGCTTTAAAATATAAAGAATAATCGGTTATCGGACAAAATATTTATATTGGTGCATCTCTAATTTTAACTAATGCAGTTAACAAGTGGAACCTTATGGTAAAGTTTTACCGAAATCAATTTATTAAAACAAATATAACTTGAAAATAAGTTATAGTATAATATAATTTAAATATTATAATATAACTTATTTTTTAAGTTTAACCCCTGTGGTACTG
>CM060630.1:30397500-30435000 GCA_030578275.1 Meda fulgida | reverse complement strand
TATCCCAGTTTGTTACCAACGTATTTTATAGAGACATAATCACACAAATATTTTATTTTATTAATAGGATATATTTATCAATTACTACTAAATAAACATTTTGTTCTAGAAAAAATGCGATCTAGAGAGACAAACCATCCAGAGAACCACAAACAACACATTCGCTTCAGAAAATGCACAAATATGTTTAATATGCATAAACACCACTTTATCATTCTGCTTTTATGATGATTTCAGGCGATGACGACAGTTGCTTCAGAAGACTTCAGATAACGGCAACTTTGGATCAACGTGCAAAACTTCACACATTATTCTTACATGTTATCAAGCACACACACACACACACGTTGTAATTGCTGCCTAACACGTGTCATCTGATAACAGAATGCTTTTTAAATTGTAACACTGAAACAAGCCTTTTCTGTAAACTTGAACTGAATAGTTTTTTTGTTGGCATACAAGAGTTTGTTCCTGTATTGATTGACATTTTGGCAGCATTGTGTGTAAAATAGACGAGCCAATAAAACACGCTGAAATGACAGAGAGAGAGGAAGAGATACAAAGCAGTGAATGTCAATGTGTGTGTGTGTGTGTGTGTATCCTGCTGAGAAGTGACTTTTCTGCAGATTCTAACTCAGCAAAAAAATCTAGCTTCCCTCTCACACACGCGCACACACACACACGCACGCACACACACACACACACACACACACACACACACACACACACACACACACACACACACACACACACACACACACACACACTTCTCTTGACAGGTATACATTTGTCTCTGAGATGCTTAGATGAGTTTGACACCACGGCAGAAACACATTCATTCAGAGCAAAAGACCTGTGTGTGTGTGTGTGTGTGTGTGTGTGTGTGTGTGTGTGTGTGTGTGTGTGTTGTGTAACTTTAGACCGTGTTTGCAAACAGATTGCCCATTTACACTACTTAAGAGAACTTGAGGACTGTGAGTGCCACTCAATTAAATGAAGGAAAAAAGTGTATTACTGCCAAAGAAAAAATATAAATCACTTTAAAAAATAAACAACAACAACAAAAATAGATAGATTTAAAGTAAATTTGTTGATGTAGTTAAAAGTAACAAGAAAATAATAATTTTATCTTTTAATTCAATTAAAAAAGCATTTGGCTCTAATTGTATTTGTTTAGTCGTTCCAATGGTTCAGTTTCAGTTCTAAAACCAGGAAGTGAATTAACATTTACGCCAGGAACTTCCTGTGAGTTTTTAAGAAACACCGATTTATGATTACACTGCAAACTATTATTTTCTTACTTTTGTTATTTTTGTCTTGTTACAAATATCTAAACATTCTTATAATAAAAAAATATTTTCTTTTTCATACCTTAAGTCATTTGGTTATCAAGTCAAGGTATCAAATTAAGTGAGTTTTTGCTTAAAATGGGCAGATATTTGTTCTTGTTTTAAACACAAACTCACTTAATTTGGATGAGAAAATCTTAAGTCATTTTTCTTCTCAAGAACATTTAGGAATTATTTGATATTTGTACTGGAAAACAAGACAAAGATACTAAGACTTGGTTTTTTTTGCAGTGATAAAATTAAGAACTGTATTTAAAAAAACTTTCCTTACAATATAATTACACACAACCCAGTGTTTTTTTTTAGATTAAAATGTTTTGAATAATTATTTTTTGCATTTTCCGTTTTAATTTGACTCAGTTTTATTAATTTTGTTGTATGGTTTTGTTATAATGTTTATATATATATGTTAATTTCAGATTTAGTTTTAGTTGGTTTAGCACATCAAGTTCAAACAAAATGAAAATGAGAAATGTTGCTAAAATAAAAAATAAAGTTTAAGTTTCATATTTTATTTTGTTACGGTTTTAGTTGTATTTAACTATAATAACCCTGACACAGCCAGACTTAAAGACACATTTTGAAATTGCTGTACGTTTTAAAAATGTGAGTTGTGAAGTGTAAACGACTAGATGTAACTGTGATTGACTGTGAGATAAAAGAGTGTTTCAACTTCTGTATTCTGAGGATCTTCCTGAATCCTTCAAAACACTGTTGAGGAAGAAAACTAAAGCCATACGTTAGCAAAGTATTCACATTCATTACTCAAGTAAACGTTTAGATACTAGGGTTTTAAAAAGACTTCTGTAGAAGTTGAAGTATCAACTCAAGCTTTTTACTCAAGTTAAAGTGTAAAAGTACTGGTTTCAAAACTACTTAAAGTATAAAAGTAATGTAAGGGGAAAAAAATGCCATAAAGGACGAAAGCTCAGGCAAAAATAGTGTTTCTAAAGGCCAAAATGACTATAATGTTAATGTTGAAAACTGTGGGATGCCCTCGGCTCCCTGTTCCAGCCGCATGTATGCCCTTAGAAGATTCATTTCAGTTTTATTTCAGTTTGAGTACAATGCAAATACATTAAAGAACCATATGTGTGCACTACTGAGCATTAACGTGTTTCATGAAGCGGAGGATAGAATCACCGACTCCAACTCTCTCTCTCTCTCTCACACACACACACACACTCTCTCTCGCTCTCTCTCTCTCTCTCTCTCACACACACACACACTAATGATTATCTCTCTCTCTCTCTCTCACACACACACACACTAATGATTATCTCTCTCTTCTCTCTCTCTCTCTCTCTCTCACACACACACACTCTCTTCCATCGCTTCTCACTCCACACTACACACAACTCTCTCTCGCTCTCTCTCATCACACACACACACTCTCAACGAATGATTACTTCTCTTTCTCTCTCTACTATCACACACACACACACACACTAACTATTATCTCTCTCTCTCAAACTACCACACACACCACACACCCTATAAGGTTGGGGTTGAACACATCACATTCAAAACCTCTCTACATCAAACACACACTCTCTCGCACACACATATCTCTTCTCTCTTCTCTCTCTCTCACACACACCCTATAATGTAGGGTTGCACACACACAAACAAACACACACACAAACACACACTCTCTCTCATACACACTCTCTCTCTCTCTCTCTCTATCTCACACACCACTCTCTCTCTCTCTCACACACACACACCCCACATAACAACTCTTCTCTCTCTCTCTCTCTCTCACACACACACACACACTCTCTCTCTCTCTCTCTCACTCACCACACACACACACTAATGATTATCTCTATCTCTCTCTCAACCACACACACTTCTCTCGTCTCTCACCTCACACACACACACACACGAACGATTATCTCTCTCTCTCACACACACCACTAACGTTTATATCTCTCTCTCACACACACACACACAACACACTCACACTATACGATTATCTTTGACACTTATACGGACTGTCTTACACTATACTGTATAAACGGCGTACCTCAATTCAATAGTCCTATTTGACGTGATTTGCCCGTATTGAAGCAGAAAATGTTGATTTCTCCGTCGCTTCCGAATCTCTAGGTTTTGCCGCTTCGCATCACCAGATGTGACTTGCAGCCTCTCACAAGTTAGAAAACACCATAGCCAATCTGTTTAGCGATGTGGTGTTCAGGAGGCGGGACTCAGATCTATTGACAGTGTGTGTTATTGGTCTTTTTTATATTTCAATAGATGACAAGCCGAATAAAATAGGGAGTACCTGGCTATTTTAAAATATATAAGAGTGAAAGTCCAGATAATTGCGTGAAAAAGTTAAGGGTAGAAGTAAAAAGTCGGCGAAAAATAATAATCACAGTATGATCATTGAGGTTTTTTGTTGTGTAAACAATTCCTGTAGGTTGCCTTGTCGGAGGTTTTTCAGTAATAAAAGTAAATCGGGTTGGGGCTCCTGTCGGGACGAAAGTAAATGTAACGCTTGTTACAGTGAAAAACATATAGTTACATTTTTGTTGAGAGAGATCTGATGTTATGCTTATTTAATTTAATTTTTCATATTTTTCCATGTTGAAAAAACATTTTATAAAATGGATTGACATAAAAAAATTATTGAAAAACAGGTTCTTTTGAAACATCTGTTTAAACTGAAATTTAAAATGAAAATGTAAAATTACCTTATTTTTGCTATTTTTGCTTGTGCAAAGATGAAGGCCAAATAATATGTTTGCAGTTATATAACAAGGTCACTCAGTTTATTTTAGGCTAAAAAATAAATAAAATAAAAACAGGTCTAGCAAAAAAATTAGCTTGTATATTGTTGTTACTTTTGACCCAATCTGTGTTCCTTTCGTCCAACTGACGGGGTCGAGAGTAACATGGAGCAGTTCTTATGTTCCCCCCAAAGGGGAAACTATAACTAAGTTGTTCTATCTTTTTACAAAATACCACCTGGTATTGTTAGACACACTCTTGTGAGGACTGACCACAGCAAAAATGTATCTCGGTCTAAACTTCATCTTTAAAATTATGTTTTTCTGAAAAATGTTACTTTTCGCCCCCTGCTCTCCCCTTTTAGATACCCCAAATTTCTACTTTATGTAGGTAACGTTACTTGACACTCTGTTTGTTAGAAACATGTGTGACAGAGAAACTCATATCGTGTGACTGCCGTGCTCGGGCTGGTACGGCGCTTCTGATGCGGATAATAGAGTCGTAGGATGGTCGGCTGGAGTATCTGAGCTGTACGGCGTTGGCGAGAATAACAGCGTCATGATGGGCAGAATGTGGACTTATCTGACCCGTAACTCAAACACGATCACGGCTGTGGAACGGTTGTGTGTGCCGCTCCGGATACGCCGCGCTCCTAAACACACTACACAGAGAGAGGAGAGAGAGGAGTTGTAAACGCCAAGCACCACTATAGACAAAACAATGTTTTTTTTATACATAGTCAATTTTGGTTTATTATGCTTCAATAAGTGTATTTTCGGCTAATGTAAAAGAAAACATCCAAAACACACTTTTAAAGGATTAGTTCACTTTTTAAAAAACTTTGCTGATAATTTACTACCCCCATGTCATCAAGATGTTCATGTCTTTTCTTTCTTCAGCGAAAAGAAATGGATGGTTTTAGATGAAAATAACATTCCAGGATTTTTCTCCATTAATGGACTTCAATGGGGTCAATACGGTTCAAGGTCCTAAGAGCGTTTCAGTGCAAGCTTAAGGGCTTTAAACGACACCAGACGATGAATAAGGGTCTATCTGCGTAACGAGACGTCATTTCACAAATAAATATAAAAGTTAAGATTTTATTTAGCACTAACGCTCGTCCTGGCTCTGTTCTGTGATGCGCGTTAATCGGTACTTCCACATGCGTGACCTTTTCAACGTAATTGCGGATTAGTGACGTCACAGAGAACGCGCTTCACAGAACAGAAGCAAGAAAACTTAAACTTTTATGTTATTTGGTGAAATGACGGCTCGTTTCGCTGATATGACCCTTATTTCATTCTGGGTGGCGTTTAATGCCCTTTGAAGCTGCACTGAAACTGTCATTTGGACCGTGGAACCATTTTGGCCCCCACTTGATGTTCCATTATATGGAGAAAAAAATCCTGGAATGTTTTCAGCAAAACCTTCATTTCTTTTCGACTGATGGAAGAAAGGACATGGACATTCTTGGATGACATGGGGGGGTAATGTATCAGCAATAGTTTTTAAAAAGTTGATACTATTCCTTTAGTGTTCCTTTTATTGCACTCGTTATCGATTTGATTTCGGTAGATTTCATATTTCGATACACACATTGAGGCTTGAGTTTGTTCCTCACTTCAGTTTTATACGCCATCATTTACAGTTTTTACTCCAAATCTATGTTCTGAAGGTTTTAACTGAGGGTTTTGTTTATTTTACATTCATTTGATTTTTTAACATTTTGTTCCTTAAAAACATGGTGTAAACTATTTTTTGGCTGTTTTCAGTATTTTCTGATTTATGGAGTGATATAAAAAGATATACTTGATAATTTACTCCTGTATGTCATCAATAGTGTGAGTGTAAACAAAACAAATGAAAAAATAGTATGGGTTCACTTTACAATTAATTACGGCAAAAGATTACAATCAATGCAAATATATCACATTCGGCTGGACTATTAACTTATTTAAGCTTGAATTTGTGA
Organism: Meda fulgida; assembly: GCA_030578275.1. Taxonomy (NCBI): domain Eukaryota; kingdom Metazoa; phylum Chordata; class Actinopteri; order Cypriniformes; family Leuciscidae; genus Meda; species Meda fulgida. The sequence continues at coordinate 30,428,940 of CM060630.1, read as the reverse complement.
GACTAGGTATACTGAAATCAAGTCAAAGAAATTCAATCGCTGATCGTGCTGCAAATACACTAATGACAAACTTATACAAAACTGTAATTATGAATGAAATTATATCTACACTTCTAGTTAGACATAATTTTTTTGGATTTTTTTTTTGTATTGCTATTTTTCAAGATTTGTATTTGTCACATAAAGTTATTACATGATACGACTTGCAGTTGCATGTAAATTGAGTAAAGATTACTTAGATTGTGAATTAAATATAAATAAATAATCGGTTTCAAATATTATCCAAAAAGTATTGGTCCATTTTACAAAAAAGTCTCAATTGTTAAAAATTTAGTTAAAACTTTAGCTAACATGAAATTTAAATATTTATAGCATTTATTCTTCTTTGTTAATGTTTAATTTGTAAAAAATATAAGTTCATTGTTGTTCATCAGCTAAATGTTTTAACTATGTTAACAATACAACCTTGAATTTTAATAATGTTGTATTAGTAATTGTTGAGAATAACATTAACTAAAAATTAATAAATGCAATAGATGATATGGTCATTGTTAGTCATGTATAAACTATATGAAACTATTGTAAAAAGTGTGTTACAATTTATTAAGCAAAAATATTCTATTAAAGTGCTTTTTTTGTTTGCGTCAAAATCATTACACTTCTCTAAACCCTTCTCTATATTGTCTGTCAAAACTTATAAATGAAATAATAATTTTCAAGAGGGTTTGTTATTTCTTAACTTAAATCTAGCGCAACTAATCAAAACTAAAACAAAAAAAAACTAAATCATTGCCTCTTAATCACTATGGCAACACTTAGGCAATTTCCATAAAGGTCATAATTGCTGTGATGAAAGTGTGTGTGAACATGTCTGTTAAAGCACATCAATGTATGTACAAGAGTTGAGTTCTCACCCACGACAGCGTATCTCCAGGCCACTATGGGAAGATGTTAAATGATTTCCATCGTTTAATTCCCTCTGGAAACAAGCGTGCATACTTTCACCACCAAACGGCAATGCAGCACCTGACAACACACACAAACACACACACACACGCCCACACACGCACACACAACTCACGCACACACCGCAGACGCACACCTCGCACACGCAGACACACACACGCAGACACACCTCAGCAGACACACACACGCAGACCACAACACAGCAGGGACACACACCGCTGACACACAACACGCAGGTCTCACACACACGCTGACCACACACACACGCAGACACACACACGCAGACACACACACGCAGACCACACACACGCAGAACACACACACGCAGACACCCACCAAGAGGGACCACACACACACGCACGCACACACATCGCAGACACACACGCACGCACGCACGCACTCGCACTGCTCACACACACACACACAAAAACACGCACGCCAAGACACACACACACCAATCACAATTTAAGGCCTCCTATCATTTTTATTTAAATATATCAATATTTGAAAATGGTAATATTTTAAGGCAAGATACTACAGTATTTTTCATTTTGAGACATTGCTATTTTGTTTCCATAACACGTGTCAAAGACCAATTCCACATTTTAAGTGTTTTTTTTATTGCAACTTTATCTTCAGTATCACCATTTGAAGTGGATCATAATCCTTTCATCAAGTTATAACATGAATTATGAAACAATACTCCGTTCTGTCTTAGAACAACTTTGATCCACTTTAAAACGTTGACTAATGTATTTGATCTATAGATTTTATCATCTAAAAAAAAAGATTATTATCTATAGGTTTCAATTTCAATTACATATCTTAAGACTTACATGCTGCAAAATGTACAGTTTTATTCATATCTTTGTCTGAAGGTTTTACTGAGGGGTTTGTTCACTATATTATTCGCTGGCCTGATATATATTTAACATTTTATTCCTAAAAACTTGGTGAATTTTTTTTTTCTATCAGTCTACTTGTATTTTCTGATTTATGGAGTGATAAAAGGAGACATCAAATATCCCATAGTGAAAACCTTTATAGTGTCATCAAAATGAAAATGTGGGACTTTATCCAACGTCAAGATTTATGTTCTGGAAACATGCATATTAGTGCGATTTATAAAACAATCATAGAAACGTATGCAAACTATTTATTATATAAATTTAGTTCGATATTGCCTCGTTTGCAAAATTTAAACCTAAATGAAACTTGCGTCAACACAAGTGTTTAATGTAATTCATTATACGTGAGAGTTTTAGTTAAGTTTTTATCTTGTCTTAGAAGCATTGATTTTATGGAAAACCCAAACGCACACTTACCAATGACAACCACAGGCATGAAGGCTCCACACGGTACAGGAAGAGTTTGAGCCTTAAAAGCACCAGACATCAAGAACTGCACGAGAAAACCAGTAACCACTCATTTAACACCTTTCCGTAATATCTCACAAAATCAATATCTGCAACAACTTTTATGCTGATGTAATCAAGCAGAGCGGTGATAATATTGCTATAATATCATCAGTGTTGAGGGATTAACTAACTAAAAGTGGTAATGCTATTAGCTTGGGAGAATTCATTTTTCAGTAGCCTGACAGTAAATCGTTTTTCCCATTAACAAGCTTCTTTTTTCCACATTGTAGTGTAGTGGGACAAATACATGCTGGTTATTACAGAACAATAGCAGCGACACACCTGTATTAAAAAAAAAACAACAAAACAAAAAAATAATAAATAATATTTATAGATTCAAAGTGAGAATTTCGATTTTGAACTTTTTAGCCGCCTCTCCACACCACAATGGGGGGGGGGGTGATATATCACACATGATATTCACAACAAGAGTTGTGTGCGTCATACACATACCCACAAATATCATACAGACACCGGGTTCTTTATAACATTGATGCAAAAGCCGTCATGTCTGTCATCATCTGCATGCAGTTTATGAAATATGATTTCCTCCAACAGACCCCACAATTGAAAATGTAATAACGTCAGATGTTAAACATTACAATAGAATCATGAAAACAATCTATTTGTCACATCCATTACTTTCTGACCAATTTCATCCAGAATCGACTCAAAGATCAGACAATTACGAGAAAATAAAGATTACATTATAATTATTACAAACCCAGCAAACACAGGGATGGTTCCCAATCAAACCTTTAGTGAATCGTTCTAAAAAGAACCATTTTCTGAGATGATTGGGGCCCATTCATTCTAGTGTCAGTTCAAACTTTCTAAAGTCAGTTTTTTAACCTTGAGAAAGGGTTTGTGTAAGTTAAATAATCATTCTGTTTAAATTTAATGTAATGGTTCTTTTTCTGCATCATTGACTCCATAAAGAACATTTTGTTCAACAAAGTTGATTTATAGTGGAAAAAGGTTCTTTAGATTATTAATATGTTCAAAATATGGGTTCTTTTTGTCACGATCACTAGAAGTTTTTTTTGGGAACCAATATTGGTTCTTCATATGACCCGTATTATGGAAACCGTTATTTTTATGAGTGATAAGAAAAAAAAAAACTGCACTAGTTTTCACTAGCTCCACCCAAAAACATTTAAATAAATACTATTTGTTGTCGATAGTAATTGCGGTATTACGTGAGTCTCGGAACGCGCATCCACAGAACAGAGCAGGCCGAGCGGTTTGTGCTGATAAACTTAATACTTTTTTATTTATTTGTGAAATGACGGTCGTTTCGCTAGATAAGGACCCTTATTCATCGTCTGGTGGCGTTTAAAGCCCTTTGATAGCTGCACTGAAACTGTCATTGACCTTGACCGTTTGACCCCATTGAAGTCCATTATATGGAGGAAAAATCCGGAATGTTTTCATCAAAAACATAAGTAAATTATCAGTTTTTTTAAAGGAACTAATCCTTTATGACATACAATTTAATACCATACACCAGACATTTTTTACATTTACTCTTGTGTGTTTTTTTGGGTTCAAGCAGAAGGTTGTGAAAGTGAACTCGATTGTAAAAGATAAATATGCTCATTGATTGAATCTGAATGGTTAAATATAACTTGAATGTTTAATGAAAATTACTTAAGAAACACGTGCATGTGACTAAACAGTCATGATGAGAAAGCATTGGTCAGATTCGTAGTGCGGTTCAGTTATTGAGTTTAGGAAGTCCCTAATTGACTATCAGGAAGTTTGACAAATGGGTTCTTCGCAAAAGTAAGCAGGACGAATAAAATGATAAGTGTGCTTGTGGTGTGTGATCTCATTAGTGAAACATACACAAGAAAATCCAGTCACCTTTCATTTTTAATACACTCTTATTTGAAGACAGAGAAATGTAATTTTATTGAGCAAAATGCCAAACACACAAAAACACGCCAACAAGTCTGAAATTTTGCGTCCAATCTGGTAAAGAGAATTTCAGTTTATTTGTTAATTAGAAACTTGAACACACACAGAACAACACCACACACACACGCACACACACACCACACAGGCGCACACACAGGCGCACACAACAGGCGCACACACTCAGGGCGCGACACACAACAGGCGCCAAACACACAGGCGCCACACACACACAGGCGCACACACACCAGGGCGCACACCACACAGGCGCACACACACACAGGCGCACACACACACAGGCGCACACACACACAGGCGCACACACCAACAGTGCGCACACACACAGGCGCACACCCCAACACAGGCGCACCACACACAGGCGACACACCCACACAGGCGAACACACACACAGTAAGAAAAGGTAAACCACCACACCCACACATCACTTGGTTACTGTATGTGAAGGTGGAACCTGAATATGACCTGTAATTAGCAAAGACAATCTAATTGGCTTTATCCAGAACAACAGAAGTTGATAATTAGAGAAAGTCATGCACTAAAAGCAAGCACATAGAACCACGCGCGCGCAAGGCACACGCACACACACACACCACACACACACACACACACACACACACAGTTCCTGGTGGGCTTGAGGAGGGATTCAGGGCAAATGTAATATATAGTGTTAAGTGGAATTATGCTGGTGAGTGTGGAATGTATGCATGTGGGTGGATAGAGAGATCACTGCATAAATATTATCTCTTCTTTTTTTTTTTTTCCTCAGACACTCTCGCTCTCTCTTGGCACTGAAAAAGGGACAGACTCGCAGAAATCTGTATTCTCTTTCTTTCCTACCTGCGGTATTCCCATAAACACATTATTCAATCAGATTTATACACATATCTGCATCATTTTTTTAAATGTTTTTGTAAAAAGTTTCACCATTTATTTGTATAGCACTTTTCACAATACACATTTCAACGATTCCAGTTCAGCTTTACAGAAAGAGTCTTTGCTCATCAAGACTTGTTTATTTGATCAGATATAGTAAAATTGTGAAATATTTTTACACTTTAAAATATACTTTTTCTATGGAATCTTTTATTGTTCCGGGTTATTTGGAAAAGATATAGAAAGTTCAAAAGAAATGGCATTAATGTGAAATTAATTTTTTGTACAAATCCTTACTCACTTTTGATCAATTTAATGCATGCTTGTGAATGAAGTTCTATTATATATAGTGGAGGACATTTTGTTTTGTTTTTTATTAATATTTTTTTATTTCTACTGTGTTTCCAAAGCTTAAACCTACCCATAAAAAACATGCATTTTTCGATTTTTAGAATTCTTGTCAAAATGTAAATAAATAATAAAAAAAAGTGATATATTACTTCTGGATTCGTATTCAGAGGGTTTTGGTCAGATGTCTCTCTCTTCTGGGACAATCTTCCCCAAACTTTAACCAAAGTAGTTCTAGATGAAACCCGCAGGTTACGGTAAGTCAAAGGTCCTGTTCAGCTCAAGGACACACAAGGGCCCATGTCCACATGGCAACGCTGACGGACATCATTACTGTGCAGTGACAGGTTTCGACTGGGTTCGGATGAGGTGGGCCAGGGTGACACACTCACGCAGGTAGGTGCAGATGCATGTCTTCTCAAACACACACAACACACCCACCACACACACACACTCACTTGTTTTTCCTCAGCCTGTGACTTCTGTAAGCTGGGAGGACATGGCTTTGTTCGTTTTTTGTGGGTAATGAAATCTCCTTTTCGTCAAACTCTGGAGTATAAACAAACCCTTCTGTAGACCTTATCGCCAAAACAATCTCTAGTATTTCACTGTGTACTTCTGTTTTTTCTGTGGAATCGATGTCTAAGGAGGGTTAAAGAGGTAGAACGTGGTGAAGTGTATTCTTATAACTTAACGAAAGTTATCTTGTGCATTGTAAGTTGAAGCGGATGTCATATATGTCTGTAGACGGAAGATTTTGAAAACGCGACCGTTCATTATGGGGCCCTATTAATAAACGCTCTGAAAACGCAACTCTGTGTGCGAATCTCGGCGTGGTGCTGTTATACCGGGGGATAAATTACTCTTGCGCCGACGCAAATCTAAATTGTGTTGGGGAGTCTGAAGTCGCTACATTACTCTTAGCTGTGGTTTGGCATAGCGGGAAATAAAAACAATCATGCGCGTTATCTCACATTCCTTTAAGAGCAGTGCGCGCTTGTTCCACGGGATGGCTATCATAACGGCGGATCGCTAGCATTACGGAGGATGTTGGCATAACGGCGGTATCGCTAGATACGGCGGGATCGCTAGCTTACGGGGATCGCTATATAACGGCGGATCGCTATCATAACGGCGGATCAGCTATCATAAACGTCGGATCGCTTTCATAAACGAGCGGATCGCTATCAATATCGGGGATGGCTATCATAACGGCGGATCGCCTATTCATAACGGCGGATCGCATTCATAAAGGCGGATCGCTATCATAACGGGGATCGCTATTCATATCGGAGGATCGCTATCATAACGGCGGATGGCTATCATATCGGCGGGTGCTATCATACGGCGGGATGGCTATCATAACGGCGTGTTGGCTACTCATAACGGCGGATGGCTTATCATACGGCGATCGCTATCATAACGGCGGATCGCTATCATTACGGCGGATCGCTATTATACGGCGGGATCGCTAATATAACGGCGGATGGCTATTATAAGGCGGGAATCGCTAATATTAACGGCGGTTGCTATTTATAACGGCGGATGTGCTATTTAACGGCGGTATTGCTAATATAAGGAGGATTGCTATTTATAACGGCGGATGGCTATCTATAACGGCGGCTGCTAATATAACGGGCGGTCGCTAATATAACGGCGGTCGCTTTTTAACGGCGGATTGATATTATAAGGCGGATTGCTAATATAACGGAGGATTGCGTATTATAAGGCGGATGGCTTTTATAACGGCGGATCGCCTAATTATACGGCGGATTTGCTATTTTAACGGCGGATTGCTAATATAAGGAGGTGGCTATTATAACGGCGTGAATGGCTATTCTAACGGCGGATCGCTAATATAAGGAGGATGGCTAATATAACGGCGGATTGCTAATATAATGGAGGATGGCTATTATAACGGGCGGATTGCTATTATAACGGCGGATTGTAATATAATGGAGGATGGCTTTTTATAAACGGCGGATTTGCTTTATATAACGGCGGATTGTAATTAATGGAGGATGGCTTTTATAACGGCGGATTGCATTTTTTAACGGCGGATTGCTAATATACGGGAGGATTGCTATATTATAACGGCGGATTGTAATAATTATACCGGAAGGATAGCTATTATATCGGCGGATCGCTATTATATCGGAGGATGGCTTCTATAACGGCGGATTGCTAATTATAACGGCGGATGGCTATATTACCGGGGGATGGCTAAATAATGGTGGATGGTTTATAACGGCGGATGGCTTTTATAACGGCGGATCGCTGTATAACTGGAGGAATGGCTATATAACGGCGGATTGCAATATATGGAGGATGGCTATTATATCTGCGGTTGCTTTTATAACGAGAAGGATGGTAATATAAACGGCGGATTGCTAATATAACGGCGGATGCGAATTTACGGGATCGCTTGATAACGGTGGTTGGCTCTTATAATGGAGGATGTGCTTATTATAATGTGAAGATGGCGTTTATTTATGGAGGTTGGCTTAATTTAACGGCGGATCGCTAATATAACGGAGGTTTGCTATATAATGGAGGATGGCTATTATAAAAACGCGGAATGCATTTTAACGGTGGGATGGCTATATAACGGCGGATTGTATATAACCGGCGGATCGCTAATATGGCGGATCGCTATTATAACGGTGGTCTGGCTATTATAATGGAGGATGGCTATTATAATGGAGGATGGCTATTATATCGGCGGATGGCATTTTAACGGCGGATCGCTAGTATAAACGGCGGGATTGCTAATTATAAACGGCGGATCGCTAATATAATGGAGGATGGCTATTATAACGGCGGATGGCTATTATAACGGCGGATCGCTCTAATTATACGCGGATTGCTATTATAACGGCTATATTATATTTTATTATTATATATGATTTCCTCGTGTGGTATATTTTTTCTTGTAATCATGCTGGTTGCAAAAATGGCTGCGTGTGTGTAGATGAGAGAAGCAAAAGTGTGTGTGCGTTGGTGCAACACGCTTACATTATGGCCGAGCATGCCCCTTAAAAATATCATCTGAATATCGTTCTGACTTTAGTCAAGGTTTTCCTGGTCAGTGCGGGATTGTTCCTGGAATGCAGAATCAGATATATCACCGGAACGTTAGAGCGGAACACGCCTCCTCTTTTCCCTGACCACCCCGGGATCGAAGCTCATTCTCTAATTTATCGTGGTGCGCCTGTGGTGGGAAAAGTTCCTGTGGTCAGGTGCAAAAAATATGGAATGATACATCGTCGTGTACAAAGTCAATTGTGCTAGGGCGCATGTTAGGGCCCTTACTTCATTGCTGTGTGAAAATCAAAAACGGAAGGCAGAACTAAACAAGCTCAGGTGCTGAAAAGGGGCGAGCTTACAGAAGGTCTATGGTAAATGACCTCTGCTGTGAGTGGCTAACGTACTTCATACTTTCATTCTTCGGGAGGATGAAGCTGCCTAAAATATGATTAGCAGTTGGGTATTTAAAAATGTGGGTCATTCATATGGTAATGATGCATCATGTCTTTTTCAGTGTTAAGCAACACCATATAGGTCCGCAAAGGAATCAGAAGTGCCTTTCACCCTGTTTGACTTTATGAACCACTGATAGATTTTGGGAATCAGTATTTTAGGTAATAAATGTTCCATAGTGTTGTTGATTTAAGCCACAACTCCTCTAATCCCAGCCAGAGCAGTTGAGTCTGCAAAGATTAAATTACCATCGGAGCTCCTCAATACACCACGATATTAATACAACAATGAACGCTAACAAAACTAAGATCCGGACGTCGTGAAACAGAGTTTCAATCATATATGTGTTTATGAAATTATTGCCTTTAAAACCAAACAATCAAAAGATATCTAATAAAAAAAAAATAATGTTAGATGTGTGTGTGATTATTTTACTTCATAAGAGTGAGATGACGAGGATAATGTAAGACTTTTAGCCTGCGGAGGCTTCAGGCGGTCGAGTGACCTGTCATAACTAAAGTCCTTCTGTGATCCCTTGCTTTGTCAAGTGCGATTGTCAAAAAATGAAACCTGGGTGTCCTTTTGTGTAGCTATAAAGAAATGAATGTTATTACAGGAGCTTCAGTATTCACTTTCTTATTTTAAGCATAAAACTACAATATTACAGTTAGTTTTATGCTTAATAACAAAAAATATAAAAAATGCTATGGGTTTTCAGTATGAAAGATAATATTTTTTTGTATTCTATTCTTTCTATAATAAAACTAATAATTAATTCTATCATTAAAAATAAAAAACACTTACTAAAAGAGAAATATTTTCATGCAAACATGAACATTGCAAATGTTTTAATCTACTGAAACTTAACTTAGTGGGTAAGTAAATATACGTATGGTCAAAAGGAGTTAAAATACAAAAAACCCTGTTTTTAATGTGTTGTTTTTAAGTAAACATCCTTGACATAATACCCACTTAACAATATATTATGTTAACATGACTTGAAGATGAAAGTTGTATCTGTTAACATGTATTAATACACTGTGAAACTATAATGATAAACTTTTTTACAAGCATTATAAAGCTGTTAATAACTGCTGTAAGAAATGTATTGTTCATTGTTAGTTACTGCTTCTGTTAACAAAATGAAAACTTATTGGTAAGTGCTACCACTTCCTTTTTAGGAGATGTTTAGATATGTTATTATTTAAACAAGCTAAAAAACTGATTGAGAAATGGATTATGTGAAGTGTTTGTGAGAGAGTGCAGTCATTACGTGGCTAATGGTGTATTTTATTAGCACATTCTGTATTAGGTAGTCAAAATTCTGTGTTTTTTTAAAATGGGTGTGTGTGTGTGTGTGTGTGTGTGTGTGTGTGTGTGTGGTTGTGTGTGTGTGTGTGTATGTGTGTGTGGTGTGTGATAGGCGAGCGAGAGTTGATGCCATATTCTGTATTTTATCGAGTGTGTATGTTGTTGAGAAGGATTAATGAACGCCTCACTGTTTCTCTCATCTGTCGCATTAAGATTATTAACTGGATGGATTTACAGCCTGAGGAAACAAACACATAATGTAGAGAGAAGGAGTGTGTGTGTGTGTGTGTGTCTGTGTGTGTGTGTGTGTGTGTGTGTGTGTGTGTGTGTGTGTGTGTGTGTGTGTGTGTGTGTGTGTGTGTACCTGTCCGGCCTTGAAATACTGCCCAAAGCCCGGCGGAAAAGTGAGTTGTTGAGATCTGTAGGGTGACCAGCGCGGGATTACAACAGACGTCTACAAACGACACACACACACACACACTTGTGTTATTTTATTATGATTAGACTATATTTATTAATAGGACCTTCCATGTTTGAATTTAAGTAATTTGTAATATATTAACGGCCTGTCTAATTTGATTGCTTTCAGAATGCTTTGGGGATTTTTAGATAAGTACCATTTTTTTACTATGGGTCTCCAACACGTTTACATGCATCCAAGGGTCAACTAAAAACCACTTTAATTTTCTCCTAATCTCCATGCAGCATCAGCCTTTTCTCTCAGTGTCTGAAACGCTTCATTGGATGATTCAGTCTCTCAAATACCCGCCTCTCTGAGAGCTGCTCTGCTGTGATGGTCAGGAGGCCAGTCTGCTGTGATTGGTCAGGAAAGCAACGCTCATTATCATATCTGATCTCAGCTCTTGACACACAGTGATAGAACAGTGAGGATGCGATGTGAGTGTTTTACGCCGTATCAAATTCTCATCAGTGGATTTCTTTGTCAGCAGAAGACAGCTTCTCGACACGAAACAAACACGAACTCTTCAAGTCTCAGATCACACTACAGTGTTTGAGGGCGGCGCTATGAGACGCTGTTCAGCCAATCATGACCACAGGCTGGCATTATGCACAATGTAGTTACACACCTATCTCAGTTCAGCTGGAAGTGAGACTGAATTACTGACGTCTCGTTTCAGTCAGAATAACTTCTTTCTTTTTAGGAGACAAATGTATCTGCACTTTGATCTTTGAAACTTTGCAGACCTTTTAAATTACAACAGCTCATAGGTCATATGCCAAAATTGATATTTTTTAAGATATTTTTTAAAGATCATTTTATAACTAGTATGAAAATAAAGCCAGAAGTAAGAGGTTTAACTACACTATCAGTAAAAAGCATCGAGGATGTATATTTTTCTGACATTTCGGCCCTCACTATTATAGAGAAAAAGTAGAACCAGGACACTCACTTCTTCATGAGGAAAACTTGTTGATTGTTTTTCTGTTTTCGCATAATAAAATGAACATTTTGCCTGTTCATAAATAACACAAATAAGGCACACGCCAAACCCGCTGGCAATTCGGAGAGAGAGAGAGAGAGCGGGGGAGGGAGGGGGAGGAGGAGGAGTGAGAGAGGGGAGTGAGAGAGAGAGAGAGACAGAGAGGGGGGAGGAGGGGGAGGAGAGAGAGATAGTGAGAGAGAGAGAGAGGGGGGAGGGGGGGGAGGGATGAGAGAGAGGGAGTGAGAGAGAGGGGTGATGAGAGAGAGAGGGAGGACAGAGAGGGGGGGAGGGAGGTGCGTGAGTGAGAGAGAGTTGAGGAGTGTGGGTGAGAGAGAGAGAGAGAGAGAGAGGCGAGTGAGAGGAGAGAGAGAGACAGAGAGGGGGGAGGGAGTGAGGAGAGAGAGGAGAGAGGGGGGAGGGAGGGGGAGAGAGAGAGAGAGAGAGTGAAGGAGAGAGAAGAGAGGAGAGAGAGGGATGAGAGAGAGAGGAGAGAGAGAGAGAGAGGATGGGGGGAGGGAGGGGGAAGGAGAGAGAGGAGAGAGATGGGAGGGAGGGAGGGGGAGAGAAGAGAGGGAGTGAGGAGGAGAGAGAGAGAGAGAGAGAGTGAGAGAGAGAGGGAGTGAGAGAGAGAGAGAGAGGGTGAGATGAGAGTGAGAGAGAGAGGGAAGTGAGAGAGAGAGGAGGGAGTGAGAGAAGAGAGAGAGAGGGAGTGGAGAGAGAGTGAGGAGAGAGAGTGAGGAGAGAGAGGGAGTGAGAGGAGAGGGAGTGAGAGAGGAGAGGGGAGTGAGGGAGGGTGAGAGACAGAGAGGGGGTGAGAAGAGAGAGTGAGAGAGGGAGGAGCTTAGAGAGAGAGGGTGAGAGATGAGAGAGAGAGGTGGGTGAGAGGGAGAGAGGGTGAGAGGGAGAGAGAGATCCCCCCGGAGATAGCGGAGAGAGAATGCTGGGAGGGGAGGTGGCGAGAGAGAGAGAGATGGGGGGAGGGAAGGGGGAGAGGAGGGGGAGGGAGGAGAGAGAGGAGGGAGTGAGAGAGGAGAGAGTGAGAGTGAGAGTGAATGAGAGGAGAAGAGTGAGAGAGAGAGAGGGTGAGAGAGAGGTGGGTGAGAGTGGAGAGTGAGAGAGTGAGGGATGAAGAGAGAGTGAGACAGAGAGGGGGAGGGTGGGGGGAGAGAGAGAGAGGAGTGAGAGAGAGAGAGAGAGACAGTGAGGGGGGAGGAGGGTGAGAGGAGAGAGCGAGGGACGTTTGAGTGAGAGAGAGAGGGAGTGAGGTGAGATGGGGGAGTGGGGGAGGGGAGAGAGAGAGAAGGGGGGAGAGTGAGAGAGAGGGGAGAGTGAGAGAGAGAAAGAGAGAGAGAGAGTGAGAGAGCGAGAAGGGAGTGATGAGAGAGGAGAGGGGGAGAGTGAGAGAGAGAAAGAGAGAGAGAGGGATGAGAGAGAGGGGAGAGAGTTGAGAGAAGAGAAGAGAGAGAGAGAGAGTGAGAGAGAGAGTGAGAGAGAGAGGGTGAGAGAGGAGGGGGGGGGGGAGAGAGGGAGGTGATGAGAGAGAGAGAGGGTGGAGGGAGTGAGAGAGAGAGGGAAGAGAGAGAGAATTATGTCTGACATTCATGCATATTCATTATTAATGCCATAACAGTTCATTAGAAGATTGTGCTTTCATGAAATAATCTGTTGGTACCAAGTGTTAAAACAGATGCGCACATGAACTTGCAGCAGGAGACATGTTCGTTCATGTTAAAAATGTTAACAAATGAAACCTTATGGTAAACTGTACCAAACATATTGAATAAACTAAAGCATTTTAGGTCAGTTACGGGATCATAATAACAGAGAGACTATGCTAGGACATTCCAATTAAATCTTTTATTTCCAGTCTTGTTTAAAAATGATAGCCCCCCCCCCCCCAGTAACCTGCAGCATACAAACAATTGTTAATGTTAAGGTTTCACAAGGATGGCAAATGCAAAGACTGCGTAACGTCTTGTAATCCTCAGAGGCGTCTTACGGGTTTTCTGCGTTTGCGTCGCTACGACTACATGACATGCGTGAATCGGTGGGCGGGGCTAAAGAGGCAGGTGATGTCGAAGTGGGCGTCGCCTCTGGATTCTGTAGAGGCGGTCTTTAATCGCCTAGGATATAAATGTGACAAATTCAAATGAGTCGTTTTCTGAGCATAAAAGCTGTTTTTGACTAAAAAAGGAATGTTTTGAGTCTGAACCTTAAAGGATATTCCTTATTAGTAAGATGTCCTCTTATTTGTAAAAAAAAAAGTTTTGCAAAAATTTTATTTGATTTAACCTTTTATCCGCTTAACCTATTTGCCTGGTAAAATGCATTTGTTATTGTTTTAAGCGCCAGATATATAAGAATATTTTTGCATTGTTAAGAGTTGCCTCGGACCAAAAAATGAAAGAACAAGAAGAACAAAAACAAGAGGCAGAAAGAACTGACCCGATCACTGCGGAAGGCTGGAAGCTCCTGGAGGTCAAAAGGAAAGTCAGCCTGTATCCGAGTTGTAAAGAGAGCCGTGTGATCGTCTCTGTGAGAGAGAGAGAGAGAGAGAGAAGAGTGAGACGGTGAGAGAGTGAATGAGAGAGAGAGAGAGAGACTGAGAGAGGAGAGAGAGAGAGGTGGGAGAGAGGAGAGAGGGAGGGGGGGAGGAGAGAGAGAGAGAGAGAGAGGGAGTAGAGAGAGAGAGGAGAGAGTGAGTGAGTGATGAGAGTGAGTGAGAGAGAGAGAGAGAAGAGAGATGACGGGAGAGAGAGAGAGATGTGAGTGAGTGAGAGAGTGAGTGAGAGAGAGAGAGAGAGAGAGAGGAGAGAGAGGAGGGGATGAGAGAGAGTGATGTGAGTGAGAGAAGTGAGTGAGAGAGAGAGAGTGAGAGAGAGAGGGGGGGGGAGAGAGAGTGGGAGGGAGAGAGAGAGGGGGGGAGAGTGAGGGGGGGAGAGAGAGAGAGTGAGTGAGTGAGTGAGAGAGAGAGAGAGAGAAGAGAGAGGAGTGGAGAGAGAGAGAGAGAGTGGAGTGAGTGACGAGAGTGAGATGTCGTGAGAGAGAGAGAGAGAGAGGGGGGGGAGAGAGAGAGGGAGGGGGAGAGAGAGGGGGGAGAGAGAGGGGGGGGGTGAGAGAGGGAGGGAGGAGAGAAGAGGGAGAGGGGGGGGAGTGAGGGGGGGAGAGAGAGGGAGGGGGGTGATCTCGGGAGGGGAGACGAGAGAGAGAGAGAGAGAAGGAGAGAGGAGAGGGTGAGAGAGAGAGAGTGAGGAGTGAGGAGTGTGAGTGAGTGAGGAGAGAGAGATGAGAGGGGGGGGGTAGAGAGGTGAGGAGGGGGGACGAGAGAGGGGGGGAGAGAGAGGGAGGGGGGAGAGAGAGGGAGGGGGAGTGAGAGGGGGAGAGAGAAGAGGGGGGGTGCTGAGTGGAGGGGGAGTGAGAGGGAGGGGGAGAGAGAGAGAGAGAGAGAGACGAGAGAGACGATGAGTGAGTGAGTGAGTGTAGTGAGTGAGAGAGAGATGATACACTTAAATACTCAAAATTATACAGTACAAGTCCGTTAAAATGCCATATATGCTTTTCGGGATATGGACCTTTAATGTATAGTTTGTGTGTATTAGGGAGCCATATGTGAATGATCAAAAGGGCAGATATAATGTAGTTTTTGTCTCTAAAAGAAAGAAGTGATTCTGAGTGAATCGAGTTGTCAGTAATCAGTCTCACTTCAGCTGAATGTGTAGGTGTAACTCATTTGCATATGCCAAGCTGTGGTGCTGGATTGGGCTGATCGGCGGTCTCTTTGCTCCGCACTCAACACTGTAGTGTTTTTGAGACTGGAAGAGTTGTGTTTGTTCGTGTCGAGAAAGCTGTTTTCTGCTGACAAAGCAATCACTGAATGAGATTGATACGGTAAAACACAAGCATCCTCACTGTCTATCACTGTGTGTCCAAGAGCTGGAGATTCAGTTCCTGATAATGTGCGTTTTGCGTTCTGACCAATCACAGCAGCCTGGGCAGTATGGACCAATCACAAGCAGAGCAGCTCTCCAGAGAGGCGGGGTTTAGAGAGGACTGGAATCTTCCAACGAAGCGTTTAGACATGAGAGCACAGAGCTGATGTGCAGTGGAGATTATGAGAAAATTAAAGTGTTTTTTTGACCTTGGCTGCTTGTAATCGTGTTGTAGGGAGATATCAAAACAAAACTAGCAATCTTTAATACAGCATAACAAGGGACTTTAAAAAACACACAACCACACCACACACACACAACTCCTTCATCTCTGTTCCACACTGCAGAACTCTGAAGATAAAGGCACTAACGTAGCAGAGCAAAGAATCCACGCAGTAGTTTCGTTCGGCAAAACGTGGAGGGTGACTCAATGTGAATAATACCCTGAAATATCTCAAACATATAAGAGTTATTGTCTTGAATTCATTTAGAAATGTTCTACTTTTTTCCCTCAAATTTAACAGATAAATATTTTTTTTTTTATTTTTGTTTTACCAAACAAAAAAAATAAAAAAAAAATAACATTGTGTCCCCAACTAAATGCACCATTAATATGCAATTTTTACATTATTTTTTTTTTGTCTTGATTTGAATCATTTTTACTTTGTGGGCTCCAGGGTCTGTGTGCCCATTCATCATTGAATCAATTCATTTTAATTCATGAATCTCAATTGACTCTGAACTCCAATTTGAATTGAGTGTCATTAAGTGGAGTTTAAAATGCAAATTCAATTTTTTCCCAGTATGTACAGTACATTCGAACATTTTTCCTACAACATAGTCCTAAAAATTGACCAAAAGGAGACGGCCTACGCCTTAACAGTTCTGACAAAATGTTAGTTTTGACCTATATTAAGTTGTTTAGCACAAAAATTCAATATAACTGAACCTCAAGGTAAATATTGAAATATTACAATTATTTTGATGGCGTTTATTGTTTTGACAGTCATTGAATCTTAGTTTAGAGAAATATAATAAGGCAATTATAATTTCTTAATTTTGCATAAAACACGCCCTTTACGAAAATCAACCTGGGTTTTACTTTAGTTAAAAGAGCAGTAGTTTTTTGGCAAGTTGAGTAACATTTGGTATAACCACAGTTTTACATCAAATATCACAGTTTAAACTATGGTTAGTGTAGGCAAACATGGTATATTTGGTAGTTTATCATGGTTTAACTATTATAAGCCATGGTTTTTTTTGGTTTTATTTGTAGTAAAACCATGGTTCATTTTCATAAGGGTGGTGGGTACATTAACAAAAGTTTTTGTTCTGTTCGCTTTCTCTGTACGCTTCAGATATTGCTCCCAAAATCCCTGTTTTCACCTACAATAGGAGGCAGCGAAGCAGCACCCGAACCCGACTGCACAGGCCGCTGCAAGCAACACGTTGTTTCTGGACTAGTTCTGTTCAACACACAACCACACACCACACATCACATTATAATATCGACACTGACTATTTGACCTCTTTTGTGTACAAAAAAACAGAAGGACATTACTCCATGCACAATCATCAATGTTCAATATCTCCAACACAAATCAAACACAATTAAAAAAAAAAATGTAATTGAACAACACAATCTATCCACACATCTACAACCAGAAATACACACACATAGCACACACCTGTGTTGGCCAAATCTATTCTGAGATGATATCGCTGTAGTTTTTATCCTCACAAACGGAAAACTTTATCAAGAGAGATGCAGAAATACACACATTTTAGATTGATTTCCATATCTTTCACACAACTCTCTCAACGCACGCACAGCACGCACACACACACAAACAGGTAATTATTTATTAAGGTTAGACAATGGTAAGAAGGGACAGTCTTTTTTCCCATTGTACAATACTTGCCATAAATAAATAAATATAAATTCAAACACTTCATTTTGACGTTTTTGCTTTGGTTCAACATCCGTTCATTAATCTTCCAAATTAGAAAACTGTTTATTCGCTTATATTTATGGTTTATTTTTACTGCCATTATTCACAAACCCCTTGTTAGCCAATAACACAGTGGTGTGTCATGGCACTGTTTTAATCCACTTTCGTCAATTGAAATACACCTCTGTGGACGTATCAGCTTTTTTGACTGTGACGGGACTAAAAAAAGTCTTATTTCGATGTTGTTCCCTTTAGTAATATACTGTATTATTTCATGTCGCTCTGTTCTTCAGCACCACAAAAATCAATGCTTCTTTACGCGATGTTAAGATTGTGCGCATGAAAAAACGGTCATGTGTTGGCTCTAAGCACATTACACTTTACACTTCAGTCAGAGTGAGCGACATGCCATTAAAAGTATGTAATGTGTTAATGATGTTTAAAAACAGCATCGCCAGGTTAATGAGGTTAATTGAATAAATTTGATCTATCTATTGTGTTAAACATGAGGTAAAGTTAATTGCAATATTGCCAAAAATTTTATTTATTATTTGCATTATGAGGGTGCAGGTAAAAGTTAGTCATTGGTATTAAAGTGTCTTGCACCAAAAATAGTTGCCAATTAATGTATTTATGCAGATTTTTTTTGGGTGTTAATTTTTTTTCCATTTTGATTTTCTTTATTGTAAAGCTGGATTTATTTACAGTTAAAAACTATACACTGCCCATGTTTTTATTTTTTCACTTATTTATTCACAATAAAAGACAAACATTTAAATTTGAATGCAATTTTTTTAAAAATAATTATCTGATTCATTTTGAGGCGTTGCATGGCAAAAATAATTAGTTCTAATGGTTGTATTTATTGAAGCTTAGTTATGAGATAATATTTCTAATTAAAACACCATTCACACTATACATTATACAGGAGCCAATTCTTAATGTATTTTAGAAATTGATGGCATATAACCTGGTGGGTGCATCATAAATTCACGTTTTGCATTTACTTATTTAAAAAATTCATGCATGCAACTTTAAAGCTGTAATTAATCTCTGTATTTACATCTATAATTCTACTGTTGTCCTTCCCTTACCCTTAACCCAACCCAAAAACCCATACAAGCAAACTTTCCTAACCCACAGTGCTAAATGTTACTCTCGGGCAAGCGCCAAATGGGAGTAAAAATGTTGGCAAGGTTTATGAAACATGTCAATCACCAGTTGGCCGGTAATTCTAACAAGCAATGTTGTGGAACATGAATTTAAGCAAAACGTGGTGAACGGACGCAGGCCAGCAGTCAAAAGATCAGCACATGAGCCTTGGATTTTAAATAATCACAAGAAAGTTGCAAAAGAGTGGCTATTTTCTTACGCTTCGCACGATGTGTGGAAGTTTTGTGTGCACAAACATTCCGAGCATTTGCCAGATACATTTGCTGCGTCTAGACAGCGTGTAAATACTGAATTGAGCTCTGTTTCATTTCTTCTTGCCTTGAACAGACAAATTCACAAAAAAAACCTGCTAAAAATGCCCGTCTCGGCGAGGCATCCAGTCGGTTTGGCCTTAAAGTGACATAAACAGTTAAGTAAATATAAAAACACGTGTAACTGTAGATTGGATCGTGCATTAGGTCTAAAAGTGAACAGCGGCTAATTCTGCTGCTGTCTGTGTTTTAAAGTTAATAAAGGAAACAAAGGACAAAGAAGGAAAATCACTCACTGCTCTTGACTGTTACCTTTTGAAACTTTATAAGAATTATTCTGTTTATTTATACTGTGAAACACTATCCAGAGGTGGTTTTTTTTAATTTTACATTTGTTTACTTAGTTCAATACCTCAACCTGAAAACTTCTGTTACTTTTCTTTAATATGATTGAAATTTATATGATTTAGGCTAGTAGTATGTATGGAAAATTTGAATAGAGAATTCAGACTTTTCACGGGTATGTATAATTTTGGTGTCATTTTTGCAAAAAACAGTTTCATTGCCTGAAAAAAAACAAATTGTATGGCTGGTTGGTAAATTTTCTTAAGCATCGGCCACTGGAGGTTTGTGGAAAAAAGTTCGTTTTTAGGCCCTGCTACTCGTAATCCCCTCAATTGCAGCACAAGTGTTCTGACAATACAACATCAGCTCAATAAGTACATTGTACCTAAACCATTATGATTATTTTTTTAAGATAAAAATAGTGGGACCATTACTTTTACTTCGCGTACAAAATATGACCCAAGATCTTCACCCATTTTTGTGTACTGCATTTAGTACTATTAGTGAGTTTGTTAAAATTTTAGAGGGGCTATGAATCTTTGTTGTAATTACTCATAAAAATGCCACCAAAGAAAGACATAATTTTTTTTTTTTAGCAGAGAAGAGCAGCACACAAAATGGCAATTTGCACAAACGGACCCATACTGGATAGAAAACACATACACACATAAGCTTGTGATGAATCTGCAACAAAGTAGGACACTTTAAAGAGGCACAACACACACTGAGGGCTGGTCAATTAGATCTCGAGCTAAAAACACATTCTCTGTATCTTAATCTGTGTATGTTCACCTCCTTTCCTGATGGCAAACCCTGCCGGTTGCTCAGGTCAGTCCAACCACTTTGGCACGAAGTTTTCAACGTGAGATACTCCTTCAGTACAACTCCTCTGAGAATAGTCTTCATTTCAGGAATATCCAGACCATGATTGAGAGACAAACGCTGAATTATGAAGAAGAGAACGGAAAACCTCTTATGAGGTGTGTGAATGTAAAGGGGTTTGTGTCTTCTCCCCGGCCTGAGGTGCTACTAGTGTGTGAAGTGGCAGAGAAACTGATGAGAACCACAGGATAAGTGACCAAGCAAATACTGCAGGATGACGTTACTGTCCAGTCCACATACATCACTTCTGAGCTGTAGAAAGCAGAAACACAAGTAGAAACTTTCAAATTAGATAAATGACAAAGTATTACACTGTTTTTCTTGTTATAGTCAACTTCTTGTTTTTCATTAAAAAGATTATAAAACATTCTTAAATCAAGGTCATTACTTGCGGAAGCAAAATGTGTAAGATATTACGTTTGTTTACGTCTTGAAAAATTAACTAATAGTGAATGGTGAGTTTGTGCTTAAAACTAGAAGCATTTAAGGGGAAAATGATGAGCAAACATCAGCTGTGAGCTTCAGACAAACTGTGAAAGTAAAAGGCATTTGGAGATGATTTTAAGCAGAATGTTGAAACCCATTACACAAACCTTTCAATTTAACAATAATTGCGTATTACTTTTGGCCAATAGGTGGTGCTAAACCCAATTTGATGTGGTGTGGTTGGGGTTGGGTGACAATTACACACACAAGTTTGGTGTAAATATGCCAAAGCCTGGCAGAGTACGCCTCAGATGCAGTTTGGCATCATGCCATTCAAATTCATTAGTGCGGTAAATTAAAAGTTTTGCCATTGACTTGAAATCCATAATTTTGCCAGCGAGTTGAATTAGTGGAAAATCGGTAACTACAGTCTAAGAGGAGTTTGAAAATTTATGAATTCAAATTAAAGCTAATGGCAGGACAGGACGTTTGGCCATTTATGGCATTATTGTTCATTGAGGTTCTCAGCATGGTATTGAGGTTCTCTGTAAATGCAAACAAAAAGCATTTTAATTTTCATTATTTTCGACCACACTGCCTCAAAAACGTTGGACTACCTTAAGGACCTTTGTGTCAAAGACACAAAAGGTTTATTAACGGTACGCATAATGCATTTGTAAATTATAGATTTTCATGACCCAAAATGGGCCGACATTGGAGAATGGTTGAGTATTGTTTGATTTGGATGCCTTATATAATTAAAGAGTTCGAGGTATCTTTCATATATCCTGACCACAAGGTGGCACTGTATGCCGAAACTGTGCGGGTATCTTTACGTCAAGAATCTTTTTGTTTCTAGCCCTCATGGTTTTCAGAAGTTATTAACATAAACATTGACTGCACTTTGGACAGTTGGTGGCGCTTGAGGGATTGTGTTAGAGACCTCAAATTTCGATGTGGTTATGTTCAGATGTACTCTATCGTGTGCCCAGTGGTCTCTAAAATAATTTTATATCAACTGAATAAAACAGATACAGCCTAAAATCATTAGGTCAATTCCTGGACATTTCACAACACACACACCACACACACACACAACTACACTCACACACACACACTCACACACACACCTTGTAATAAAGAGAGCGATGCTGAATCCATAACAAAGCGACCAGCGCCATGACGAGTCCAGCAAGATGAGGAAGATCCAGTCCTCGCCGACCCGGCAACATGAAGAACCGCTGACTGTGCACTGCACAGAATCCACAGGAGAAACACTACATTACCAACAATGCATGAATGCCACCTGGAAAACTCCAGAAACACGAAACCTAACTGCAACTAAATCCACCTATGATATGCGAAATTTGGGGGATATTGCCAAATAGTTTGTTTATGATGGATGGAAAAAGCACTAATGTGCATAAATTGGTGGGATACTGTTAGTATCCACATAAGAAGTCTGGCATAATTACTATAGAATACCATTTACAGAATAGATTTCTATGCGAAACATTATACTCAGGTGACATTTGCCTCAAACAGAGCCAGTGATTGGATAACTGGAGTAAACCAGCGGACAATAGCAGTCGCAGCTTCTCTAATGTTGGTTTGGTTGGTTTCTGAAACTGTCAAAGTATGTCATCAGATTGATTGGGTTTATTCCTCCAGAAGGTCTACTCACGATTGCGTTCCCGAACACCAGCATCCGTTTGTTTGTATGACGCTTCTGAGAACAAAAATCATTCATGATGGAAGAAAAACATTCCCGATGCAGCAGCTTCCATTTTTATTTCATGATATTTGCGCAATTTACCATGAAGTGATGATTTTGTTTCTCTTTGAAACACTGGGATGGAAACTCTGCTTAATTCGATTATATTAATTTAATTGGAATTTTTTTGCCATATTTCCATTTTGACTCTTAAGTTAAAATTCATAACTTTAGATTGGTAGATGAAAACATATGAGCACGTCAATAAAACGATACAAGCTAATGTCAATCAAAATGTGCCAATGCAAAATATGCTATGATGACACTTTCTGCCATATAGTATTTATTTTTTTATTTGTATTAGTATTTATTATTTTTTCTTCTAAGTGAAACAACTTTCCTAGATGGCCTTTCATTATGGGCCCTGTTTACATCTAAATATTAATATGCGTTTTGGTCGATCGGATTCACAGTAAGACGAGAGACTCTTTTCCCGTTCACACATGGTGTTTTAATCCGTATCTTATGTCCACTTTCAACCCACTTCTGTCCTGATTTCTTGAAGGGACGGTCTATGAACGGGTCAATGTTGGGGTTCTTAAGTTCGTTCAATTCTAATGTACAAAATAAGCTGATTTACATATGGAACACGACCGGGAGAAGACAGAGAAACGCTGAGAGCATCAGCTCAGTTTCTGCTCTGCAGACGCGGAGACCTGCCGAACGCTGGTGAGTGTTGTGTTAGAAATCAGGAAGATGAGGAGAACATTGTGATTGGCACGTTTTTCTCTTCAAACTAACTTGAGTCTTCAGCCGACAGTTTTAAATCACGGTCTGGATAGAGATCTTCTCAATGATTACACATGGTGCCACTTCATGCGGGTTTCTCGATCGGTTAGATATCTGATTTATCATACGATTCCATGTACACACTGGACACATAAATGTGTTTGTGCAAAAGTATATAAATCCAGATCTTTCAGTTCCCGCACTATAGTGAGATTTATGGAGTTCACGTCACCGGAGTGCAACGAATATGAGCTGCATTTTATTGATAGCTAAAATTTCAAAATCAAGAGGTGGTAGGGCAACAGCCCTAAGTTCATTTCGGTTCTTTACTTTTTAATGAAGATGATTGTGTGTTAAGCGTATGGTGCGTTCACGTGCTATGGTAATTATGGTCAATACCAAAACGCCGACGTGGTAATGCACTTGAACATCCCCCTCATGTGGGTTTTTCCACTGGGCAACTCGTTGGTATTGATTGAATTTTTTTGTTGCACGAGTTGCGAGATGAGATAAACCTTTGACCTTTTTAAAATGGCGGAGGAGATCACACGATGAGTGTTGAATGGTAGAATTTGTACACAATAAACGTTTTTTTGTAAGTAATGCTAGGGGTGGGAACGGTACATTCATACGTAATAGCTTGATTAACTCTTTGTCCTTAAAAAAAATATTTTTGATCTTAGATAAATATACAGCTTAAAATTTTTACAGTTTGTAGTTTTGATAAATCATCTTCTGTGCTGTAGCAGATGATTAGCAATCTAAATAGTTTAGCTGGATCTCCATTTTTTACCACCAAAATTTACGGAAACAAAAGCATTGAACCACAATCACACTGGTAAATACAGTTCACAAGTGGAAATTATATATTTTTGCCTATCCATATCTTAGCACATGAAACGCTCAACCATTACTTTCACTGTGATTTGCGATTGCACGTTGGCTGTCTTGTTGAGAGATGCCTATCTGCGGTTGATGGTGTTTTCGTAGGTCGTCATATATGGTCTAGTTCATGACATATAACACGCTCTCACACGTAGGAGTAAAATGTACATATGTGGTTTTCATACAAGCAGATGGTTTACAGTTGTCCCACCTTCATTGGAAGCGGCCCAGGACCTCCTCCTGAAGTGGTTTCAGCGATCAGGATTCAAATCCGTCTCGAATGTGTTTCGGAGGGCATTTACACCGGGTCTTTACGATCGGATAAGCTTATCCATCACAGAAAACCACATTGAAGCGGCCGGGTGGTGAACTGCCCCATTGTGTTTAACACATATAGTTCGTAAAGGAGAGAAGCGTGTTTAGTGGTGGTTTATTTGAACACATTCGATCACATGAGCGTTTACACTACGTATGCAATCGGTCGAGAAGTTTTCAACTCCCTGTGGAAAGTGGACAAACTCAAAACCCTTTTAACCCGTTTACACCATGTATTAGTTTGTTACTTGTGATTTGATCGCCCAAAAAACACATAAACAGGGGCTTAAATAGTAATCTTCCTTAGTGTTTACACTTAACTACCACAAGGGTCTTTTTCGGCTGTAAACATCATCAAAACAATGGACGTACAACTACAAACATAGACACAATGTTATGCAGTGTTCAGATGACTGTTTGGTAAGGTCAGGGTGTAAGTTCATATTCTGGGACTAGATCGGGTATGATTTTGTGCCACAAACTTGATTTATATTTCAGTGTAACTTGAGTAATACGTTGGTTTCTTCATAATGTTGTCAAACACACGCTATTCACGTATATTAACAGTTTAGAGCTTTTAATGTTGTTTATATGTCTATGTGGGTTTTTAATATGCTTTGAGGACACACATGTGTAAGTTCATAAGTCGGATAGCCATTGGCTGAGTATTTTTCTGCCTAAATCTCAAAACACGGTTTGAAATGCTGTTGTTTCTGACGTCACAATCGACTTGTAACAATCAGTCAACGTGGTGCTCGTCATCCAGTGGTCTCTGAGTGAGTGAGTGAGGTGAGTGGAGGCGGGGCTCATTTGGCATTTTCATAGACGCAAATACTTATGAGGCAAGGGTTTTGTTGTCGGAGTTAAATTCAAGATATTTTAAGTCATGGGGTGATGGAGATTTTTTCGAGGAAAAAAATACATTAAATATGTATTTTGGTGATCGAAGATGAATTTTAAGGGATTACAACTATTGACTACAGGGGGACTTGAATAAAGAGCTGGGCAATAGTATAGTTACATTTGGACGATATAAACAATCAAAGCCGTTGATTATTTTATTATATATATATAATATATATTATATATGATATATATCTATCATGTTATGCAGACTTTATGTATTGGGCAGTAAAGTTGCCTTATACAGCTGTACTTTTACTCTGTACTTGTATATAGAGAGCTGGGCGATTTTTAGTTACATTGAACGTGAAATAATAATAATAAGTAGGTGTGGTCCGTTCTTGAGTGCAACTGCAGGAACGCGCTCCATTAACTCAATAACAGTCATTTTGGAAACATCATTTCTATATTCTTCTCATTTAAACAAAAGGTCTGGATAGATCTCTACCGCATTTATTGTAATCACACGGATGCTGTTTAGTATCCACGGACCTCGATAAAGAGCCATTGATGACTCACAAATGATGGAGCGAGAAGCAGTGAATGTGAAACATGTTTGAGACGTGTTTCGTGTGGGTAGTGTCGGATGTGGACTCGTCTCTCAAACACACATAAAGCTCTTTTAATCTCGTCTCCAGACGTCTCCGTTCCACTTTGAAATGCCAGACACCAACATTAGACTAAAATGAACATGAAAGCATGAGATGAAACACACACACAACACACCTCAGATGCACACTTATACACACACTCACTCCACAGACCACACTTAGACTCCACACTCACACTCACATCACACACAATTACACTCTCTCACATCTCTCACACTCAAAACACACACACACTCAAACACACACTCACTGAGGGCTGTGTTGAGAAGCGGAGCTCTAAATTGTTTGTTTATGCAGATGTTATGAGGTGTGAGGGGTTTAATGTAGGAGTGTGTGAGTGTGTGTGTGTGTGTGTGTGTGTGTGTGTGTGTGTGGGTGTGTGTGTGTGACTGACTGGCATTCTGCTTTATAACACCACTCAATTCAAAACAAGTTTTAGCTTGTAGTGGCAATGTCGTGAACCACTAATGAAACCTAAAGAATTAGACCTTGCTCGAGTCTATGTTGTCTTCGAAATAAGCCTGTAGACTGATGTTGTGTGTTGTTGAAGGACTCGTTTTGCTGGGAGGAAAATTCAAAAGGGGTGATGTTTAACACTCCGGAGAGTCTTTCGATCAATGACACGTGAAAAAACTAATGCTTATGCAATGTTCAGGATAACACCGAACAGTGCGTTTTAAAGGGTCAATCTCTTCATCCCAAAAAGATATTAATTCAAACTATACATAACAGTGTAATTTGATTACCTCGTTTGCCATGCCAGTGGATTGCAGAGAAAAAAGGATTAATTCAAATATAGTCTAACAGAGACCGATCTAGGGCCAGATTTATCTCGTGTGGCTTATAAAACTGATTAGGACAGGGTTATTTTTGCAGATGATCTTATTACAAATCCATTTTGTTTTAAGAGTTTTAGTTTCAGATGCAAAATTAATTTCATTTTTAAGTTAGTAGTTAATGATACAGCAGTTTGTCCTCGTCAATTTACTGTGTATGCCGTCTTTTATTTACAACCCTCAAAAGCACGTTCAATGTGGCTCATTAGGTTTTTTTCTCTTTTAATTCCTTTTATAACCGTTTTTATTTTCTTGCTATTATTCTTGAGATTATTTCAATTACTTTCTGTGTAAAGCACTTTGAATTACCTTTAGTGTATGAAATGTGCTATAAATAAGAAACTCGCATGGCCTTAGGAAAATGATACTGCTGCTTCTGTTCTTTAATATGCGCATCAGTAGATCTTGCTAATTTTTCCCGGTATATTAAATCTGGCCTTTAGTTTATAGTCTCAGTAAGTACTTCATAATCAAATAATCAACATCATAGTGTGATTTTTTTGTTATTTGAGGAAAGCATGACAGCACGGTATTACATATTCATCTTTCGGAGGCTTTGAATCACATTGCGTGCGTGTGTCGTGTTCGTGTGGTTGTCGTGTGTGTGTGTGTGTGTCGTGTGGTTTGTGTCGGGTGACGTAGCGATATGCTGCAGTTCTACGATATACGTGCCACCAGTATGTCACTAATAACACAGGGTTCTGTAATCCTCATATAACACCCTTTAATATATTATTTTATTTACTACTTAGGAATAATCCCCCCAATGCATTTATTCATTATTTAAAGAAGTTTAAATTATAGTGAATACTGCTTATAATAGTGTCGTGCAAGGGTGACGTCAGTAACTCCAGAGTAGTCTAATTCATCGTATTGTTCCTTTGGGATTTTCCAATGGGCTTTTATTAAGGGGTTTAATAATGTAAAATAAAGCCTGTGGTAAACTAGCCTGATGATCCTTGGACATTTGATATCTACAACTGTACATACATCACACCTGAAGCTGTTTTATCTATTCTTTAAAGTATGTCTTCATAATAGTTAACATAAATGCTTAAAAGAACTACAATTCTCTAGTTTTAACTATGGGATGTGTGTGGATTTACGTTTGTAGGCAAACAAACCATCAGTTATGTTTACAATAAAAAAACAATATTTTATTCGTAGTTAGAAGTTCATGAGTTTAGAAACAACAAATTCATATTTTTTTGGTTTAATTCTGAAGCATTTAAAGTGTTTTTGTTTTTCTTTACAGAAAAGATGTTCGGGCGGTGATGATTCCAGGGCATATTGCAACCCTGAGAACAAAAACCACACACAGTTTGAGGGGAATGTGTAGTGAGTGTGTGTGTGAGTGTGTGTGTGTGTGTGTGTGTGTGTGTTGTCGGTGTGTGTGTGTGTGTGTTGGGAGGGTGACACCAGAGAAAATGACCAGCAGAAAAGAAATGAGACAAAAAATTAGGATGCGATGCGGCGTAGGTAAAGTGGAGAGAGATGAGGAAAAAGATGGAAAGAGTGTTACGAGAAGTGAGAGTGTAGTGTTAGTGTGTTTTGTGTGTGTGTTGAGTGAGAACCAGAGAAATGACCAGAAAGAAAATGAGCCATTAAATATGAGCGAGAGAGTGGAGGAGAGAGGAAAATGAGAGATGTGAAAGAGAGAGTATGAGATGAGAGAGGAGAAGACGAGAGCGTGTTGGCAAAAGACACATTTTAGAGATTGAGAACAGATCAGCTTGTGTATTAACAATCACAAACTCGTGCCAGACTCTTTTTGCTGAAATCTACAGATAGTACAGCATATTGAAGATTTCATTAAACAGTATCGCTCGTAGGCTCACATAATTGCAGTTGGCCGTTATCGTGCTGTTGAGGGTTGAGTGGTTGTTTGGTGGGGGGTGGGGGGGGGGAGGGTGGGGGGGGGGGTGGGGGGGGGGTGACTGTCTACAAGCGGGGTTCTGGGAGGGGGGCGAAGGTAGTATGGTTAGGGAGAGGTGCGTCTCTGAGTATAGATCGCGACGCTCTATAGTATAGATATTACTAGCACTCTCTAGCATATATAGATATATCGGCTCTCTAATATATAGATCTATCGATTATAGATATCTAGCTATATAGGATATCATCGACTCTATAGATCTAACTAGCTCTATCGGATCTCGAGATCTCGAGATATCGAGAGATATAGAGAGAGAGAGCGACGCAGAGAGAGCGAGAGAGAGAGCCGAGCGACGCGCGCGAGAGGAGAGAGAGAGAGCGAGAGAGAGAGAGCGCGCGCGCGAGAGAGCGTGAGAGCGCGCAGAGCGAGAGAGAGAGCGCGCGAGACTCTATATCACTCTATTATATAGAGAGAATATATCGCTATCTCATTCTATCGGATATTACTCTAGATATCTACTAATGATCTTATCTAGATATATCTATAGATATATATACTAGATATATATATGTAGACATATACATATATACTAAGCGATCTCTCGAGCTATATAGCGATATCTAGAGATACTCTCGAGATAATCTATCGCTACTAGTATCGAGATATAATAGAGCTATCTAAGAGATAATATTATTGGCGGGGCTTGCTCGATGCCAATCATACGAGACCGCTCGACGATCGCGGGACTAGCGCGTCACGCGAGCTCGCTCGCTCCTGCGCGCTCGCCGCTCACTCTCTCAATCTCTCACTCTTCTCCACTCTCTTCAACTCTCACACACTCTCTCACTACACACTTCTCATCACACACTCTCTCACTCACACACTCTCACTCTCACACACGCTCTCACTCACACACTCTCTCACTCACACTCTCTCTCACTCACACTCTCTCACTCACACTCTCTCAATCACACTCTCTCACTAACACACTCTCATACTCACCTCTAATCTCTCACTCACTACTACTCTCTCACTCAACACACTCTCTCACTCACACACACTCTCTCACTCACTCACTCTCTCACTCACACACTCACACAATCACTCCACCTCACAGACTCACACAATCACACACTCACACACACACAGAGTCTTAAGGTCTCACAGGATGTTTGACCGTTGAGCTGATTTATCAGCCATGGCAGAGAGGAAAAAGAAATCCGGTCAGTGAATAGAGAAGTGCTGCTGATCGACTTTCACTCTCTGAGGTTTGTTCATGGTGACGTTATTGGAGAGTTAGTCCTGTAGTGATGATTTTTGTCCACAGAAAGTTGATTTAATCTATTTTAGTGTTTCACTGTTGCATGACAACAACAAACCCGTCATCATCCACCTGAGCAGGAGGAGCGGCAACCTGTTACCATGGTGAACTGTGACACTGTTCTCCTGCTGAATTACACATCTGTTTACAGGACAAGAGTGGTGTGAGTGAGTGAGTGAGTGATGTGAGTGAGTGAGTGAGAGTGTGGGGGTGTGTGTGTGTGATGTGTGGTGTGTGTGTGTTTCTGTGTGTGTGTGAGTGTGTGTGTGTGTGTGTGTGTGTTCTTCTCCCTTCTCATATTTAATGCATGATCTCATTCTTGGATCCACAGGGAAAGTGATATCTCCTTGTTTCACAGATAGGTGTGAAACCTGTGCGTGAACTTTGACCTCTGACCCTCTATAGATGTTTACCACATCTGATCAAGTGTGCTCAGGGTGTCTCATGGTTCTCTCGGTGGAGCGATGGCGCCCCATCAGAGACAAACACCGACACTGCAACCATGATTGCATCAAACCTTTATAGGTCTTTTGCATGTCTTTTATGGAATTTGTAATCCCTAATGTCTTTTTTCAGGGATATAATGCCAAAAAATGCATTGACTTGTATTTTACCTCATCTCATATTTTTTCCCCCATCTCCATGTCCCTTTAGGGGCTCCGTACATTACCCAAAAGTAAATATCAATAGAAAAATATTTTAACGAAATTAAATTTTTGGTAATAGGCATAATTAAATCTTGAAAGATATTAGCTTTTAAACAAAAGTCCAGGTCAAGCAAGAAACTGATAAAAGGCAAAGGTGTGTAGTGTCCTGTAGTGGGGCTGTAATCAAACCTTACTCGTGTAAATGATATACCAAAAGAATTTATTACTTTAACTGATCAATATAGAATAGTATTTATTAGACAGAATCATCTTAATTCAACTCCAATCCATAGTAGTTCAGTCTGCTATGCCACTCTAAACTCACTGAAACTTTCTTCTCATTTGCTTAAATCCACAAAGATCCCGAAGCCAAGTGTTTTTATAGAGACTAACGAAAAATGGAAGGGTTATGGAGTGTCAGAGTAGAGCTGTGATGTCATGATGCAGAAACACTGATTTGAGGAACATATAATAATAATTATAATAATCTATTACATTTATATAGCGCTAATATTTATATAGACACGGTTACACTTGTTTGCACTGAATCAGTTTCCTGGACGTTTCCCTCTCAACGTAACACTTATGTGTCGAAAAATCTATGCACTTCGTGTAAAAAAATGTTTTTAATTATTTTATTATTTTATTTGAATTTCTTACTTCGTTGGAATGGTACGAAACTTGGTAAAGGTTTTGGCAATTGCTGTGTGAACACAAAAAAAATCATGGACATGATCCGTAAAGGTTAAATGGTCTTAATAATGGTTTAATGGTCTATAAAAATAGTTTATAATATTTTCCTCTAG